>JAHQIW010003240.1:0-479459 GCA_019055375.1 Parelaphostrongylus tenuis
TGATGGGGACTTACACGGGTCTTACGACATCACGCCAGCACAAGCGAATTGACCAAAAATTCCCTTTGGTCGCACAAGCAAGTTCAACTCATTAAACCACCTTCATTGCAGAGAAATTTATTTAAGGATATTCAGGATAATAACTCAGCAATGGAATCATAAGCGATCTCGCTATCGGATGATTACTAATAGTCCAAAGAAAGAGCTCTATCCGCGAAGATTATGCACGTCTGCAACCTAATAAATCTCCTTCTGTAGCAACTTCAAAAAAGGCGTTTGGCAAACCGGGGATGTGTGGCCTGTAGCCTGAAGTCTCAGCTTCTCGCATGGTCATTAACACTCTTGTGAAAATGTACTTTGCAGCGAATGAGTTCTCTATCTGATCTATCCCCTCATAACCACAACCGTATATACAAAGATCGATGTGCTGCCTAACGACACGTCTTCACTTTGGGTTGCGTTAGTCGTTCAAATGGTTGTAACTTTGAAAGATTTCTTTCTCCTGAGGTTGTTAGGTAGCCTTGAAAGGGATTTTTGAGGTCGTCGGCGCACATAGTTGTCAGCTGTTGTGAATTGAAAGACCTGACGACTACGTTTCTTCAATGACTCTAACTGTTCCTGAATGAGACTTGTTTCTAAGTGGGGTTATTGCATGAAATTAAAACGAATTTCTCCACAGCTTCGGATAGTAGAGGTAAATACGTGTTGAAGAATTCCGTACGACATCCGATAACATCTTATAGTAGCAGTGAGACGGTACACGCTTGGAAGAGCTCATATTAACAAAAAAAAAAAAAAACCATAAATGTTGCATTTGCTTCAGTTATAACGCATTAACAGAAATCATATATGCATAGCTTTTTTCTTGATATGTATGGAAGAGCATTTTCAAGCTTTCAGTTTAGATCATGTCCACGGCATCGACTCGTTTCTCAATGTCAAAGAGCTGTTTTTTGATTGAAGAAAACGCGTCGATAGATGTTGAGGTGAATAACGATGCTTTAAAATTTTTAGAGGAAGCAGTCGGCTATGACGGAATGAATGTTGAGAGACGAATAAAGCTTGAGCCTGAAGAGGTTTTTCAGCTTAAGATTACCCTTTTTGCAAGCTCACAAGTTGCCACTGCTTCATCGAGGCGCTTGCTACTCCTTTCTCTCAAGTATATTTCTACCGTAGAGATGCTATCAATAATGGAAATGTAATTTTCACAACAGATTCAACTTAAGCAAGGTTACTGTCAATTTGTGCTCCTCAGATCATTTCCCGGACAGATGATTGGTGATTGCCGCACCAGTTGAGACATGGATGAGAAATAGGCAAGAGCCTCGATGCTTCAGTGGCTTACACGATAGCCCCGAAAAGAGTAAACATAAGGTTGAAGTTACTGAAGGTTTCAAGTTATGCTTCTGTATCAGCATTTCTGTAGTAAAATTCAGCATCTCACTTAGCAACTAAAATGGACTGGGCAGTAAATAAAATGTCAAGTGCAACGATCAATCATGTTTTGGCTTTGAGAAAATGTCGGCTACACTATCTTCACCTAAATGTCAATAGCTAAAGTGAGATGGTGAACCATTTCGGGTCGTCTCACTAAACGAGCATTTAAAAGGATCCAATTGCCATTTAATTGTGCAGCATTATGTATTGCTAATACGGCCAGTAATAATACCATTGTTTTGAATTGTATACTTTTCCGTTACTAGCAAGCACTCTTTGCAGGAGCCTTTCAAATTTTCATTATTTTTACCGCATTTTTCGCAATGTTATGATATTTCATGTATCCCTAAGAGAATTGAGAGGTGAGCAAAAACACGACCTCGAACGGGAGTCGAACCTGCGTTCCATTTATAACGGGGACGCGTACCCTCACTACACCACCAAGGTACATTTGCCCGAGCACTCATTCTTCAACGTCTCTATGTTATCTGTCGGCCACCAACCTCTAAGATTGGTTGGCTATGCGATTTCGCTTTATAAAACCCAGTTGAGCTGACGGCCATTGTAATAAGTAATACTCAAAATTTGTAGTATTTTTACTGCATTTTTCTCAGTGTTATGATGCTTCATAAATCTCTAAGTGAATTAAGTGGTGAGGTTGTATTATACTCACCACTCAATTCTTTTAGGGAGCCTTTTTTACTAAGCAGAAGTTCTCCGATAGATTATAAGTAATCTTTCCGAAACTCGAATCTCAGCGATTCCGATTCTTCGCTTGTTTTTGGGGAAAAATCTTTTTGTTATGGTGAGGGAACGAAAATGAAACTAATTGCTTCTCCTCTAGGCTAGCTTGCGGCTTCAAGCGTTTCACACTGGCGTCTCAGTTAGATTATTTCTGAATATCAATGCTTTTTTCTAACTTTTGGACTCTCAAACCTCTGCTTCATCGTACTAATATGAAAATTTTACATAAGCCGGCCATATTCCTTGTCGACCCTCTCAAGAACGGTATTACTTTAAGAGCCTATTAGTGATCTAAATAGGTTCCACTTATCGAACTCAGGCATACGCGCACACTGATCAGTTTCATTCTACTCATAACCTCAGTGTAGCGTTCTTCAAGAGCTTTTTCTGTGCCGAGTTATGGTACATAAATTACCTATGATGAACATAAAATGTAGTGTCCATAGAACATGTGATTTTTTTGATGTTTCTCACCCAAACAAAGCAGTTGCCAATATCAGCGATCAAATGGGAAGGGCATTGCATCCTGTCAGCTGGAATGTGGATTTTCGTTTGCGTTCATTCTAAATACGAGTCTTGGTGCAAGAAAAAGTGGAAAAAAATGTGTCGAGAGTTCAAAAAATTAGAGTTTAAGTTTAACAGAGTAGGATTACTTGCTCGTATCACGCTTGTAAGGATCTGTAGATTTAAAAGTGCTATATCATAACCGATGAAATTCAAAACAAATTGAGACAAATGGGCTTCATGATTGAGAGCGGGCGTTTTCTTCGCATTACCTACACTGTGCTCATGTGCATTCCGGAAGACTTGCATTATATCGCTTCACATTACCAATTTTTATCCAGATAGCAATATAGTGGAGTGTTATTTGCTGTCCCTGGTAATCTCTAAAGTACTATAATATATAGCAAAGAGTTATTCATAAAGAAGTATTTAGAAACACGTAATTACAATAGAGAGGATTTTGTGCGATGTTGATTTTAACGGTTCTTACTCATATTTTTGAACCTTAGAGCAAGTTTTCATAATTTGCAAAGAGTACATCACAGATTAAGTCTGTCACCGGGTGCCATTCAATCTCACCGGATTGATATGCTAATGCTGCCGTGCATCAATTCACTGAATCCGAACTGGATAAACACCCTTCCATTGCTTTCAACACTCCGTACAAGCCAATAATGAAGTGTTTGCGGTAAAAGTCTCAGACGTTTTTTTTATAACACACTTTTACCTACATTTACCATTAAGTTAAGACAAAGAAGTGTTTTTGCAAACAAAGAAGGTATTGCTACATATCGCATGTGCCATAGAATCGATTGAGCTGATTTTAATAGTAGATGATGTATCTACTTCATACTGTCAACAGCTCTGCAATCATTTGTTTTCTCTACCAAACGACTTTATTTACAAGAAATCTTTCGTCGATGGAAAGCGACACAAACGTAGTCAAAATTTGATAGTGCTTGATTTGATCTGGAAATCCTACCTATTGTCGTGAAAAAAGTGCAGAAAACAAGGCACTTGCAAAGAAAGTGATGATAGGTCTGACGTTTGGTTTACAGCTACAAAGCGCCTCGTCCATGGGCAACAGTGCTGGATGAAGTGATACAGTCCACCTACGAGGTTGGTTTGGAACATGTACACAGTAAAAATGTCGACTGGTTTCATAAACATGGGAATAGTCCTGTCCTAACGACAAAGATCTATCTATACGCCAGTATGTCGAAAATAAGGTGGGCAGGAGGCGTGATACGCTTCAACGGCAACCTATAGATTAGAGTCCTTGACGACTGGATTCCTCGGGATATAAAGCGCTCTACAGGAAGGCCATCAACCCTATGGTCCGATTACTTCACGAAAAACCTAAAAGGAAGATATGATGATTAGCGAATACCTAGAGCGAGGATGACCCACTGGGCTACTCTTGCATCGCGATAGGAAAAATGAAACTGTTGCTCGTGCCCGATTGAGTCACTCGACGATCAACGCGACGACAGGTGATGCAGGTGATTGGCGAAGAAAACTGTTACTTTACTCCTCATCTGGAGTATTATGCTTAAACACCTTTGTTTTCATGATTTGTCCCGTCGAGACAGATACAAGTTTTGAGCGCATCTGTTAGTCTTCATAAATTGAAGAACTTTCAGTTCTCTTCTGTTTAACGGAAACAAATGAACTAAGGATCCTTTTCGCTAGATAAAGACTATTCATTGCACATTTGAAAGTCGTTATAAAGCTCAAATATCTGGCTAATGCTCTACGCGGCCGCTTTTTCGGAGAAGGCTTTTCACAACGCTGTAGCAGAAAGCAAAATATTTGTGTTATACACATGCATATTTCTCGCAGATAGAACTTTCAAACTGCAAGTAACTGTTTGATAGCGTAAATTTCAGCGATTCCAACACTGTGCTTATTCCTGAAAAAGACCGTTTCACTACAGTGCAGCAGGGAAATGAGATTGAGTTCGCGTGTGCGATGCATTTTTAGTCCGGCTAGTGGATGTGCTGGGTGTCTGCTGGCCATGAATTTGGTATGATGTCTCGCGGTCGATCGACCGATCGCTTTGACGCGGCTCACATGTGAAGTGCAATAATGTTATTTGTTTTGAGAGCTTTTCCTCGTTTTCAAAAAACTCCAGAGAAAAAGGTTTCACTCTGATACTACAAAATTTCCTCTACACGTTCATATGCTTTTCGTGCCTTCAGCGGTGTAACAGTGAAAGCGCGATATGGGGTAAAAGTTTTTGTTTGAGTGCTACAGCGTAATAAAATAGTCTTTCCAAAAAAGGAGCACGTAGCACAGTAGGCAGAGATTTAAGCTTTCGAATGATTGACTAAACTCTTAGAAAGATTTTCTGTCTTACGAAAGAGGTCAGTTTTTCCAAATGTTTCCGTCTAATAGAAAAGAACCGCATCCTCATTGTGTTAGATCAATTGTGAAATAATGATCTACATTACAGTGTGAACGCATGAACACTAATCAGCTCTACTAGTTGCAATATCCCTGCACTAAACCAATTGAAAATATGGAGTTAATTTCAGATTTCTGAGAATATCACAAACTGCTGTATGGAAACTCAGATTTTTGGATCTCCAAGGGTATGATTTTTCTAGAGAGAAAAGCTGTGATGATGCACAAACATGCATACATACCCAGACATACACATATTCAGACGTGCAGTGGCATATACATACACTTACATATACATCACACATACACACATACAATTACACAACGTACACGAACACACACACACACACACACACACACACACACACACACACACACACACACACACACACACACCACACACACACACACACACACACACACACACACACACACACACACACACACACACACACACACCACACACACAAACACACACACCACACACACACACACACACACACACACACACACACACACACACACACACACACACACACACACACACACACACACACACACACACACACACACACACACACACACACACCACACACACACACACACACACACCACACACACACACACACCACACAGCTTGCAACACATGCACATTTTCACAAAACAGTGGTTGGATGAGCTTGAAAATCAACAACTTTGTAAATAGATGATCTTACTAACTTTGAGCGAATAAATAGTACTGGGATTATACTTGGTGACACACTGTCCGTGCAATCATATACCGCAGCTTTGTAGATTCATCTTTCAGTAAATTAAATTCCTTTTAAAGTGAATCCAGCTCTTGTTTTTCTTTTCTAGCAAGTACGAGGTTGTTAATTCGAAGATTTATTCACTACAGATGAACAGTACAATGAACTTGATCGTGATGGCTGACGTTTTCGGCTTTATCGCCCTCTTCAGAGCCTGAAAGAGTCAAATTGTTATGCAAAACACTCAGACAAGCACTTTCATAACCAGAGCAGAACAGCTTACGTACCTTTCGTTTTATGGTCTTACAGTAAGCGTACAGTAAGCGTCGGTCCATATAACATCTCACAGCCATAAACAAAAAGTACGCAAACTGTTCTGCTCTGATTATGAAAGAGCTTATTTGAGTGTGTCGCATATCAATCTGACTCTTTCAAGCTCTGATGAGGGTGATAAAGCCGAAACGTCAGCCATCACGATCAAGTTCATTGTACTGTTCGTCTGTACGAAAGAAATCTTCAAATAACAACCTCGCACTTGCTGAAAAGAAAACAAGGAGATATCGATCAATGCCGAGGTTCTTGATGCCGGTCATGGGAGTTGATTCGAATTCCTTTGATTCATTTGTTAGGCTCTTTCTCTCATCGTACCTTACTACATCGAGTGATGGAGGATCTCCATCGCCGTTAATTCGTACAGGTTCATAATCCTCACATCAGTTCAGTTACTGGACAAGCTGTTTGTTGTCTACACTTGCTCTCATTACCAATTTTGATCGAGAAGTTGTTTTTTTAGAATAACATCTCTCTGAATGAATTTGCGATCCTTGACGAGGCCTTTGGACAGAATATTGAAAAGGAGCCAGTGAAAGGCTTTATGCGATAAGGGCAACTTTGCACAACACTCAAGTCCAAACATTTGGTTGGAGTTTTTGATACTAAGAATCACTTCTGAGTATATTATGGAATCGTAACCAAGTGTATTATTCCAAGAAATAGCAGATACGTTATATTAATGTATTAATAGTAACTCAGATGTTTTTTGTTGTAGTATGGTACCTACTAAATAGATCGTAATTCTTTCTTTTTTGCTGAATTAGAGTTTGCGTTGTTTGACATTCTCTATCAATTTAGGTGGATATTTTCCTGGATACAACTATAATAAAGAGATAACTTAGTTGATTTGCTACTCTTGAAGTGATTACAAAGGGCAAAGGCGTGTTGGTATACTCGTGATCCTTGTTGTCGACCGTTTACCTTATGGTGAATCATCAACTACCATCTGTGCGGCTTCAGAAATTTGCTACCATACTTGACTACAAGTGAGAAAACACTGACTTACTACATCGCTAAGCCTCCAACAACTCACTTAATAAAATGCTATGCATCAAACCACTTCTAAAAAGTTGAATGAGGTCGATTACACAGTTGATCTTCGCAGGGGTTGATTAGAGTCGAATACTTCATACTCTATCCATTGTCCCTTTGATAGGGTAATTGGTATGTTGTTCTATTTGAGTGAGATGTTACGTCCTCATAAAAAACCGTATGAGCGTATATACAGTTCCGATTTGTTGGTATGTTACTCTAGTTAGGAAGCTTTTTTCCCACAAAAGAAAGGTCTGACTCTTCATAGGTCATCACCACTTTTTGATATCATCTAATTTTTGTGGATTACTAGCGACGTGAGGCTAAGTCAGTTCGCTTCTTATTTCGAAATTTTCGTCTCCAACGTCCGTTCAAAATAACAATAAACTTATAATCTACTTCCTTTATTCAAGAAACTCATCAAACTGGACGGCACTGCGATGTTTTCCAATGAACGTATTTTGTTAACATTTCAATTTTGTGATATACTCTCAACTTCTTCTGATGTCAGTGATATACGCACATATTTATTCTACTATGCGAGTGATATCATAAGTAAGGATATCAAAATATTGTTGAAAAAGTACACGTACAAAATGATAGCTGAATGCACTGATAAATTTCTATTCACTTTACATCTGTTTAAAAAATTTTCAACAACTATAGTACAGTATTAGAAACATCTATATCATTTCTCTTTCAACATCTTTGATAAATATTACTGATGGTTAGCGCTCACAGGAGAGCCACACAAAATAAATTATCAGTATTCGCTGTTGTCCCCTAGTCGATGTTTGAGTGATCAAGTTTAGAGCTTCCGTACAAAAATAAATCTATGTTCAAATTATCTCTAAAGTTTTAATGTATACGACAATAAAAGGTAGCTGCCATTTTATTGAAGAAAGAGGAAGGAACGATTTGCTTTTTGTCTAATGACAATATTAAGTTAACTAAAGCAGGCATACTGTAGTAGAAGTGGGGCTTGAGGACCGCCGAGATCACATCACGTAACTGGATACTCTGATATAAGCAACAAAATCAAATCATTCCTCACGTTGAAGTGCTAAGGCAGGTGCCTATTTATGCGAATGAATTGAAAGACCATATGACACAGCAACATTGATAAGAAAGTGGTGGAACTTGCAAACGATTTTTGTGGCATTTCGGGACTGTTTTGACTCTCCTTCATGTCATTAGGTTGCTTCACATCTTTGTAACCACTAGATTCCGGTGTTTCGTGGTTTTCGTTTTGACCATGCCCGGCACTTGACTTGTCTCCCTTCTCGTCATGACGTGCAGCATCTTGCTTCTCACGTTCCTCTCGGCCAGGTTTCTTTGTCCCTGTTTTTGTGCTATTATGTTAGAAAGAGAATGAAAAGAAAAATGGATGGATTGAACTCAAAACAATAGTGAATTCCGTTCAAAGTGTTGGGTCATTGATTCAAAGAGTTTTCAATCACACCACAATAAAAAGTGGAGAATGATAGTGAGGTAATATGTGGAGAAAGTTACTGACGGACCAAAGTGAACTATTTTTGGAGAGCATTACCGAAGAGGGAAGATGTGCATGCCAGGAAGGATGAAAGTAGTGTCAGGCTACATTGATGAACGAAAATTTCAATGCAAGATCTCATGTTCCAATGATCCTAATTGAGAAATGTGAGAATGTGGAATATGGAGACTGAGTTCAGTAAACATAGTCAATTACATCCGCAAGCAGCGTCACTTTTTGAAAGGCTACTGTCTAATGAGATTTTTGATTTGAATGGTGTTTCACCCCACTGGGTTCGATTAGATGCGACTATGTCGATAGCAAGAAGCAACCTCTGAGTGGCCTCAACTTGATCGCGACTCTAAAGAAGGCGCTGGCGCTAGATCTCCACCTTCGTTAAAGATTTGCAGGTATCATGCAAAGTCAAGAATCTGGTTATTTAGACCAGAATCTAAAAGAAAGCTTTCGAGAGAAATCTTGACTGTGAAGCAAGGTTATGTTAAGGTGTTAGTTCACACAGGATTAACTACAAAGGCTCATAAAAAATCATATTTTTAAGTATCCAAAAATCATTGCGAGCGTGCAGTTCAGCCCTAGAAGAATCTGAGTCTCATGAAATGAAGTCACCTTTGATTCACAGCGTCCACGAGTGTTTGTAGCGAAGATTAAGAGCACTAATGAACGCACGGTTAGCTTGAGATTTCAAGACGATGCCCAAAAACATATGACATGTCAATTAGTCAGTAGAATTTACGAGATCCACAAACGATAGCCGGAGTCTATTATGAACTCAACTGCAATGCAGGTGATGGATGAGCACAAGATAGCGAAATGATCAGAGAGAGTTTCCGAACTGCACTTCATACAGGACCAGGTTTCCAAGGATGTAACTTGCTAATTAACGAGAAAACCTGCTCGGATTATGGGTAATTTGGATGGCGAAGAATTTTAGAATGCTATTGTAGTCAGCTAAGCTGAGCTACTCCACTTTGTTGTTATGTTTTCTTCTATTAGACGAAACCAATGTGGGGCAGGCGACGTATTGCTTGGTGATGTGCCCAACCCTCTCTTGGTCAATCGGTTGGATGCCATAAGAACAACTTAGCTTGGAAACCTCAAAGGTGCAAGCAGAACCGTCATGTTTAGTATTTTACGTCATTCAGGAGGAAACAGAATGTTCAAGCAGCTACCAAAACAACATGAGATTTTTGACATTTGTGGAGGATGAATGCGAGCATACGAATCGAATACAAGAAGCACTTGCCCTCACACAGTCAATTGCGATGATTAGGCGCATGATGTACAATAAATAAAAATATATTGGAAACGTAGATAGAAACATACTTTAAGAAAGTTGCTCGCATGATTAAGGAACCTAGCAAAGAATTTTGATAGGATTCAACATACCTTTATACGGTTCATCAGCTATTGATGGTGGTGGAGTTTTCTTCTGTCCTCCGAGCCTTTCTTTCATTTCTTGTATCCATTCGGCTTTGCCGCTTGAAACCAGTAAAACATTCGATCCGTATCGTTCTTCAGGTAATTTGGAGCCAATCGCTAAATGAATAGTCGATGTGGAAAAGTTCTGTTTTTCTCACCAAAGAAATGTTCTTTTTATATTGATTGAAAAACGATTATGAAATGATGTATAACTCAATCCTTTCTTGTTCTTTTCGTTCGGTCACAACTTTTGTTCTGCAGTTCACTTAAAAAGCATATTAAAGATAAAAACGCTTACTACATTATATGGATTTCCTATTCAGCAAGCTCAAGAACGATGAGCAAATTAACATCACCTTACCAATATCGCAATTTTTTCCCCCGTATCCTGGCTGACAATCACAGAAATACGAACTATATCCAGCAGTTGTTCGACATGTACCATTATGAAGACATGGATTTACATCACATGGTCCTATAACAACAGCCACTGGATGACGGACATTAAAGAAGTACAATAACAAACCTGACGAAAGGCTTATAATTTGCTGTCAGAACATTAGAAAATTTTTGCAGTGGGACATAAGTTTGCGAAAATGTCGATGGCATTATGAGTTCAGATGTTTTGAAAGGCCCTACGGGCTCATAACTCCTTCCGGACTATGAGTCGAACGTTTTGAAGGCTTACAAAACCCACTGGCTCATGAAACGCAATAAGGTTGATTCCATTTACTTGACTCTATCGGACAAAATTGTTAGATACGAAAGCTCTGGACAGGCAACGAATAAACAGTGAAGTATCAAGAGCAAGTGGAAAACAAGACTTGTTTTGCTTATTTTGTCATATGCGGTACTTCTCACTTTGGTCACAATGTGGTCCACCATAACCGATGGCACAATAGCATTCGTATGTCGCTTTTTCTTTCTGTACTTTCGCCAGGCAGGTGGCTCCATTTTTACATGGTTGGGGGGCACACGGATCATTATCTGAAATTATAGAAAATCAAAAAATGCTTGGTATCCAACTACAAGTTTCTTCTTTGATGATTTTTGAGAAAAATCTTCTAACGTTTGCACTCTCTGTACTTGCTATAATACACAATCTATATTATTTTTTCCATACTTTGTAAATCTTGTCGAAGTTTCTTAGGTGTGGGTGGAAATGATCAATAGGCCTTGAATGACAGTGTGACTAACTGTACTTCACTCCATTAGAATTATTGGCAGGATAGTTTCCTTGATAATTTTGAAAAGCCTGCCCTCATTGAGGGACCTATGGAGTTTTTCACAATCTCTCAACTTGTTTAATGTTTGGGCAACATTTTAATCTTTGAGGTCTAGAAAATATATTGAATTGTTTCGAGATCACAAATTTTTTTAGATTATCCTTGGTTCAGATCTACTATTACGTGGGTTTCTTCACAGGAATGGTAAAAATAAGTAAGATAGCGGTGAAATAGAAAATAAACAATATTCTTTGTAGTTCTCGTTCTAGTTCGGGGCTACACTCCTCGTCCTCTTCACAGCCATTAAAAGGTAGCTAACAATTATTCTAAACGGGAAAAACTTGCAAAAATAATTTTATTAGAGTTCTTCTTATTCGATAATTATCAATTCTACTGAAAACTGAGTGTCGTACGGTTAACATTACAAAAATACTTGCCAATTTTTTCCGTACAGTTTTGCCCAGTGTAGCCTCCTTCACATTTGCAGTAATAAGTGTTTTTCTTCCATACAAATACGCATGTACCATTATTACGACATGGATTAGCCACTGCACAGATATCATTTGAATCAGACTCTGGAAAAGGAACACTTAAATAACGTAATTTTAGACAGAGTATCACAGAAGAATCATTCAATAGTATTTATTGACGTAAAAAAGAGAACTACAACTACACTGCAAAAAACGAAGCTAATAATAACCATATTTGAGGTTCTGCGACAGTAATCATTTTGAGATGTCAGAGGCCAGTTATTCAATATTATAGTGAGTAGTTTTGAAATAACACTAGAAATTCACGCATAAGACGACATATGTAGAATGTCAATGAGAAGGTAGAGACGTTTGATGTGGTGAGCGCAAACAAGTAGGAAAATTCTATGTGAGCCACATCCCTCTTAGTGAAAACTTTAGCTCCAGTGTGATTGCTGTAAAAGGAGAAAGTGCTATCTCAAGCTCAAAAGACAAATTTATCGATAGACTGTAACAAGAAGCCACGACGATGTTGACAGTATTGAGCACAGAACATGAAGTCGCTTTTTTCAAGAAAACACCTTCAATAGATTTTGCTTACTTCATCTAGGCAATCTACATTGTCCTAATGTTGGGTTGCTTGCCTCCAACTGACGTGTTACAAGTGAACCAAAGAGCTTCTAGTTGAAACGCAACAATAGGAATGATGAGACATGATTGATATACAAATAATCAAATGAAATATAAATTTGCACGACCCACAATTCCAATTTACTGAGCGGATTCCAGCACTTCTTGCATTCGATTGCTCGTATTCATCCTCCACAAAGTACTTCCTCATTACACTTATTGTTTCCACTATTGATTGAAGATTTTGCTGTTAAGACTATTCTAATTGGAATCCTGAGGTAGCCGAGCTTAAGGGTTCTTAATCGTTCACTTATTTGATTGTAGAAGAATGTTGGGGAGGGAGGGAGATAGATATCGCGTCGCTCATCGCCTCACTTTCTGATGCACTGCATCACTAATCGCTTTGCTATACCAAAATAATAAACAGGTAATAACAGCTATAACATTGTGATTCCGTTACAGCTCTGACTTTCAAGATTGATATTGCTTTTTACTTCCCACATCAGTCCCGTTGACGGGTGATTGATTGTTCATAGCAAGATAAACTAAAATATGGTGGAGAGAAGCAAAGCGAAGACTTCTGTTGGTGTGCTGGATAACACGTGAGGTACCAGTAGAGTAATCGTGAATCCGAAACCCATTCGAAGTTTTGAGTATTGCTTGTACCACAGCATTGTCGAAGGTGTACTTTACATCGTACCCTGCTACGAGAAATGAACAAGCAGTAAATGAAAAGTCAAACACTAGGATACTTTTACGTGCTTTCCTTGAGGCAGTGCTGAGTACATCGCCAAGCTTTGAATTTGTATCTCTCTAGCACTTGAAAATCGAATTGTATCTTTTATATCCACCCAAATTATAAAGCATGCAGAATAAAGCTTTCACGGTTGTCTAGTCTCTTCATTTAGTGCCATTTCTCAATCTTCGTTAGAACATTGCGGAGGCGCATATTGGCTTCATACATGGACGTCAGCTTATCAATATTTCAAGTTAGTGCCTTCATCCTCCTAGAGTAGTCGAGCACCAATTTTCTGATCCCGTGGGCCACAGGGTTCGGCTGAGCAGGGCGCAGATTTCAGCTATGATAGCAGAGTACTTTCAACCACTCCGCTACACACCCTGTATGTACGCATATTACATTCTACACCTTTACGTTAGCAAAACCTATGATTAGATTGCTGAGAATGAAGTGTGATAATGTTCAGAGTCGGCAAAACGGTACCACAGCGTCAACTCGGAAGCCAACAACATGCTATTCGTGAAGACATGCCCAATTTCACAGGAGGGCTTGCCGAGATAGAGATCTACTAGCCAAAAACCACGGAAACGAACGATCCTGCAAGAAGATTATGTAAAACCCAAAGCAGAGAACTCGTTGGTGTTGATCCTGTTTTGTACATGGACAATGGAAACATACTCCATAATTTGTGGAATCTTTTGATGATTGATGCTCTCGAAAAACTGTAGCATGATGTCAATTTGAAAACACATACACTCTTCTTATTTATTCAATCCTGTTTGCAAAATCTTATGAATCAGATTATATGGCTAGGAAAAAACTTACTGTTCACCTCCGCTAATGTTTCCTCATTTTATATCCTCCACTAATGTGCCGATGCTGATGAGCTAAAAATTCTATATATCAGCTGTACGAATGTGATTCCGCCATTTTTTGCTGCATTAATAGTGAAATAGAGATATGCATTTCCTTCTTCTTTGCTTGGAATTGCGTTGAAAAAGATGTCCGTATATATATATATATATATATATATATATATATATATATATATATATATATATATATATGTATATATATATATATTCTATATGCAAAATTTTTACATGATGGTTGAGAAGACTTTGAAGATGACGACTTTCGTGCCCGAAAAACTCCATTTGCGGGAACATTACTTTGCAGATTTATTAATCAGAAGTGATTTGAATAGCTTCATTTTAGGATCGTTCAAATGCACATATTCTTGTAAATATTTTGGTATACAATTTGCCTATACATGTTTTAACATAGAGCTAAGCAGGAACAAATTCGCATGCTACTCATGTAAGAATGACAATAGGGGAAAATGCTAGTGAAGCGGCGCACAAGATTATTGGAGTTTGGTGAAGTTAATTCCATCTTGAAGCAGGTACAGGCAAATTGCACACCAATATGCTCACGAGAATGCGCAATCTGAACGATACTGAGGCCATGCAATTTCATGACAAAAATCCTATTAGAGAATCAAAATGATAAAAACTTTATATTTTGCTGCATGGTAACGCATACATTCATGTTGCAAAACCGATCGAAAACGCCATAAAAGAGCTGAGGTGGGAGATTTCAAGAGGTTTTACCTTGCCATCTTATTCTCTCGACATTACACCGTCAGATTACACTTGAAATCACCAAATTTAATATGCAAATAAGCAAACTTAAAAACAAATGGCGTTCCACGGGTACAAAAGTCGTCAACTTCAGGGCCCTGTACAAACCATCATATGAAATATTTTGTATATAAAAAACATCAAACGAATAGTTTTACTCTTGACTGTTTATATAGGCCCTGCTAAAAAACAATAACAATCTGACAATGTGATAACATGACAACATGTTTTGAGCCTTTTATGAGGTCTGGTACGACACTTTTACAATGCCAGACAGCTGCTATTTCGATGTTGCAGGCGCATCAGTAACACGGTGCTTTTCGGTTCAGCCGATCCCCTATCTTTCAAACAAAAAAATTTACAATCTTTATTTTACTATTGTTACAGCAAAAAAAACGGCTCAGTCATATTTGAACACCGAATAAAAATTACAATCGCTTCATTTGTAGCAAAAAAATGAACACCCCACAATATGTGTAACCAAAATGTCTGATATTCAGGTATGATTATCCCTAAAACACAAATAGACACCTAAAGATATTAATTATGAATTTTGATACTGCATAACTTCAATAAAAAGGTGCGAGGCTGTTAATGATATTATTATCAATCCGAAAAACCTCGTGTTTCTTATAGATATATGAGCTCTTACATCTATGGAGAGGTTGAAAATCATTCGGTTCTGAGAAACCATTAGAATAACTTCCAACCTTCTCATTACTTTTACGACCTTTTGGAATTGCATCACATTTTCGCTTGCATTCTAAAAATCTGCAACTCACGATCATGTTTCGCTGGATTTTCACAGGTGTGCAGACACGATATTTCATCTTGAAAGATATTTTCGCTCTCACCGGTGCAACCATCATACCAAAACGATACACATTGCTAGAAAAAATAGCTTTGTGCAAAGTTTGAGCATAGGCATGAATAATAGTTAGTGATCT
Source organism: Parelaphostrongylus tenuis (assembly GCA_019055375.1). Taxonomy (NCBI): domain Eukaryota; kingdom Metazoa; phylum Nematoda; class Chromadorea; order Rhabditida; family Metastrongylidae; genus Parelaphostrongylus; species Parelaphostrongylus tenuis. The sequence continues at coordinate 15,793 of JAHQIW010003240.1, forward strand.
TTTGTAGAGATTCGTTCTCGTTTTCCTAGCATTGTTTTTATATCTGAAACAGTAAAAATGAAGGACTTCTACCAAAAATCTAGACCCTTCATGTAGTTCGGGCAAGCGGTGTGTATTTGGGAAAACAGGTGGCTACCAATGATTTTCTCTTTAGCTACTCAATGAATAACGAGATTATACGGAATTACAAGGGGCAAAAGGTGCAGCTGATCCAGTGGGATAATTTTTGGAACCATTTCTCATTTTTAAATATAATAGTAAAATTTGTTGCCTAACTAGAAACTATCGCAGTGACTTCGGTACCCTTTCTCTATAGCTTTCACACAACACTGCGTCGATGCTTGAATACGTTCTCAAAAGGAATTTTTCTATAGCCATGGGAGGGCATTGGTTGGATTGTCTCTGGTTGCTATAGGAAGACGTCAACCTTCTTGATTGAAAAAGAGTTGTTGTTGTGCTAGTGCACTTGTTACAAAACGTCTATTATTCTTTTGTTTCTACTCTATTCATTTTCCAGATGACTCTTCCCGAAAAAGGAGTATTATGCATTGCAAAAAAAAAAGGCGCACCGCGATTTAGCATCTGGTAATAATTCAACTCGGTAATATGATGAAGGTATGATAAAGGCTCTTATAAATGTCATAAAAGTCCAAATTTTATGAAAGTGCACAAATAAATACACGGATTTTGTTGATTGAGATCCGAACAGAAGTTATTATTTCAACTACACTTAGTATGCAATATTGACTAGTCAAACCTTGGCATTTCTATCGAAATAATACTGTTGTCGCCATCGACCGCCATGACATTGGTCCTTGTAGTGGCTATCAAAATCCTCGAGACAGGCTTCTAAATATTACTACTAACTTGTATACTTTTGATGACACTATTTCCAATAACACTAACAAAGTGTTCCAAAAGCTTAAACGAATTCATAGTTAGTAGTTTTGGTTATATGCGTTTGCTAGACAAACAAAAGATGGGAGAAAGAGAATAAAAGGAAAGGTGAGGCCGAGAGAAATGGGGAGAAAGGAAGAAGACAAATAAGGAGGAGAGTTAGTGGAAAGGCAGATAGAGAAGGAGGAGAGTTAGAGGAAAGGCAGATAGAGAGTTTAACGGAAGGACTAGAATGAAAGGCAAACAATTCGATAAGGGTGAGTAAAGAGGCTTTAGATGAGAAAAAAACAACGAAATAGATGCAGAGAAAACGATAATTAACAGGAAACAGGTGCACAACGTGAAATTCGTAGAAGGAGAAAGCCATGAGAAAGAGTTATATAAAGCAATACGTAGAAAGAGAAAGCAAGATATGGATAACTGAAAGTCTATGAAGGAAAGCGGATAGAGGGGCAGGTTACGAAATAAAGGACAGGAAAAACATTGTGAGACAATTCACAGAATTCACAGTGCGAATACTTCAAGAGTTTTTGGAGAGCACCATTTAAGGTAAAAGAATAAAGGACATAGGCTTCTTCTGAGGTGGCTGAATCCATATGTGACCTTAACAATGACTCGCGGTGGCCTACCGATGTGTTAATTCAGTACTGTTTATCCTCCCATATAAGTCTGGTAACAACTGGCTGACTCCCGAGTGATGGGAGGCTTGTGAACCACGAGCGTGAGATCGAGCCATTGACCTTTTGTGCGACGCAGAGCACCTCTAACCACTGCCCCATTTAAGACATAGGAGATAATATGAAAAACAGTAAGTTAGTTAGTAAACAACTTTGAAAAAGAATATTTGCAAATTGAATAAGGGTGACTATACGGAGATAATATAGGTGAGCATCACAATGAAAATAAAGATGCAGATCTGGAATGAAAAGGAGGGGAAAAGATGATGAGAGAAATGATTTCATGAGAATCCACGGACATGGTAATTCAGAAAAGGTCACACAAATTTGCTATCAATACGTGGCCGTATGCTTGACCCTGAACGCGACTAACTCCTATGGGACCGCTATAGAAATCGATGCACGCAGAGCGAATTGCGCAATTCTCATTGTTTGAACAAGGTTTTTTCTCCGTTTTGCAAAAATTCTTAGAATTCTTGTATTATTTGGATAGGACACGATTTTCTCTATTCGCTCATGTCCTTTTGGTCCAGATATACATGTCGTGTATAGAGAAAAACGCTGTTTTACCACGCAATCATATTGAACTTGGCAATCAGTCAATTTATTGAATTATACAAAGGATATTACCATAAAAATCTGTAGTTTGTTTTACACAGGACCCAAGAGTCGTCACAGCAAGTAGAAATTAGAAAACAATGAGTAATTTATCGATGATGATGTGTGCTGTATGCGACACCAGTTCATCGGTAATTTTCACTGGTATGAGTCATTCGTTCAGTTCCAATTATTTGGAGTTGATGTTTGTGAGAAAATATCAAGAACTTATAAACAATGGTGAAATTCTGAGTGTGGAGGGACAATCATGTTTGAGTCGAAGCTCAGAATATTGACAATAGGTAAACTTGTGGTCAGAGAAATATGTGTATTTCTTCCTATCCGCACCTGTATTCAAAAACAAACACATTTTTTTATTTCTCTTTGAGGTTTTAGTAGTTACTCGACAGCTTGAATTTCGAGAAGTTGAAGAGTGTGTTTTGCTTTTCAGACGGTTTTATATTATACTGCAGAAGCAAAAATAAAATTTTTATTTCACACTCAACATCTTTCGCTAGACAAACTTTTCATTCAATTTTCCAAAAACCATTCGATTGTACAAATCTCAACAATTTCACTTATAGGCTTGGTTTTTGATATGGACGTTGCAGTACGGTTAAGTTCTGCAGTCTTGAGTTCTGCACTCGGCGTCGTGTCGACCGCGCAGCTCAGTTTACACGTTGCGTGCGATGCGTACCGAGTGCAAAACACAATATTCCTTTAACTAACAACGCATTAAGAAGTCTTTCGCATAAACCACGCATATTGTTGAAATCGTTTAGATTTGCGCTATCGATTGGTTTTTATATTGGAGAGAAAAGCCGTGGCTAGCGAAAAGTACTCAAATGTGCAACGCAATTTTATTCTTGTTGCTACATCTCGCTTGCAGATTTTTCTTTCCAAAGCAAGCATACCATTGAAATCCTCAAAAACTAAGTTATCGACTGGTTATTGAAAGGCGATGGCTTGATGCCAATGTGCGAAATTCATCCACATACCGGTGGAAGGTATGGGCGCCGCATGTAAAACGGAATCTTAATTTCAGTGTTACAGCGCAATAAAAAGTTTTTTGAAGACCAAAACACTAGTTAATTCGTCAAATTTTTTTCTATCGAATGGCAGCTGCGATTTTTGAAGAAAAGCTTTGCTTAGTGAAAAATGCTTGAGTGTGCAATAAATTTCCTTTCTATTGTTACAACGTGATATAAAGGCCTTCCAGATACACACTTTCAAATTTTTGAGATTTATCCTTTCATTATTTTTCGAGCCAACTTGTCATGTGGCCTGGTAAGGGCTCTTGTACAGCCCGATACACGTGTTTTCGTCCTTAAAGCTCGTCAGCCGGGCAGCACCCGTCGTATGTCGATCTTTTTATAGCCAGTTCTCTCGGGAGCCTTACACTCCTTATAGAGAGTCATCGACGACGTACGCTTTACACTCTATGTCAAGTGAAACCTTCATCTAACTCAGCCAATGAGCAATCAAGTGCACAACACTCTGGGTTAGGTGAAGGTTTCGCTTGCCATAGAGTGTAAAGCGTACGTCGTCGATGACTCTCTATAAGGAGTGTAAGGCTTCCGAGAGAACTGACTATAAAAAGATCGACAGACGACGTGTTCTGCCCGGCTGACGAGTCTGTATGGACGAAACATGTGTATCGAGCTGTACAAGAGCCCTTACCAGACCACATGACAAGTTGGCTCAAATAATAATGAAAGGATATATTGAAATTTGAGCGTGGTCTAAACAAAGCACTTGAAATAAAGGTATAATTTTGAGATTTGATCTATCAAATAACTATTGCAGTGTCTGAAAAAAGCAAGAAGTTTTTTCTTTTTGAATATGGGTGGTGATGGGGGAAGTAACGTACATTCCACAGTGATGAACACCCACTCTTTCTACACTTACTCCAACTTCACATTACATTACCTCCATAAATACCGCTACTAGAGTTATTTACTTATAGAAGATGTGCTTTCAAACTAAGACAGGCGATAAAGATGCACAATGAAACTTTGTATATATACTTCTATGTGATATTACCGCTGAAAAATGGAGTTTTCCAAGACAAGTAGCCTTCTACATTAAAATCTGTTTATAAAAAGTTGATTCATCTAATCTATCCTTTATGGAAAGATAAGATACATCTGACGTATAAACTTACTTATAATTACTATTAAACTATAAATGACGTCCAAGCGGCGGGTAACATTTTAGGCGTGGAATGTAATCTTCTTTCTCTCTTACAGCGTTCTATGATAACCTTTAAAGAAAACCAGTTACATCGTCAACATTCCCGAGATTTGGACTACCTAATGACTACTAAAACCTTAGTGAAGAGCCATATCGAAGTCCCAGCCGAGCAAATGAAGCAAACTGAGTTTTTTTGAAATCACACAAATTTGAGCTTCGAAATGAAATCAAATGTCTGGAAGAAATTTTATTCAGCGAGAAAAGTCTTCAAACAGTCGTGTATCATATTTGATACACGTGATCCCTTATAAACCATTAGCCGAATTATACGAGCTGATTCACTTGAACCCTTTAAAGAAACTGGATTTGGGCGAGCATTAACTATCATTTTCGCATGGATACTAATACAGATGTTTTATTTAAAAGAAACAAAAGGGTAAGGCACTGTTTTTTGACTTATGTCTTACGGATGTATCATGTACTAGACTTCATTCTTAGTCATAAAGGACACTGAAGGTTTATTCGTGCATCATAATGGTTTCCGTGATCCGCTGATAGAGCAGATATTCCTTTCTTCAATGATAATTTCTGTTCATCGCCTTTGTTGGAACGGTGAAATTGAAGGCTTGGTCAGTTCGGGGCGCCGGATTGAACTAACGTCAACAAGTGTAGTGCTTTTAGTCTTCTTACCAGTACGCCACACACATCCGAATTTCTTTTAAAGCTCTCCAGAACTTACTTGATTTATACATTGGTTGCGATTCGCACAACCATTGGCAGGTTAGTAGATCTTCGAACATGTTTCGTGAATCTGCTCGACATCCGTCATACCAGAACTGTCGGCATGTTAGCGAAGAATGATCAAAATAGTACCGTTGCTGCCAATGGCCTAAAATGTACTCGGATATCCCATTCATTGACAATATAAAATACAATTCAGTTTTATAGAGTTCCAATCCGTCATTTCTACAGAAGAAAGCTGATCAGAATCAGCTGCTCCGTAGTGCTCAACGTGCTTATCAATGCTGCAAATCTTTATCCAGGAAGATCAAAACGAAACCACCGAACATGAGAAAATCGGTGTGTCACCAGACTCTATAAATTATTCAGGGACGACCTTACCCCACCTCAAGGTCACTCTAAGTGGATGTTTTGTTAGATGAGGAAGTTACACAAGACGATAATTGGCACTCATCTCATTCTTGCTAAAAGATCAAACTCAAGAAATTGTAGAAAGTGTGCCGTAATGTCGCTGTATTCGACTGTTTTTTAGATACCTCTTTCGAATTTAGTACATTCTGACAACATATTTTAAGCCTTTAACGAGGCCTGTCAAGGCACTTATGAAGTGTTAGACACATAATTCGATTTTTCAGCCTCATCAGTAGCACGGTGACTTTCATTTGAGCCAATCCCTTGGAGGGAAAAATGCCACCTACATACAGAGTAATCGGCGTCGAACATGGAGACGCGGAATCGAATTGCACGTATGTCAAGTGAAAAACAGCCGACATTGCAATGATTGACAAATGACTGCTCATGGTGGCTTTCTGATAAAGCTGGAAGTCCGAAATACACGTGCCTAGCACTTTAGCAGCGCCATAACAGACCGACATCATGAAAGGCTCAGAATATGCTGCCAGAATGTATCAGTTTTGATTGAGGTCTTGAAAAAGCAGTCAAATTCAAAGACACTGTCAACTTTACTAGGTGAGCAATCGACTGTCAATCATTGCAATATCGGGTAATTTTTTACTTCACACACGTGCACTGAAAGTTGTTGCCGTCGATTCCTCTATATGTAGGGGATACACTTCCCTACAGAGGATCGACACAAATGAAAAACACTATGCTACTAATGAGGTTGGAAGGCCAAACCACATGCTCATACTTCATCAGTGCCATAACAGGCCTCATGGAAGAGCCTCAAAATCCCATGAACGGCTTGAAATATGTTGCCAGGCTGTACCATAATGGTTTTGTTTGCTCTTTCAGCCTGGTAGATTTTCGATTATAATTTGAAAAATCATAACTAAAACTATATATTGAGGGTTTATTTTTGAAATGCATAAAACTCTGGTGTGCTAATTTTTTTGAGGAAATGTGGATGCTAATAATTTCAGTTTTTATTTTACAACTATTCACCATCCTGTGTTTTTTATAAAATCGACAGCATCGACTTCCTCCATACAAATGGACAATTTATAAAAACGAAAATACAACACAAGAATGTGCGTACCGTTTAAGCATTGATTCCGATAGTTCAAATCGAACTTGTCCCAACATATTTCTGAACGAGAAGAAATGAGTGACAAATGAGTTATGAGGTAGATTAATCGAAAATCTAGAGGTGGGGTGCTGAATATCAGAATTTGAAGCACAGTTGAGGCCATCCATAACAAGGAATTAACAGTGGCAGAATATTTTAGGTGAATAAATCTATCCACTTTCTGCGATGTCCACAAAAAGCACTGAAGAGTGTCTTTTGGTACGTTTTTGCAGTCAACGCTTTTCGATATTCTACAATGGGGAGTGACTTCGTTGGGTAGTGACTGAAGTGATGATGAACTGACGACCGACTGTGACATTTCATCTTTGATGAGTGGAATACGATTACAAATGGCTGATGTCGATGGTAATCTATAAGGGCACAACAGCATTCAGCAGCGTCTCAAGCATTGATCCGCTCATTTCGGCCGTTTTGAGACGGAAAGGCCAATCCCTCGAGGCGACGTCAGCGCGAGGATAGGCGAAAAAGCCGACAGCAGCGGCAACGCTGTCCTCTTATTCAGCAAACCTCCATCCACAATGTGATTCGTTGCCATCAACAACGGAAAAATTTGTTCAGATAAACGAATCGAAATAAACTGACCACTTCTGAAAGAGCTCTAGGACGATAAGTGTAGTTCTTGTGAGAGTTCAGGATAATGCGTTGAACTTACTTCAATTTAGATGGTAAGAAAGTGCACAGGGACTTTAAGCCGCCGTTTACTAGTTAAGATTCCATGATATGTGATATAATGGAAAAACTAGAAAGCCTAAACGCAGTCAGTAGGCGAAAAGGTGAAAGGAAAGTTTAATGTCCGCAATGGTGTCTAGCCATGCTTACTCAAACGTAATATAAAAATACAAATTTTTCTGCAACATCTACAGTACTCGATACGGATAAGTTTGAAATTATCTTTGCCATTTCAACTAAATCAAAGTCAACGAAGAAAATTATGGTCATAACTACGTGACATGATGAAATGAGTTAAAGGGCAGAAAATTGAGTTTTGGGTTAGGGGCGTGAATTTCTAAATTTCTCCGCAAACTCTATCGAACAAAGTGATTATCTCTAAGTCATTTTATTTTCGACTGTACTAATACCTATGAAATTATACCATCATCTTTCCTAAATTATTTTGAGATATTTTTCTAATATCGCAATATTATTTTAACAAAGGTAGATATGACTATTAGCCTCTTGATAACTAAAAACAATAATTCAATTAGAAAATTGAGTTCCGCTTCAACAATCGGGTGTTTTGAAGCTATAAGGGGGCAAATGAAAAGCCTAGCTCATTTGCTGGACAGTAATTTTTCATGGAATGTTAACAACCATTGTAAAGCTGAGATTTCTGGCTACAGCCCCACGTCACTAGTTTTCCAAGACATTCTCTTGTAACGCTGTAAAATCCAAAATAAAATTAGCCTCAGCCGCACATACTTTTCGTGGAACAGAGCTCTTTCTTTGGACTATAGGTAATCATTCCATAGCGTAATGGCTGCTGACTCCAACTCTAAGCTCATATCCTAAAAAGACCGTTTCTCTGGAACTCAGCAGGTGAAATAAGTTGGATTCGCATGTGCGATCAAATTATCTCTGGTCAATCCACGTGCCGCTGGGTAAGGCTGTCAAGGTTTTGTACAGGTCTTACTACATTCGCGTCAGCGGCAGATGACCACTTTACTCAGCGACACGTGAATTGGCCAAAACCTCCTTGATCGCGCAAGCTAATTCAACTTATTTTACACGCCGCGCTGCAGAGAAACGGTCTTTTCAGAATATAAGCACATAACTGATAGCTTGAAGAAAGAACTCTGTGCGGCGAGAAATATGCGTTTCTGTAACGCAAGTAATCTCCTCCTGTAACAACGTCAATAAAAGGCTTTTTCGAGATCAGCGACATGGGGTTGTAGCTAGAAATCTCAGCTTTTGAATAAATACTAACAATCCTATCAAAATTTCCTATCTAATGAATGAGGACTGTTTTTATTTTGTCCCCTTATAACCACAAAGTACTAAACTGATTGTCGAATGGCGAATGTTATTCAAGCGAAATTCCACTTGTTTCAGGAATGCAACAAAAAGTTTGTAGTTGAGAAAATTGAGTAAGAAACAGAAGAAGATATAGAACCTCGATTCACCGTAATTATTCGTTTTTTACATCTAAAAACAAATCGAACAGATAATACATAATGTCAAATTTCAGAAGACAGAGTAATTTAAAGCGATCGGCTAAATTAGCATACAGTCTGCTATTAGAGTGAAGTAGTCTTCTCATCAAAAGTAGGAGGTGTCAATACTTGCTGAATAGTGAAGACCTGGTCCGACGATAAGTGATCATGTGTATGTTTCATCCTATCTCTTGTTTATTAGCGCCAGTTACCAAGTACGACATTCGTTAACTCTCAAAGACGTTGGAGGAGATAAACATTCGGTGTTGATCCATTCACAAAATGTCATGCATTCTAGTTCATTAAAAATCGTAAAGGAGAACAAATCCAGCTCATCTTTGTACATTGACTCACATATTCTTTAAGGGGCATTAAGCAGGGTTCCTATAATTCGCTAAAGGTCTAATGCCAATATTCGAGACCGGGATGAGGTCTTGGTCGAAGGTACCTGGCCTCACTGTGCCCTCATACACTTTATTCCAATATAAATCATGCTTAGTATTCAACAACGTACCAGCTCTAGCCAAAACGTTTGTAGCCTCACACATTTGCTCACATGTTTCCAGATCAGAGAAGATATTACGTGATCTTCCATGGCATCCGTCGTACCAAAATTGTTGGCAACTGAAAATCTCAATATATTACCTCTTCTCATAAGTTTTCCACTAGAGCAATGAACACAAGATTTATTAACCAGGGGCTTTTAGCTGGATTGTTATTAGTCATTCGACGGCCCAAATCTCAACAACCCTGACTCCACAACATTGGCAAAGACCAAAGAGCGGTATCAGGGCGAAAAGAAAACGTCGGTTAAAGTTCATAGCGGGCTCATTTGGCAAAGTGAAACAAGAAAAAAGGTTTGTACCCAAAGAATGATAACAGAAAGTCTCATTTGTAATATCATCACAAAAAACCTAGAAGTTTTCAAATGGGGAAAAATTTCTGAATGAATAACGAAGATCCCGCGCCTCCCGAATGGCGAGCCCTCTTCAAAGGTAGCTGGACTTGCTATAAGCAACTGTCTCAACTATGATGATGACATGACTTTCTAAGCATAAAACATTGGCAAGTTCGGTGGAGAAATTAGATCTACGAAGAAGCAGATGATATTTTGAAGATAAGCTGTTTATTATCTCATTTTAGCGTCAAAAGGAGCGATTCAATAAGACAGTGAGATGACGGGGAACTAACAAAAATGATGTAGGTGTTGCAGAAAATGAAAGGCCTTGCAGTGAACAAGGCGAAAAACAACTATCTTGATACCCACTTTTACAACTCAAGTATTTTGTTGACGTTTCACTGGAAGAAGTTTATGATTCCAGCATTTTTGATCTCATTATAAAAAAACTCTGAGACAATGGATGGAGCATTTCTTACAAAGAAATTACAGAACTCTGACTTGCGTAGGGCTCCAAACAACACTATTGTTCGCTGGAGTAGCCTGACGATTCATCACATGTTGTCGCATTGATAGTTCATTCGTCAGCGCCAGGAAAGTTGTCATTTGTCTTTGTCAAGCAGCCATATGCTTTCGTAAAAGGGTCATCATTGTATTTCTTGATGTCCAGTGCACGCACAAAAAGCTGGATAGACGCAAGGGCGGTCTGTTGGCTTTTTTAGGATCTCATCTTGTTGGAGACCACTGTAATCGCGTAATTTCTAATGCAATTTTATTCAATTGAGTGCAGTTTTTTCGTTGACTGATTTACAAAACGCAGTCCGTCTCCATGCAAGAATACTTACACATATTGAGCTGGCAAACTGTGTAATGAATGCATACGTTATAAAAGAATCTCACGTTTTTGTTTCGTGGTCTAGGAAGAAGTGCTGGCGCCAGTTTTCGCCTCCACAAGTCTCTTGATAACCTCGGTCGAATTTGTCCAAACAAGCATCTGTAATGATTTAGTAAAATATCGCCAAAATCGTCTTTCGAAGAGGTTTGATTTTTGAAGCCTGTCCGTAAGTCTTAGAATATTTCAATACATCCACAGTAACGCTGCTATGATGTTTATGCTGGTATGAAAGAACGATTGGCCATACTCCAGTTTCCAAATGACGAGCTATGCTTGTATTTGCGACCAAGGTAAATCCTACAAAGGTTATTTCCACAAAACGTCTTTGATCGGGACGCAGATAAGCGATAATGTCTCAAAAACTGGTACAGTTTCAAAGATTTTCGAGCTGAGGCGTTCCTACTTTGCTAAAGGAGAGCCTTGGTGAAGAGGTCAAACAAGCGCTTTGATTCTTAGAAGTTTGCATCATTGACCACTACGCCATCCCCTTTCTGTTCTTGGGTTATGTGTTCTCAACTATAACCGAAACACACAGCTCGCAGCCAGAATGTGTAGCTTAGTCTTCAGCCAGCTCCTCATCGCCAGAACCTAGTGATATAAATAGAAGTGTGCATTTTGAGCACATATACAACAGCCATTTGATAAGAAGAAATGATAATAAGCGGAACAGCTGTAAATTTCACCTATTTAGGATGTACATAGTATTTTATCAGAAAATCTCTCAAAAAATCGCTGGTATTGGACAAAAAGGGCTGGATTGAGTTGATTAGTGGTCGGAAACAGACCAATGATCAAGTAGCAACAATAGGATTTTGATTTATTGGGCATGAAAAATGCAAGCATAAACCAAGAAAACCCGATCAGGACGGCAGTTGATGAATACCGCAGCGCGACTCACCAGCCGAGCGCGATTTTATTTCTATAATTAGAGATGTTTCAACTCAGTTTTGTAAAAATCATTGTTGTAAAAACTACAGATTCTAATGCCAGTCTGATACTCCATGGCTTTCTCTACACGCTCGTATGTTTTGGTCCATATTTAACTCTTACGTGCCGAGAGAATTTTGAAAATGAAACGTGATCTGTTTTTATTCTTACAATGCCATATGGAGACCTTTTTGAAAATCAAACCTGGTTTCGGAACCATCAGGATCGATGCCTTCAAATGCCTACGGAACTTTTGATAAAAAGCTATCCAGAGGTCTTACCAGAGCAGAAAATGTGTGTTAAGGGTAAGCTTGAACTTATTCCGCTCTGTAGTGCACAGAGAGAGGCCTTTCCGGGGAACAAGCATAGTGCTGAAATTGTCAAGACCTAACCTTTCGAATAATTACCAAAAGTCTAGGGAAAATACTTTATCCATCTGAAGGAACATCCAAATTATCCCATAGCTGGTGAAGTATACGTCTTCCGGAACGGATCAGGGTGACTGGTTATTATGCGTTTCCGTCGGATAAATTTTCTGGAGATTTATTTACAAATCGTAACTTGTGATTCTGTGCATTCTCGAAATCTCAAAGGCGATCAAAGCCGTCCATAGAGATCAATGGTGATTGTATGTTGAATACATTGATCAATGTGCAAAGCTCACTTTTCGTCTTCGTGCAATTGTAGCCATTTCCTGCATAACCTGGCAAACAGCTGCAGATATAAGAGCCTTCGCGATTCAGACATTCAGCATTTTTGTCACAAGCATACGGCATTCGAAAACACTCATTAACGTCTGAAAAATTTTTTTTTGTAAATCTTATGTCATCTCAATAACTGTTGAGTCTACGGAGAGTGATAGAATCAGCGATGAGTTTGATGTGTTTGAATCTCTAACCCTCAGTCCTGTAATGTTGTGAAAAATCAAAATTAGTCTCAAAAGATTAGCAAAGAGCAGCTTGTGATTTGTAGCAAAAAATCTCTAAAAGTCAGAATACAAGGAAAATTCAACGCCCTGTTTCTGGAAGGGAAAAATCTGAAAAAAGGAGAAAAATGAAGAAGAGAAGAAAACTTTTCCGAAAAGAATAAAATAAAGTACTTTGATTGGATATTTGAGCACTGGAGAAAGTAAAGTAATAGGAAAAACTCTGACCAGTGTTGCTAATATTTCTTGTGAGGACAACATTTTTTCTACTTCCTAGTTACTTTTTACTGACCTGTGCAATTGAAACCATCACCTTCAAATCCAGGTTTGCACTGACAAATACCATTTTCACAAGTAGCGTTTGGAGAGCAATCGCGACAATCCAGTGATGATCGACCTAATGAAAAAGAGCAATAAAAACAAGTTTGTGAGATAAAGACTGGAAAAACCCCTTAGAAGAAATAGTCGCATTTAAACTTAGAATTAATCGTTTTGTAGCAATTAAAAATGCTCCAAAATGTTGACTGACTTTGTAGCTTGGCGCAAAAGATTGTTCAGATGTCGACAATCTGTTGTAAGTACCCTATCAACTTGTCTACTGGAAGAAGTGGATATTAATGGTAAAGCCTTGATGGAACACTGGCGTAACTATCATAGAATTTCTGGAGGCATAAAAATATCTGCGAGGTCCTTACATGGGATTTCACCGAAGCCATTTCCACAGCGATTGTACGCGTGCTCTCTAGCTGAAGTTTGGATTCTTGTGGAGATTGCTTCTTCTAGAGCCGTTTCAGATGGAAAAGGGTGATCTAATTTCTGCGAGAGTATTTCATAGAAAAAAGTTAAAGAAATTTTCTTCCATGTGGTTTTAGGAAAACTGCGTGCAAGATGGAGAACAGTATGGGGCGCAATTAAATTCCTCAGAAACGCCACCGCCCAACGAAGAAGCTCCAAAATAGGCGAATACATTTTTGGTTCGAAAGTTCAGGTATCACTCTGTTAGACGGAAACGTGGGCTGACACTTAACGAAGTTAAAAATAATGCATAAACCTCACAGACGCTTGAACAATGTCACCCAAAGTACGGCCACGCACGCAACGTCTAGCCGTAATGCGAGGCTGGCTTTTCGAAAACTATCTCATCTCTAGAATTCATTTTTATTTGACCGCCTATTGCGGAGGTCTGATGTTACAAGAAACCCAAAATTGTAGAGTGGTGTGCAGAAACATTTACGTTAGCTGGGATTGGAACCCTGATCTCAATCCTTACGGGAACGCGTGCAATAGACGGTGAAAAAAAAAATGACTTCTGATTGATTACTGGAACCCAATATCTGTCTGCATAAGTGGGATCGATGTCGATAGTGACTGCTCACACCAGACCGTAGACGGTTGGCTGTTGACAGATAACGCGTTGTAGCGTAGAAAGGGTGGTGTCAAAAGGGACGTCGGTAGTGCAACAGTTCAGCACGCGCTCCCGGAAAGAGTGAAATCGTGACTCGAATCCCAGCCGACACAAATGTTTTTGCACGCCACTCCACATTATGGGTTATCTCATCTTCGAGACCCATATGACTTCATATCGATATTGAGACGTAGAAGGACCGATTACATAATGAGAAGAAGGATCAACAGATGGATAGAGAAAACTGGGTTTGACGAATGACGCGTGCGCTCATCAGGACGACCATTCACACTTTGTACGGATTCGTAAATGGATTACAGTTGTACTGAATCCACACTCAAATTCAATCTAAACTACTATTATGGAGAAAGATCGCAAGGTAAAGGGTCGATGGAATATGTGCTGGGATCAGCACAACTAATAGGGTGGGCAGTACAAGAATTAAGGAGGATGTGATTCTGACACATCAAAGAGTCAGCATAGAAAAACTTTTGGGAACTATTGATTGTGCACTTTGCTTCACTTACTGAAAATCTGCGTAGCATTTCAATACAATGAGAAACTTGGATGAACGAGAAAAGTTTGGAAGACTAGATCAACTCTACTGCAAACAGCATCTCCAAGAAGAATATTGGTTACTTAAGATAATTTTTCCTTTTGAGAGGATGAGAAATATTCAGTGTTCATAATGAAAAGCTCACGTCTGAATCAGCAATGTAAAGGGCATCACATCTTCAGAACTATCACGAAAGTTCTTCATGGAGTCGGGAAATATGAATGCCGCTCATGGGGACTCAAATAATGATCGCGAATCATAAAAAGGAGCCAAATTAAGGGCGATAAAGCTTAGCATTTCACGGAATGAGAGCATCAGAATAATTCTTGGCTATCATCATTAGATTTGCTCATTTAGTTTGCTTACATGAACTCTTTCCTGTAATCATGCAATCGCATACATCAGAAATTTGGAAGGAGGGCAGGACTTGACAGCTATGCCAACCAAGAAAGTGAGCGAACATTGCGCAGTGATTATGGAAGTTGTGCAATATACATTCAGTCGGTAGTCTGATCTCCTGCCTTGAGCTTACGAAGTCTTCCATCCCTTCACGATCTGCAAGATGATACTTAGGACACCGTGCATCACTTCAAGAACCAGATATGTATTTCGTCACATTTAAGAATGCGTAATAGGGCCAAATGCGTGGCACATCATTCAGAAATTTATTAACATCGACAGTTACGCTATTTTGTCAAGGTGATCCAAGTGAGGACATTCACACACTAATTACCAATTTCATTCAGCTCTCATCCACAGCCATTCAATCACTATTTGCAATGAATCAACAGCAAAATTTATTCGGTTTATTGTGTCGACCTCAAGTTGACCGCTGATTGGTCGCAAAAATCGCGGAACGTCATGGGAGAACGAGTACGAAGTCAGTAAGAACTGTCATTGTCACCTGATCAACGAAGACAAGGAATGAAGAATACTGTAATGGAGATGTTGAACTCCCTACCATGACCATTTTGGAAATACTGGAATAATCACTCTCGACCAGTGTAGACCATTCAATTGAAGATAGAATATGCGAATACTCGAACAAGTAGTAATAGCAGGAGGAACCAACGCACGTAGGTGATGGCCTACCAGGATAAACGCTGTGAACGAAAAACGAAACAAATGGAGGAAGCTTTGGAATTAGCGGAAGTTAACATTTACGGTGTTGAACGGTACTCCTTAAAGAAGATCATTTGGTTTAGTTTGAAAATGAGATGTTGTTTGACAAGTTGTCAAAAAGAGAAAAAGTCTAGAAGAAGTTCATAAACCTACCGAGTCCGACAAAAGTACAGTGTGAACCATCACCACGGTATGCTGCCATGCACTCACATTGATAGGATCCAATCGTATTCGTACACCATGCGTTTCGATCACAAACTGCTGTATATCCACGACATTCGTCAATATCTGCGCATTTGTTCATCAGTATTCACAATTTCCAGAAGAGCAAATCCGATGTTTCCATATGACAAAAAATTCGATACTTTTCCTTTCTAGATAGAATCTTCTGAAGAGACTTTTTGGTGAATAACGAGCTTCCACAAGACTTCTAATGAAAAAAGAGCTTAAATTATGGATAAATCAAAAATATATTTGCATCTCGAGAGGACTTTTATCAGAAGTGTAGCATGAAAAATAATATTGTGCTTTACAGATGTCGTTCTTCATGGCTCTTATGCTCATTATTTATTTGGAAAGTTTTCCTCTGTTTCGTAGAGACTTCTAGGTTTTTTGTATATGAACTGTAGAAGAGACTTCCTTCTATCGTTGGGTAATTTTACCTTTTCATTTCCATTTTATACTGCTTAATAGACTCGCTAATATTCTTGAGCTCAAATACCCTAAATCTATGCACAAAAACATGTGAACTTGTAAAGAACATCTTGGAGTATCATAGTATATGTCTTGACCAGAGTTTTTCAAAGCGGAGATATAAGGTAAAGATAAAGCTCTCGGGGTTGATCAATCCCTGAGGAATGCGCCATGCATTGGTTTCCAATTTTTAACTTCGTTTGAGGTAATTGGATGCATATCTGGCCCTACAATGACTCGCGGTGGCCTCCCGCTGTATCGAGTCAGTGCTGCTTATCCTCCCAGACAACTTTGTGGAGCAGACTGGTACCAATTTACCGATCTCGGAAGGATGGTTGACTTGGTGAGCCATGAGTGCGAGATCGAACCACTGACCTCGTGTGCGACGCTCAGCACCTCTAACCCTTGCGCCCACATGGGTTCCAAAGCGGCGATATAATTCTAATTTCAGTAATAACTCGCGGATCACATGTGATAAGTAGAGAAATTGTGATGCGCGGTCGATCGATCGCGTGCTGATCCACAGCCACTCGCACATCTTCGCCGTTGAGCAATGCACGACGTGTGTGGAACTCAATATCATTTACTTTGCTTTAGTGCAGTAAAAGGGTGCTTTGGAAAGCAGTTAGTGTTTAAATCGCTAGAATTTACGCCATCGATTGATTACTACTACTCTAAGGAAGAGCTCAGTCCAACGATAAATGCGCAGAGAAACTAGGTGTGAAACTCAATTTTATTTCCACTACTACAGAGCTGTGAGAACATCTTTCAGTAAACGCACTATTTTCTAAAAGCACTGAAATTCGAGCTTTCAAACGATCATGAAAATCTAGTGAAAAGTTTTTGTCCAGCAAAACGAGCACTTTTTGAAGAAGCTTCTTCGTCTTTTTTCCGCAATCTTTGGTCTTTTAGCCCATCATGACTTCAAGATTCGATTAAGCTTTTGCATTTGCATTTAGTGTTATATAGCTCTCTTTTTAATTCTACTTTCTACTTCGTCATCGATTTTTGCTTCTTTCTCATCAAAGAGACGATTACCGCAAGTTAATGATAGCTCATTAGGCGCACGACCCACCCACCCAAGCGCTACTTCTCCTCAGTCGTAAGCTCACCAAATCTCCATCCTTTGGATCAAGAAATCGTTACCAGACCTGTGTTATGCAAGCAACTTGCACCATGTACAAGCATTCTACGAGAGCTACTGCACGATCCAGAGAGAATTCGCCTCGACCTCCATTCAAATATTCGTCACAGCGGCGAAGAAAATCCTCATGCAACACTCGAGGCCATTGGCGAAAAAGACTCGCAGACCTTTGATGAAGGGATACAGCAAACGAATGGTGTGTACGAAAGCCGTGGTTTGCACTGTATGATACATGTGATATTCGGCCGCGCATAATAGTGAGTAAAAATGATTGAACTTTTCACTTCGTCATTGCTTCAGCATTTTCCTGTGATTTGTTTGTGATGAATGTGATCATTTCAGTGGTGCAGGTAGTTTTATAAATTTTTCTAGGGAACGTATCATAAGATTTGAAACCGTTCAAATCAGATGCTATCTTGTAAAGCCGGTTACTGTACATTTTGATTCGTAACAACATGCAGAAAAAACATACCGACACATTCTCCGTACTGATTTTTCTCGTAGCCGACACGACATTCACAAGTGTAATTGAATTTGCTGTGTGACTTGCAAAACGATGTACGTAAATCACAATGTTGACAGGCTATAATTCTGAGAGGTTAGATGTTAACGAGAGTATTCTGTTGAACAGATATTGAACCTCTCCACCAGTTTACCATAAATCATATTATGAAATTCCTTGTGCAGTGGGCTGTTAGAAAGAGCATCTCAGATGCGTTAACTCTAAGAAGAGTTGGTACTTTTGCCATGCACCCTGATTCAAAAATTTCTCTCCACCTTCTAATTAGCGATAGTTCCCACCTATAGCTGAAAACCTTGGAACAGCAAGACACGGTGATTGAAGAACTTCGAGAGAAGAAAATCTTATGCTGAGTGCTGTAACCCTCTCCTAGATCTTTTGCTGAGTTTTTATCGAATACTATAAATTCTAGTAAGCAAGATACCAATTTGAGGTGAAAGTCGTTCACCGCATACATTATTACACATGTGAAGACTGTAGAATTTATTGTCGTTTCCACCGCAGCCGTAGTAGAAAAACTGAAAAAAGATTAATCTATGAAGAACTTCTGACGCTATATAATTTTTATTCACGAATTTACTTCCTAACTTTTTCGCAAGTGCCCATATCCGAATTGAAGTAGTACCACCATTGCCCACGACGTTCATCACCGCAGTGCCCCGAATTTGGTTCCAAAAGACACAAATCTGAAATGCAAATCTAGTTGTTTACTGTTCGGCTATTTGCTAAGTATGGAATACAGTCTTCGCAAGCAAAATTTTTGGGTATTTTGTAATCATGATGTGATTGGAGCAGTTAGGAGATCGATAAGAAAGTGAATTACTGTTGTACATGTCAAGATCCTACTGCTGTTTTAGGTAGTAATGTTTTTGTAGCAAAAAACTTTATTGAGGATTGAAAATGTGCGCATTTTGATTAAGGGATCCACTTTTATGTTTCAGTGGAAAAGTAGTAAAGTGACAAGAAAAAGTGCTGCACCATCGTATTAACAAGGATGTATGCCAAACCGTTTTGTACCTGATAAGATGATGTTGCAACATTTTCTACGAGAGTAAATTGGCGACCAAATTTAGGGCAGAAACTTTTTTTGTATTAATAATGAGAAAAATGCTAATGAAATCTCCGTATATTTTTTCGGTGAAAAACCGCTCTTGAATATGTGCTTTCCGAAGTATCTTAGCGAGGAAGTAAACGAGAGACTCGTCTTGATTTTAATATCTGACACAGTTATCACTAACTCAGCAAAATGTGGTCATTACTAGTTTCCTGCAATTGTAGCTCCATTCTGATGTTCATAGATGAAACTGTGCCAAAATGGCTTAAAAGGCGTAGAAAAAGTCTTAAAGGGACAAAATTCAAATGCTGCGTGTAGCAGTGTCTTCACACGCGATCGGCAAAGGGTTTAATGGCAAAGCGTTAATAAAAGTCATTGTAGCAATAACTTCCGCACAGTAGTAATACAAAACAAGTGCAACGGCAACGATATATCTATAATTTCAGTCTTATTTTTTTGATGAGTAAATGTGAACGGTGGTCATAGAATGACCCAAAACCAATCAATCTATTGAAAACTGGCTTTCTGTTCTTCATGAAGGCCACTTAATCTGACTGATCATCACAATGGCTAGGAGATCGAAATTAAGAAGGACTTTTTATTGAGACGGGCACTGAGTTCAACACGACGAACGCTGCAATGGGCCATGTTGGACATGGGTCACTTCTAATTCTAGAATCCTTTTAAAGGTCCGTCCCGATAGATCGGTTTCACACTGGAACAAAATCAAATGAGAAAACACGCCTCACCAGGTACAGCGACTGGATTGAACATTTTATATCGACAATATTTCAAACATTCATGCTTCGAATTGAAAACGATTCTTATTTCCCATGCATCCACCATAGTGAAATTCCTTACAGCTTTCGTCTATATCGTCCCAAAACCATTTTGTCTGAAATCGTTGCAATCGTTGGTGATGTGAGCAAATTTGCTAACCAGGAAAGTCAGCTGATAATAAATATATCTGAAACAACGATTGTTCAAGCACCAGTTTAATAGTTGTGTCCGCATGAAAATTTAAAATTACAACACTTTAGTGTCAAAAAATTCCGGGTACAAAAAGGTGACCTGACGACATCACTCATCCCCTCCGAATTTCGTACAGTATAAGAGATTTTACTAAGATTTACTTCTGTCAATAACTAGCCAAAACTGACTCTCTATTCATACAAATGAATCTATCCGTACTTTCATTTATACTGCACTTCATATCAACTACTTCTAACCCACAGTTCTATGGTCAGATTTTACATCTATCTCATCTCAATCTTGTGATAAGGTTTTTCATTGATTGGTCTTTTTCTATATTGTTTGGTATGTGGTGTTTACCTTGATGTTTTGACGGTTCTTGGTGTTGAATATTAGGTATCCATTATGTGAACAAGTGTGGTGGAAATATTAGCAAAGGAATAAAGACGAGTTTTCAAATGATATGTCTGTGAATCTAATAATGTGAGATTTTTCTACATTTTTGTGTTAGTAGTAGTAGATGGATGTTGAAGCTATCGACTTCACCTGGTAGTATTGGCAAGGTCCTGGGTCGACTGTTTCTCGACAACGATCCTCAGTACCTGAATCTTTTATTTAGAAACATGCTCAAAAAGTCTGTATGATGTGACCTAAGCAAAGAACAAATGTTTGCCGAAAAACATACTCTATTCGAGTATCCATTACCTAAACTTCTTATAGATGAGGATTGCTATTCATTATATCAAAATAGATCGATTGTCTTACTCCACTGCATGTGACAATAATTGGCTGAACACAATTTGGATCAAGGTTTAACAGTATCGTAGGTGTATGAACTTTTTCTACAATGCTTCCATTGCTGGATATAGGTTTCTGAATAACACAGCGTGTTTTCGTTTACTGTGTAGTGCCTTCCTATCGATATATTTTTTATTGATGTCATAATTCATATGTCAGGAGTGAAATGCCAAAGTCGGCAAGCACGTAGGCTCAGCGTGGTATTGAATCAAACATAAATGTCACTGAAACAAGCAGACGATGAGTGAGCCAACATTACTTTTTTGCGAAGGCGCACAGCAGCATAAAATTCTCCCTATCTCTAAGAAGATTTGTAACAGCTTGGTGAGGGAATGGGGAACTCCTCGCAATATCCAGGGCAGCTGTAAATATTCGTAATTCTGATTCTATTCTAACTCTGATTCTCGTAATGTTGCTCACTCAAAGACATTAAAGTCTTTTTAGAGCACAAAAATTTAGTTTTACAATATCTACTAAATGAATTCGCTCCATGGTCATATTCTGAGCCTTTCCCTTCATACGTTTGACGAATTCGTGTCATAATTTAAGAGAAAAACTGTATCGCTACCACTATAGCAGCAACATCTTAGATGACAATGTTGAAACCCCTTCTGAGTTTACAGATGGGGCGATTGGGCACTCTTACGATGGCCCATCTAGTTCAGCTCGAGTTGAGGGTCGACTCAAGAAAATTCCAGCTAATGGTGTAATGAATCACCTGCTCCAACGAAAAACTTGGATTGAAGATTTTACGCGCACTTGATAGTCGAGGAATGGAACGGAGAATTTCGTGTGCTTGGATCAAAATGCCATTCATTAGGATTCTAAGTTTGACACCTAGGGTACCTAACTACACTGACTAGGACAAGAACAATTCAACACTGGTTTTTTCATGACCCGTCGTCACATATATTGTGCAGATCCTAGCACCTGAATTCTATTCGTCCTCCACAATGACGTTCATGAAATTCGCGTGACTGTTTCGACTGGTGATTAAGGATTTTGCCCTCTTTATGAGAGTTACAGAATGTCGGTAGAGACGATTGTCCTCGTGGTCTTTGAGATATGCTAGCTATGACGTTCTCCATGTGGACTTGCGGCAAGGTGTTGACGGAAAGAGTCCGGACCTTGCTTCTGATGGCGTACATCATTATCCACTGTGCTAATTTTACTTTGAAGAAAGGTTTACTCTTATTGAAAACAGTTCTGCAAAATCTTTTCATCTAGGAAGTCAGCAGGCGAAGCTGTTGCATCTATTTGATTGATAAACTTTATTATAATTGTGATAACTTCCATTGGCATAATTCTTGAGCACCTTATTGGACTCTGAGCTCATAGTAGAGATTATAATGATCCATAATGAATATATTCAGTGCTACTTGAACGACGTGTACCAACCTCCAACAAAGCCTCTTCACTCAGACACTGAAGTGACAGATATGTCTTTGACTAGAGAATGACCGTTCGAGCTTCAGAGAATGCAAGTGACCTGTCTGCTGACTATACTTGTTGTCTCAGTTTTTCTTTCACACTTCCAACAAATCGAGAGGCGGTGAGATAGATATATAAAGATCTTTAAACAGCTCGCTATCAAACGAAAATCGAGAGAGATTTCATCATTCGAGAGGTATGCATTTCACTGAAATCGACTAGATGCGGCAAAGAACACTTATGTGGCTAAGGCGGATAACTGTGGACCATGAAATTTCATCATTTCGGCTCTGAAGAAGACAAAGAAAGCGATTCATCAGGCGAATGAAGCTTTGCCAATTTTGTATTGGTTTAATCACTTAGAAAATGTAAACGAAAACTTAGAGCGCTTCCTAACAATACAGTGGAAGTTTTTGTATCAAAAAAAAAAGAAGTTTTGTAACACTTCCCCAATAAAAAAAATTGCATCAGCTCTTTTCACGCAAGTCGAAAAAACCATCAGAATCAGTGGTACTCGTCTTTCCCGAAGGTATTCCTTGAACTCACGTAACATTTCGTAGATATTTCACTACGAGCACAAAAATGTCAAGAGATGTTAAATAACTAAGCAAATTTCTCCTTGCCTCGATTCTCTGAAGAAAAATAGTTTGCTTCAGTCGAAATTTGCGTCAAACAAGATAATGACGATATGTTCTTATGGAAACACTTACTGTTTTCTGACTTGATGATGATGATAGTTTGAAGGAAGACGAGCAAAATAAGCATTATGGGAACACAGATCTTGCTATTTGAGCGTTAATAAGGTGATTCTATGAAAACGAAAGAAGATGTCAACGTGTTCAGAAATGCATGTGACATCAGCAATTGATGGGAAATGGATGCTTTCGCACATAAACACTGGATAGAAAGGGCTGTAGAATAAAGAAATTGGAAACAGGCATAGGCACATTTCTGCTTTGAGTTGAAAAAATGGTATATGATTTTCTGTATAACGATTACATAGCTTGGTAGAGGACCAGGCAAGCTCCTCGAACTGTCATAGTTCCATGATAGAAAGTAAAACGGGTCCTCTGTCTAGGTGTCGTGCCCGTCCGGTGGCGTCGGTTTTTTGAAGCTCATTTGGTGGTCATTGTTATGTCTTTTTGAATGTTCTCATTTATATCTCTATAGCGTGACCAAATGCTGCTTTACAGTAGAATGAGTGGCTGATTAGTGTGAATGCTCGTTTTTGTGGCACACTGGTGTTGCGCTATGTTCTCTTGTAATCTGAGGACCTAATTCCGAACTTCATTTATGTAGTGGAACCGTTCAGGTGCTTTCGCAGTAGTTGCTGACAGCCTAAGTACTATGTTTCAATTAATCATCTGTTCACATATGTGATCATGAATTTCATTCATAACATTTTCCTACATTTTCAAATTTTTTTTAATCAACACGTAGCTTGATCTCAGCATGCTATGATTTTTTGGAGGCTTCCAATGAACACGTTTCTACTTTATGTCACTTCAACGCCCAAAATAAAGATATATAGCACTGAAATTTCGAAGAATTGATATAATTAATGCTGTAGCAGATTCTTCCGATGGGATGTTTATATTTTGCACTTGATTTTCAAAAAAAATGCACGACTATTTGACCACTTGGGCCTTTTGTTACATCTCACACTAGCCCCAAGCGAATCCATTTATTTAGTTGTCATGTAACCTATGCAAAAGAACTGGTCAAGCGTATGTGTGTGTTCACTGGCAGTTTTCTTTACGTAATGGAATAGTTTTATGCAGTTTCTCCTTGAAAATCATGAATGGCTGTGCTAGAGCCTTAGACATTACTCATCAAAGACAGTCGCTGGGCTTTGTGAAGAGAGTTTATCTACCTAGTGACCAGATTTAGTTCATGATGACAGCTATTCGAGACATGATACAAAAAATTATGAAATTATGATCCAAGAAGACATTTAACGCTTTCACAATAAGAAAGCAACATTCACAAGTCTGTGCCCATAAGTCTATAAATGTTTAAGAGTCAAACACACTGAAGAGGGATTTTCTCATATGAGATCTGTGTACGTTGTATACGATGATTTAGGGTAGATAATAATACTGTGAGTGATGAACGAGACTTCAGCTTCATATACTAAGCTGCTGCTTCCCAAACTTACACCCAGTCATCGAAATTCTGGAAATGGGTAATAGCAACCCGCTGTTCTTTCCGATTAGGGATATTCATTAGTTGTTCCAATGTGTTGGAGTGTGTGTGGTGTCCACCACTAATGAAAGCGGTCAATAGGGTCATATAACACCACGGAGCGATTCGTGGTGATGAACGTCTGACAGAACAACACTTATCCTCAGAATCTACTTAGTCATGTTCTTATTGCGGTTGTCTTGGGAATAGCGTTCACTAATTTTCCAATAATTATCTGCAAAGTTCACATTATTTTTACACTAGTCGACATCGTAGAAATGGTGTGGATCTTCGTATTTCTTCCATCCGGTTCGCTTTTTCGCATGTATCGTCCAGGGAGTTCTTCGAATCTGAATGTAAGATTGGTAGTTACCACATGATTCCGTCTCTTATCTAAGAGTTTACATGTCTATTGAGCTCATTGATACTGAAATTTTTGCATGGTCGGACTAGATCATTCTCATCTGAAATAAAAGTAGTAAGCTGTCTAGTACTAAGTCTAGTACCAATATAGTGATCCCGAACTGTGAGAACACTTAGTTTACTCATTAAGAGGTCGAAAAATTTGGTATCAATTGTTGACAATCAACGGCATCATTACCAATGCACTATCACTCTCCTAAGTACACATTTCCATTGTATATCTTTGTACAACATATATTTATTGAGTTGTGAATCACTAAAAATGTGGTGAAATTCTTACCGTCACCAAAAAGTTTTCATCTCGCCATCTCAAGCATTCTCTTGGCTTTTCCTTTTCGACATATTTCAAAGCAACTCAATAGCTGTACTATAACTTTTTCTGTTCAAAGCAATCAAGTGATAGGAGCTAACATGGAAGTGTAGCTATCGAATAAAAATTAGATCAATGTCTGACAATAGTCACACTTTTCTTTATATTTTTATGCATTTTTTCTTTATTACCATATTTTTTCCGAAACAAATGGCATGATCTAAAATATCATCGGACATTCTAGTTTCAAGAACATTTCTATTTTTTTACTCGTGGTCAGTAAAATCTAGTAGTTTTCAGATATCACAACATCTGGCATTTCCCATTCACCCTTTCCCTTTAAATGGGCCTCCTTATCTTCTAGATATTCAAATAATTATCAAAATCTTTCGTGCACTTCCCAGTGGACTGCATTATGAAGTTCAGAGCCTAAGCACTCGATACAACAGAGTTTGAAAAGTAACGGGAACTAACTGGATTCTGAACAGTAGAGTCAAACAGCTCATGCTCTAAGACGGAATTTTACTAGATAAGTACATAAATTATCACTTTATCGTGACATATACCAACTCTGAATGAATAGAGTAGCTCTGACCATAGCGATTATTTGCCCTTCACATAAGAAAAATTTGTGTAAAGTAGTATCATTCATGCTTCCTCTAGAAGAAAGATTAATAATATTCAAAAACGTTTAATATATTGTGAGTACTCCTATATATTGTCACCAGTAGAAATCGAGGAAAAATAATCCGCTAATGAGTAAGATCACAAACTGACCGGTTAATATAGTTCATGAACTTTCAGAAGTGTCATATATTTCCATATGCCTTGGATTTGTCACTATTCAATTTCTATTTCAAACCTGCATTAGTTTGCTCGTGACCGGGACTGCCGAATTCATCGTCAGCTTGAATGACCCTAATGGAAGATGTGTTTCCACTGCGTATCATAGCTTAGCACCGAAAAACATTGCCCGCCATGATGAAGCGATTGACCATTCCTCAGTTGTATTTAATTGTTCTATATGTTATCTTTTTAATCATTTCATATTTTCTTCTCAGTCCAAAAATGTTGTTTCAAAACTATTCGATGAGTTAAACCTCGTTGCATTTTTCTTTTCCGCCTTTATAGGAGCTATCCGCCGTTTCAGATATGAAACTTCCCCAATATCAACTATCTATTAATCTTGGCAAAGATTGAGTGATTTAGCACTTTTTCTTGATAAGCCGATGCGAAGTTGTTAGGCAGTATATATTACGTGCAATCTACAGCAGAAATCATTTTATTTGACCGCCTTTGCGGTGGTATGATGTTACAATATAATGTATATATTATATATATATTGTAACATCATATCACCGCAAGTGGCGGTCAGATAAAATGATTTGGTTGATTAATGATAACCAAGATCAGTCAATATAGAGTGGGTTCAGTGTCGATGACGACTATTCACGCCAGACCGTTGACGGTTGGCTGTTGACAGATAACGCTTTGTACCGTAGCAAGAGTGGTGTGCAAAACGGGCGTCGGTAGTGTAACGGTTCAGCACGCGCTCCCGGAAAGAGTGGGATGTGAGTTCGAGTCCCAGCTGGCGCAAACATTGTTGCACACCACTCTACATTAATAGGTATACAATCTACAGCGCTATAACGATGCGATGGCTGAAGCTTCGCTAGTCTCGTATTCTGCAGAATATGAAAGGTCAAACTAATTTTCCCCAGTCAGATACTTTCATAATCTTGACAAAATGACGTGATAAGTTATCATTACGAATATAATCACACTTTTTTGTCGGAGAAATGAAAGTGCTTGATTGAGTGGATTGCAAAATTATTCTACTTCTCTAGGCTTCAAAGAAGACGATATCGCCGAAGCATTAGCTATTGTATTATTATTGTATTCAATAATTATGTTTCTAATAATCTTACATCTTTTTATCAAGGAAGAGTACTGAATTATGAAACTTTTCTTTACCCTCATTCTTCAATATAGCTCGATCACGGCTGAACAAGCTTGTGTCCATGTAGTAAGGGTCTTCCGTATATCAATATGGCCTATTCATGAATGATTCAGACGTTCCAATGTTGTCTGCATGCAATGAAGCATGAATATCTCCGGGCACAACAACCAAAGCTCACACAATGTTTGTGGCCCTCTCTAACTCTCTGATTAGCCCTTATATTTATTACATACAGCTTTTTTAAGCTTTATTAAAATTCCCTGAAAATAAGATCCTTCAATACAATCACAATGTATTCATTTAAGAGCAGTCTTTCCCTCGCGCCTCGATGAAGTCGCATATACCCAAAATATATTCACCTAAATATCCGACTTCTTTTTCTTTCATCTTGATAAGAGAGAGTTGTACTAGCAACAATTCTTAGAGTGCCAAAATTCCACGAACTAATAACAAAAATTATTTCTTATTTTTGTAGCGTTCATTATTCATTTTCCCACGTTTCATGCGATACTCGATGATACGATAAGGTGACAAAAATCGGATTAATGCGCTCCTGCTAAGTGATACATACAGTCAACGTCGATCACAATGTACTCTCATCTCCTATTGATTCTCCTTCCATGTGGCGATGCTGCTGATTATTGTGCTTGAGCGGCTTCCGCAATTAGTAAATTTAATTCCAACGACGATTATTACGCTGTTCCGCTGACCTTCATTATTTCCTGGATACTTCCACAATATTTGAGCCTGACAATCAAGCGCTCCGATTGGTCTGACACCGTTGAACAATCGCAAGTTAGAGTACTCAAGACAAAGTGGCAATTTTTGGTAACGTTTACTGTTGCGTGGCTTAATCATTCTCATTAAAGGATAAAAGCATAAAGCTCTCGGCGTTGATCAATCCCTGAGGGATGCGCCATGCATTCGACTTCAATCTCTAACTTCGTTTTGAGGTGATTGAATGCATATCTGGCCTTTACAATGACTCGCGGAGGCCTCCCGCTGAACCGAGTCAGTGCTGCTTATCCTCCCAGACAAGTCTGAGACCTGTCTGGTACCAATTTACCGACCCCGGAAGGATGGATGGCTTGGTGAGCCATGAGCGCGAGATCGAACCATTGACCTCGTGTGCGACGCAGAGCACCTCTAACCACTGCGCCACATGCGCTCTTGATCATTCTCATATCTGCCTTAAAACATCTATTTGTGTGTAATCCTCTCGAGCAACTCAGTTTCAAATACTGTCGAGCTATGCTACCCATTGTCCAAAGCTCGCCTGTTATTGGAAGTGTTAAGATTTCTCCAAACAGAATTTCTACCAATATAAACGTTCTCTAATAGACAATTTTTCTATCAGCAGCACGTAACAAGGTTGTTTATGAAGCACTTTCTGAAGGATTCGATTTTTCAAAGTCTGTAAAAGTGGATTTGACTTAGTAGGTAAAAACCCTTCTATTGCTCAAGCTGAAAATAATTTGCAGTAAAGTTTTCATTTACATGGTAAACGGCCTTTCTACAAAAAAGCTGATGTTTTGTTCTTTGAAAATCTCCACTTACTGATGGTAACTAGCTCCATAGTCTCACAATAGTGAAGGATGCATCTGGCCTTGAATCGAAAAATCAGCTCGAGGAATGACGTCAACCTGTGCATGATCGCACAGTAATCCTCTTTCCCGCTCAATCCTGCATTTTGACATTTATTCGAAATTCTTCAAACTTTTTACGCTCCACTACTATAGATTCCATTACTTCTGTGATGAATTCTACTCCAAAACTTTCTCCGTTATCTTTCTGCAACCTTTACAGTTTAATTGAATGTTTTTTCTTTGATTTTGACTTTCCCCGATTGACCTTCTTCTATGCAGATGTAAAGTAGTCTAGCCATTTTGTCAACGTATCCATCCCCATATGTTTTAGAGGTAATCAGATACACCATACTCGAGCTCAAGTACTCGCTTCTTCTCCATTAGGGCAAATTATGTAGTTGTGCCTTTGGCATAGACGTACGTACAAACGATTACGAACACCTCGACGCTTTAGGGTTCTTGGCGATATTTCATTCATTGTTGCTGAGTTTCCTAGATCGATCCTTTTTGTGTATCGATCTGTAGTTAAGCTTATTCCAGTACTCTTGGGAACGTGGCTACCTCTCCAAGCTTATCCTGAGGAACTATGGTTTTACAACTGTTGTCATCGTTCTGCTCTCTGTGCACGCATTGAGGCGTTTTGGAACATGATTCTCCCAAAAATGTTGCGTATGAAGAATGAGGGGAGACTTATTGGTCCAGTCGTTTTTTTGCTCAGCTTTCTATGAAGGTTCGTACTGAAATCGTTTAGATAGGATAAGGTGAACTTTGCAAATGGAGGCAAGTTGGCCAGTCTTTCTCCACTCCATAGACTAAGCTGATTTTGATCTGAGCCGGAGAGACACAATTCACACATGCAAGACTTTTTACTGTTGGTCTTCATCAGTATCCAGAAAAAACTAAGAGAAAAAGATGAACAACGATCTTTCGTGAGCTTTATAAAGATTTCACGACCAAAATATCTCCATTCTACAACAATATCATCATTGACGTAAGAAGAGGGGTTCGACAAGGCGATACAATTTCGCCAAAACTATTCACTGCCACCGCACAAAACGTCATGCGAACATTAGAATGGGACGATATGGGAGTGAAAATTGACGGTCAACAATTAAACCATCTTTGCTTTGCATCGTTCTCATAACACCAAACTTCAGCCAAGCGGAACGAATGTTGACCGATTTCGATAACGCCTGTGGAAAGATTGGTCTTCAACTAAATCTAATAAAAACAATGTTCATGAGGAACGGATAGGTTTCGAATGCCCCATTCACGCTCAACGGAACGACAATCTCCGAATGCTCCAGTTACGTCTATCTAGGCAGTGAAATCAACATGAATGACCTAGCTCCAGAGTTGAGCAGGAGGAAACGAGCGGCTTGGGGAACGTTTGAGAGCATCGAAGATGTAGTGAAGAGGACAAAGAACATCCGACTCCGTGCGCACCTTTTCGACTCGACAATTATCCCTGCCCTAACGTATGCAGCACAAACCTGGTCGCTACGTAAGCAGAATGAAAGATCACTTGCAGTTATCGAACGCGCAGTCGAAAGGTTGATGCTAGGAGTATCCCGTATCTCGCAAATAAGAGAAAGGATCCGAAGTTTTGACCTGCGTCAACGATCGAAAATCAGAGACGCCGTTCTATACGCCAGGATATCGAAAATAAGGTGGGCCGGACACGTGATGCGCTTCAACGACAACCGATGGACGAGAGCCGTTAGCGACTGGGTTCCTCGGGACGTCAAGCGCTCTAAAGGATGACCACTGACCCGTCTGTCCGATTTCTTCCGAAGGCGATAGAAGAAAGATATGATGCTCAGCGAATCCCTAGAGCGAGGAGGACCCACTGGGCTACTCTTGCACGCAACAGGGAAGAATGGAAGAGTTGCTGGTTGGTACCCGCTCGAGTCATTCGACGATCAACGGGACGACAGGTGATACAAATTATCATAAGCTTCCGCTGAATAAGGCCGACGTATCAACTTCACCAGTACTCTTACTATCGAAAACTACGGAAAACATCTTTTCATAAAAGCTTTATGGAGGACTTTTTATTTTAGAGTATCATTGAAGCTGTCGACATTACGATATGTTTGTGCCCCTACCTAACCTCTGATTTTGACCTATTCAAAGTTAGTCTATGAAACCGAACCGCGGAACTCTTTACTCTAGATAATTAAGCGAAAGATTAAGAAGAAGGCGAAGAGGAAAACATAATTGGGTACAGATTAACAGATTTAGAGCATTTTCTAGCCACATGCCACATATCTCTGACTAACATATTATGTAGGATCCAGTGTCCAGCCCATAAGTGCATAAACACGGAGAGAAATCGGTACCTTCTCTATACAAGTGTCTTTCAGTGAAAGTGCAAGACAAGTTTAATCTATGCTAAACCTCCTAATCACTGTCGCACGCATAGGAACACATCACATCGCTTGAATGCACCTCAAGATTTATCTTATCAAAATTGCTCATGGATGGCAAAAGACGAAAGATGGAGCAGTCGCAATTGATTGATTCCTCAAAGATCTTACATGCGTTCAGTTCCTTGAAGTGTCATAAAGATGATTGAAGGGAAGTATGGCCTATATAGAGACTTACGATGGCCTACCAATCCACCAAGTCAGTGATGCTATTCTCCAGGACAAGTCTTGTGAAGATTCACTCACCTCGAAGGCATGAAAGTTTTGGCTGCACTGGAGGTCTGCTCAAGCCAAAGGTCATGTGAGAACAGTGGAGGTATTCTACCCACTGAGCTGCAGGGACTATTGAGAAATAACTATGCCAGTGTACTAATAATGTTTAGCCCGATTTTATATCTACTGTCTATCTTTTATCTTTTATCTATTATCTTTTCTATCAACAAAATATGATTTGAAGTAAAGGCAATAGCGCTGACATAGGAGCAATACTTGGATCTTATGTGACTTCGAATCCGCTATTACTTATTGCGGAGCTCGCTATGTCTTCCATGACACCACTCTATCCGCTTTCTCTCAGCCGTGTTCCAACTTATTTGATTGGTGTCGGTAATTACCTGTCAACGGGGTTGAACTAAGGAGCACAACTCATTATGAACTGTAGTTAAGACGAAGCCGTTGTTGAAATCACCATTTACCTCTATCGATTTTTTCTTAGCATCAACACATTTTCCAATTTTTTTGGTGAGCCTCAGAAAGAGTAATAGCGGGCCGCAGCCACTTCGGATTGCCGTTTTGTTTTGCTCCTGTCTCCGCACTATTGTAGCTATGTCAATGTAACTTGATGTTTTTCTCGGTCAGTAAAATGTCAGTGAAGTGGTTTTTGAATGATCAGAGCGTCTTTTGCTCATTAGTTGCTTAATAACTTTCTAAAATAATACGCTTAGCTAAACGAGCCCTCAAAATGTGTAATACTCTAAATGAGTTCTCTAAGATTGAAATTTAGAGTTGTTGGGTGACATTAAGGAAACGAATCATAATCACACACAGTTTTGAATCTCGCTGGGCAGGTTCCATTTCGTGATAGTAACAATACAAGAAGGTATTAGTACTTTTTATGATAATAATAATATGCAACTCGCTCGCCATCATTGAGCAATTACGTAGTTATTAGCGGCTCGACGCTTTATTCTACCGGTGACGATTAATATGTCAGTCGCACGCATGGCAGTGAAGCCGTCACCACATAACACTTTTACCAATTCTTCAAGAATGTTAATGATTGTTATTGACCTGCTCTTTACCAAAATTATTGAATCAAAGCTATAACTAACTATCGCCTATTTTGAATCAATTTCATTGCAAGTAATACCGCTATATCACATCGAGTAGATTATCTTTTATAATAGTCGATCATTGTCCATTTTCTGTACCCTTTTAGAAACATTGATTAACATTTATACCAGATTATGATAGGACTTCACCGCTTGGTAAATTCGACTACGATAAAGTCGACCTCAGCGTTTTCTCATTTTAAGAATTTGATTCTTTCTATTAGCAGTTCATAGATATTGGATAGAAAATGAGCGTTCAAGAAAAGACATCTTTCGTTAACACAGTTTCCAGTTATTTGACATGAAATACTTCTTCGTTCTACCAGTTATTCAAACTGTTTGAAATATCATGTTCGATTGCAATGTTCCCGTATCAGTCAGCAATACACGGTTCCTAAGGAGAACAAAGTGTAAGGCACCCACATCTCAATGCCCAAAGAGACGTAAATTTGATAGATCTGAGTCAGAGTGCTTACAGAGTGATTCCCTGTTGCCAATACCTATAGCTGTCCTGATCTTTTGAGGC
Organism: Parelaphostrongylus tenuis; assembly: GCA_019055375.1. NCBI lineage: Eukaryota > Metazoa > Nematoda > Chromadorea > Rhabditida > Metastrongylidae > Parelaphostrongylus > Parelaphostrongylus tenuis. The sequence continues at coordinate 48,686 of JAHQIW010003240.1, forward strand.
AAGGCCACTGCGCAAGCTATACTTTCCTCGTCGAATAAGCCTTAGGACAAATTGGCAATAAAAATTTATTCGGCTAACACTTCAACGCGTTGCGTCTTCTTCAGAAGCGATCATTCAAGTCGATTGCCCACAGTCGTTCGTCGTTGTTGTGATCACCGTTCTTGTCGTCTATCTAGTCAAATCTTTTTCGATTGGCACTGTTCAAATGACAATCTACTTGATGATGTCCTTAAGTACAATGCGATTTTTGATGACAATGATTTTCCGGTGATTTCATTTCGTTCTTGACCGGACAATCCATCCTGCAATGGTCGGTGTTATTAACTAGTAGCACAGAGCGCGATGATGTAATGCAAACCGACTTTGGTTCAACCTCTATTTTACCAATCAATCATGGCTTGTTGTCTGTAGCGCAAGTTGGTAATAAAAATTTATTCGGATGCAGGTTTGAAATCGGTTACAATGTGTTCACAGGCTATTCAATCGCCAAAGAATAAAGGCGAAAAAGCATCCTTCAGAGCTGTAGTGAGTACAGAATCCTAAAGCTGCGCAATCTAAGAAAACAATTAACTCCTGATCACAGTTAATAGAAAAGTCTACATGTATTCTTTTAATTTTTCGACGATCTCAGAAGATCTCTTGCGATCTTATAAATCCAATGTTTCTTTCCAAACAATTTGTACTCTGTCGTAATCGGAAAAGTAAGGAGCATTTCACTTCTGATCATACTGACAAGAACTTCTATTGTCAATCTATTATGATGACTATACTGTAACATTCTTACTTGTCCCTCATATAGTCACGGTAAAACTTGCCCTATGCTGATGGCTAATACCATTCCGTCTTCGTGTTGATCTGTTTGTACGATGCGCTGGTTCATAAACGAACACATTGCTCGATCGGCTTATCTCTGTAGGCGAATAACGGGATTAGGCGGTAATCCTAGGAAAAAATAGAACCATACCGCTTATTTGAGTTTCCAGCTGAATAAATACCCGCGACCAAAGCTTTCTGTTCCAATATGGGAAAAGCTAGCTTTGTTATTGGTTAAGCTGCTCGTTTTTTAAGCAAATGACTCCAAAGGAAGCGCTGTGACGACTACGAAGAGGTGACAGAAACAAGCAGCTATTTTTTCTACATTAGTCCTCATGGTATGTGCGGTACAAATTTTAACAATTCTTGCATTTGATCCTTATTTTAGCGCGCATAACATCGACGAAAGTTTTTGAACATTGAAAGTGTTATTTCGAATACTGCTTCATAATATCCGTCCTAATAAATGTGCTTCACCGCTGGCCGAATCGACTCTTTATGCAGTCTAGGGATAGCAGAGCTAGTGCTTTTCTATGTGCCTAGAAGGAGTAAGTTTGGCACAAAAAAGTTTGGTGTCAGTTTGGGAATACTAGAAGGATGGAAGCCTTGGCCACGATGTACTGTAGGAGATCCTTTACAGTGCTTATTATGAAGGACATCGCTACCATTGCATTATCCTCTCCTTTAGCAACATAAATGAATGAAAAGGCCTTAAGCGCTGTATCATAAAGAGTGTACTTCATTCTAAAATGTACTTTTTTCATTCCGAAAGTCTCTGTCAGCTCTATTGTCATCATGATCTCTTTGGTGTACTCTACTACATCATATCTTTGAGAAAACGGTGCTTACTACCATGTAGCAAAGGTTTCTAGTTTTCTACAGACTATAGAACTTTATTTCAACCCGTTAACCCGTCACATTTCAAATTCCGGCTACTATGTTCTGCTTGCTCTTTAGTTTTACATACTCAAAAAGCTGGCATCTTTCAACAATGTTCACGCAAGATCTCATAGACAATACCACACCTTTGTGCGATTGTCGAATTGTCAGTACTGACTTAATTAACCTCGGAATTGATCATATCAATCCGCCTTCCTCTGATGAAGAGATACGAGGTTGATAACAGTATTATTTATTGAATAGTATGCAGTAAGATAAGGATAGATGTGGCGATGATCTCGCCTACGCCTCAGCAGAAAACGTGATGAAAAAGTTTTGATCTATATAGTATAAAATCTTACCCCAAGTATGATTCTGTCCAACCTGTCTCCAATAAATAAATGGAAGAATTAAGGACATTTAAGTGGTGAGTCATATCCACGATCGACTCTTGGCGTTCTTGAACAACACACAGATTTTTCTTTGTAAGCCAAGTGCGAGATTGTTATAGTACAATTTATTCGGAAAACCGCCTTTCCGGCGGTTTCACCTTCTTTAGAACCTGGAAACAGGCTGCCTACAACTCGTTTAGCCAAACACCTCAATTACTCAAACGCGAAAGACACCAAACCACATATTTCAATCACGTTATCCAAGTGAGGAGCAACTGTGCAGAAATAACATGGATTGCAAAAATGCGCCTCTTTCATCAGAATAATAACAATCTATTATAACTTTATTTATCACTTTATTTTATCCGTCTCACAGTTTTTTTTACTGTGCGGTTCTCAGTAGTTTTAGAATTCGATTCATTCTTCGTCATCTTCTTCTTGAATGCCATAGAATACCGAGTGAGTACATTTTCTTGCAAGCTCGAGGATAGCTTGAATGTGGCGCTCTATAGAGCACTCGTTGTTGACCGCCGAAGAATGTTGTGAAGTGGTGACCAGCGGGTATCGCGCCGCGACGAGCATCACAACCACTTGCTCACAGCGTCAAACAGTCTTGTATACTGTCCATATCACGTGTGATTCCAAGGCATTCCTCTCTGCTGTTCATGCCTAGACTTATTGCAATATTCCAAAATGCTTCTAGAATATTACGCGCTGAGGTTCTAAGTTCTTGTGAGAAGATGGTAACTTCCACTACAAAATCCTTTCCATTATGCGTCTTGTTAACAACTCGCATCTGTTCTTCAGGCGAGCACAGAATTCTTTGAACTTGTCATTGCTTCGAATCTGTGACCTTTTTTCATCTTCCCTTTCTCTTCTTCTTTCTATACTGGTTTCATTCTAGTATGGGCTGACATCATCATCGGATGTTAAACTACCATGTTCACCGAAGAATATATTCCTCAGCTGTGTTTATAGACTGAAGAAGAATTCGACATTACGATTTACATTCCCTAATCAAAAAATGCCAAAGCGCTCTTCATGCAAGCGACCCGTACTTTGGCCGTGGTTGGACCGGCCTTAAACGCCTGTGTTTCTTGCAGAGCATTTGAGCGCTCAGGTGTTTCATTCTATGACACTACATAAGAAGGAAAACTTGTATACAACCCATACAACCATACCTCGCACTTCCAACACATGTCATTACCATTCGGTCCATTCATTGTTTGGTTAGCGCTAATCTTGCTATGAGAGCAATGTCGTAGGAATAAAACGAAGATAATGTATTTTAGGCGAAAATTATAAATTTCACTGTTATGTTATAGTAATTGTCTAATTTCATTTCAGTTTTCATAAGACGCTGCGTGTCATTTCGTACCATTGTAAATAAAATCCCTTGATTCAAATCTACTAGAGCATCTGTATCAGCAATATTTCAAAAAATCCCATGTTTTTTTCTAAGACCGTGTTTAATCTTGATATATTGAGGGTTATAAAGCATGAACATTCAAATTATTCACATAGTTATTATTACTCACATTCCATTAGCTCACTTTTCGAAGACATTTTTAGAACTACAAGAGTCAGTTGATTATTCTCTTACATAACTCGGTATACAGATTACTTTCGAATATGGTATCTGCAAAGTCTGAACTTAGCTCCAAATGAAGCATTAGCAAACGATCTGTGCAATGCACCAAGAAATGTCTACTCATTTCTTACTGTTCAAAGATTTTCTGACTTAGCACAGTTTTTTTGTTCTCTTTAACAGTGCGATTCGGATAAATCCAAAGTCTAACATAATGGAAAATGGAGGAACTATCTCCTATGCTTGAATACGGCCAGCATCTCCCTCAGCAGTTTTTGTCCCTTAGGTCTCAAGTATGGCTCTGACTCCTTGGCACCCATGAATAATGGACGTAAGGTGTGAATTACTGTGAAAATAGTGGGTCTAGCAACGGCAATTATCACAATTTTCTTCCAGCTAGCCAGTCAGGCTTGTCCGTTGTTGCAACGAAACAATTGACGTCGCTCCAGCGCGGCCTACGAAGGTATGAGGAAACGGCGACGGTGATGCGATTAAATAGCTCCTTTATTAACTGTGACAACGGGAGAAAAAAATCACTATGCTACAAATTCTATATGATGCAGTAACCCCTACAGAGATGCTGAAAAGGCGTCACTATGAACGCCATTTCATTGCTGTAATGAGTGGCTGACATACATTTGACAGCAGCGGCATCAACTTGCTCTTCATGAATTGAAGGATATCTTGTACTTTAGAAAATCGCAGTTTCAGAGAGAAACTCTCTGACAAAACGAATGAATTGTTGGTCAAAGTGGTAGCAAAGAGATGCCGATCAATTGGCATAAAATGAAGGGAACTCCGATATCACTTTAACTAGAAGTTTTGGAAAACTTGGTTGCATAGCTGATGTTCCGAATTGTTCATGGCTGCAGATATTCATCTCGAATATTTTTAAGCACCGATAGTTGATCTAGATAGGTCTACAATTGGACCCCTTTTAACTGTCACTTGTGCTGGAATATGTCTCGACCTCTTCCTACATCGAAGTAGGAGTTCAAATTTGACTTTCAGAATTTAATTTTCGGTTTTAAGACATTCATTCACAGCTTGAAGCAGTCAGTTACACCATACTCAGTGATTGCTATTTACAAAGAATTGATAACCTTCAGTGACTAATAAGAAAAAACTCCTGAGATTGTTACGTAGACGAAACGTAGATAATCTGCAGACTAGTTGCTTACTTTTCCGCTTTCATTAATAAAGTGTAAAGTCTTTACGGAGCATTGTGACTGTTTGGAAGCTCCGGACTGTGAGGCACTTTTATGAATATGCTGATTATTCCAACAGCTGCGTAATAACCCAAATCTCAAAGTGTTATTTGAGACAATTTTTTGCAGAAATCTTTCCTTTATGGCAATCTTGAAAATGTCCTGGAATTACTTTTTTCACATCTTAGTGTGTGCCTCCCTCTTTTTCTGGCTTTCGTTCATTCGTCTCAGCAGAGTAGTTTACCGTACGGCGTCGTAAATTGTGTCTAATTGTCACATTTATGAAAACTTCATAAGTATCGCATTAATTACACGTTTTACACCTATTAACACTTTGAGTACAGGTGGTTCCCACTGTGCATCAATAGAGGAGCACCTGCACTCTTGTGTTACTCGGAAGACCACAATCTGATCCTATTTTGATGACCATACTCGCTATATCTTCTCATATATGGAGCGATCTTAATCAAAGAGAAAGATACAATATTAGGCAGTTCAATGGAGACGTTTCGATAAGGGTTAAAATTTTTCTGCTCTATAGGTGAAACAATGGGTAACTTTTTACATTCATTACTTATCTGATCAGTCCGTTTAGTTTACATATTTCTTGCAAAGTCGATTATTAAACATTTATAAAGGAACAAACAAGTAACGAACGAGATAAAGGTGACAAGATTAATAACAATGAAAAACATGAAATTCCCATCATGCCTTTCTTTACCGTTTTTAGTGATAAGTTACTTCTGATAATTTCTTGAACGCTACCGTATCTGATAGGTGTACCTTAACTTAGCACTGAATGCAAAAGTCCAAATCCTTCTCATTTAGTTAGTTTTGTGCTTGTTAATAAGCCTTCGTTTCAGCTATATATCTAAGAAAGTTAAGTGATAATCAAAACAGCGAATCTCTGGCGCGAGCTGAACCCCCAGATCTCAACCTTTGCGGAGATGTGTGTTGACCACTGCATTATCAGAGCTCCCTCGTATTAATATCGGTGTCTTCAGTAACAACAAGGAATAAATTATCTAGTAAACTCCAAATAAATTTACGCACAGACTCAAAATTTTCAAATTTTAATCGTGTATAATATTACTTTCTATGGAAGGAAAGAAATTTTGATATGGTAAAAGCTACCATCAATAAATGAGTTTGAATCTGTTGATATTTTTTAAAAGATTGTGACAGAATATGACTAATTACAATGATACAGTGTATTATAAAATCTGATTGATCTATTCATCTGGCATCGGCATTTCATATTTCCATAGGAGATGCCATGAGTTTAACGAGTAATTCAGCAGCAGAATTAAGATCGAACGAATGTTGCTGACAGACTATTCATTATGTCTTGAGTGGCCGGTGTAGTAAATTAGCAGCACGTTGGCGTTGACGTTGAATGATGTGGTCGTTAAAGCTTCATCTATATGTCACATCTCGCTCTCTTGTGATTTTCTTCGAAAAGACTCAGCAGGAAATGTCTTGCGATTGCCTTATGTAAAATTCACATCCTTTTTGATAATCGAGCGACACCAGCGGACACCAGTAAACTCTCCATTTATAGTTTTTATAGAGAATCAGGGCTAAGGTTGGTGTACTTGTGAGTGCCACCGTTTTTATATGAATAGCATTAGCCCCATTACTTATAGAGGAATCATAGCTACAGGTGTCGATCTCGACTTTGGCACGGATGACTTACTGGAAATATCAAAAGGATAAATGGACTTATATATCAAAGGTTACTCCGACCTATAACCCACGTATTTAGTCCGAGATATTTGATTCAACTGACTCACATCATGCGACATCCATTGAGCTCTGCACATTCACATATATTTTCATAACTACGGCTGTATATATATATATATATATTATATAATATATTATATATATTATATATATATATATTATATATGGTTTAACTCAATCTGGCTTAGGCGTAGCACAAAGGGAGCATTTTTCGAATCCACCTGCGTCTCAGAATGCGCATTATACAAGGTCACTTTTGGTCCGTCCCAAGTAACCTTCTATTCTACATCTGGCATGGAGCTTCCCATGTGACCTTGCGATTAGCCAACTCGATATCTCACATGTTAATTCTTGATGTTGTCACTTAGGCAATATAGAAGGGGAGCATTCAGTGTAGTGGCTATATGTGACCTTGTAAAACATGTGGCTAGTGGTTCGATTTTGCGCTCCGGGTCCACCAATCTTTCCAGCTCTTCAAGGTCGGCAAACTGATAACAGTTCACCGTAGAGGGATAGCAGCACATACCTTATGTAGGAGCACAAGTGGTCGCCTATTATAGCTACTAAAAACGTCGAATATCATGCTTTAACAACGCAAGAATAAATAAGTACATTATCAATTTCCTTTGAGAGTGCGATCTTCTAACAACGTTGTCTTTTTCATTGGCGATAGCAATTTGTTGATCAGTAACATATTTTGAAAACTCAAAACTTTATCAGATCATAGATGAATTTTTATTTGTTTCACTAATCTTAGATATATAAAGATATATATACTTATATACATATATAAACATACGTACATACATACATGCGTACACATATGCATACATATATGTATATATACAGAATCTCACTTCTTCATTCGTTTTCTTCTTCCGAAAAAGTCCTTAGAGTATGAACATAGGAAAATATATGTCGTGAGCTCCGTGGAATCTAGAATTCCATCATGATGAAACAGGGAAAGTTTTATTTTGAAAGCAACGTTTGCACATTCTAATAGTTCTGATTATAAATAGTAGAATTCAATATAAGTGAGATCTCCCTATTTAGATATGAAAACGGCTATTATTTTTGAATTATACGACTTTCTCGAAGGTCACGTTCTCATGTGGAAATCGGCATCTAATAAAACTGAAAAAAAGGTGTTTTTCAATAATTTTGAGCTTTCGTAAAACAGATTTTCTCTTGCACAGGTTTGATTTTTCTTTATGTAGTTTGAGCTTTCGACATAAGGCATACGGCAGAAGTAAGAGAGTGGATAAGCGATTATACCAATCGATGGCGCCGAGGTGAACTAAGAGAGTGAAAGCATTGCGGTAATCGTGGATTAGCTTGAAAGGTTATGTTATTTTTTTCTAGAATAGCTGCGCACATCTCATATACGCGCATTTGTTTTTTTTCCTTATCAGATAGAACAACTGCTTTACTCCGCTCCATTTCCTTGATCATTGACAAACACAGCAAAATTTCCAAACACTCTAACACGTCTCCGGCCATTCAAGGTGCGCAGTGGCACGAATTCCGTATTTTTCATAGTAGGCTAGTTGCTTCAAAATTCAACCTCGAAGAGATCACTGTGGAGACTTCTATCCTATCCACAAAGGTCAGCATTCACCAGTAGGTGTCGACTTATGATCCCCTAAATATTCCTTTACAGGGGTTTTCAAGATTGAAGAAGCTATTGGAGCCACCAATGTGTTTGTTGAATGGGAGAAGTTATGACTTCTACGTATCTGCTCTCATGGTTGATTTTTCTTCATTTATCGAATTCAGTCAATGAGTTTACTTCAAGAAAGTCTTAGTGGAGTCAAATTAATCCTTCCAGAATGCAGTTATCATGAGCGCTATGGAAATTTTGTGGCCTTACGCATGTTACAAAGAGAACCCTGGTTTATCTAACAAAAGCGAAGTAAACTAAAAATATAGGACATCATATACGCCTTCAAGGCAATGTGTACGGCGGTTTCATTTTTTATTGAGAAGGTGAATTCAAATTTCTACGAAACATACTTTGCTATACGTAGGCTGAAAACGCGTTTGTTTGAATGTAGATGGAATTGGGTCCTCAGTGGGGGGTGAACACGCAGGTTTTCTCCAATACGTTGCGTAGATTTCTTGAATGTTACATTTCCTTTTAGTTGGATTTTCCGTTATTCGGCAATCTACTGCTTTTATTGCTTTCGTTATGCCTTTCATCTCTTTTATCATTGCATATCCCAGTTTACCTGAATCCCAATAAACCGTTTCCCTTTGAACAGTTTCAGAATTCTCTGCTTATTTCGTTCTCTTTAGCTGTCAGTATAACTCGCCAGGTTATTCATTCATGCGATCAAAGTTCAAGGAGTCGTTTTCTTATTTGTGCGTTTGAATATCGAATTCTGATTCAGAGTGGCCTTTTCTCAAACTCTCAGAGCAACAGTAAAGAGGTCGTCGTCAAAAGCACCCGCCAGCGACTTTAGTTAGGGTGGTCGGATCACCGACTAGGACTGCTTCAAGTCAAAATGTGTATAGCGGTGAAAATGTGCAGAGAACGAAACGGGTCAAAACTGTACTCTGAGCGCAGACATTTCTTACTACATTTCTGACTCTGAAGAGATATTCAGAGTCATGTTGTTCATACACCGTCGCACACAGAATGGATATATACTCTTATTTTTTCGCTGCGATGTAAATGATCGCACCACATGTAAAACTGCTCTTTGTCAACCTTTTTGAACAGTCACCGTAAAATTGCCATCTGTTGCCTTGCCCGCACTCCGCATATTGAAGAGACTAAACTAATTCATCTCTCTTTTAAGGAGTTCATTATTTTCCCTGATATATAAGAATAGTCAAGGATCACTTATTAGCCACTATCATTAAGTGCTGGCTACATTCAAGGTAAGATATGTTAGGGATAACCGAACTGCTTTCATGTGTTTCTCAATGATCTGCTGCAGTCAATTGGTCCACTTGGCGTCCGGTATGCAATCTGCTTACAACCATGCACACGTAGGCACCGAAACATAATGGAGGACATAAGTCAATTTGAAATAGCAGTGACATGAAGCCCATTCCTCACAGAGTCTCAAAAAAGAAACTACATGGACGTATTTTGCATTTTAAAGTCCTTCCTATAAAGGAATTCGATTGTCAGTGAATTGAATAGTACAATGACATGTTATTTTGATCTAAAAGAAGCTGCTCTGAGTAGACATATATTTGTGATAGTAGCATCAACAGGCAATGAACTACGGAGAAGAAGGGAAAGAAGAAGGCGGTGAAAATGAAGATCACTGAAAAAAGAAAAAGGAGAAAACAAATAGTAGAAGAGAACGAGAAGATGTCTGCAAAATTTGGTTTGACAATGGTGTCAATTTGCTACTTATACGGTATGTCCTTCACTGTGTTGCTAATTGCATCTACAAGTGACCGTCAGTCACCTCTTCCCATAGTGTACCGCCCTCTCAACTCACCTCTATAATCCACTATGCCATCAGGTGACATATGTCCTTTGTGCTTATCATCCTGTCACAGGTGCTGGCGTTTTATGAACCGTAACGGCTTCGAATAGAACTACTCTGTTCCGACACCACAATATTTTGCGTTGTTGCAGCCTTTGAGTTTTGCTTTTCACACAGCAATTACTAGTTTTTCGCGTAGTGTTCTTGTCAAAGCCACAATTTAGTTGATTATTCTACGATTACTTTTACTATTTTCATACCTACCAGCGCTATATCAGAACGTTCATATTTCTTAGTAGTATTTTGGATCACGTTTTCAAGTGAATTCTCGATAAGCCACCACCGATTTTGATTATCAGAGAGAAAACTTCGGAGAATTCCAAATAGTTGAAACTTATAGGTTACGTTTCAAAATTGCTTGTTGAGAGGTCTTTGCTAGTTTGTGTATGAACGTTATTATGAAAGCTCTGTTGTCTTTTGAAAGGTGTTTTCGAATAAAGCCGGCCAATTTCTTGCGATAAGCGTCGCAGATGGTTATGCGTCATTGTGGTGGTGGTGGTTCCGTACGAGAACAAAGTGCAACATTCCTTCCACAATTCATACAGAGGAAAGAGAACGTTTTTCCATCTAAATCTATTCACATGACAGGAATTTTCCTCACTGAATTCACTCAAACTTTTTTGATACCTCCAACACTGAAGGACTAATTTTACTCACTATTCTCTTCTTAAGGATTACAATCTGGCTTTAAGTCGCAAAAATTTACTTTGTTGCAGTCGATTAGCTCGTGAAAATTGCATCTTGAGTAAATTAGCTAATAGAGCTCAGGTGGTTGACGGTGGTCACATGGGTCATTCAAAGTGCCAGCGCTGTCATGTTAATAGCGGTGTGATGGTGCACAGCTTCGTATTGAAGTCAAGGTATCGTGACCACTTTCGCAGAATTTTCTCTCTATCCTGCTAATTTCTAGCTGACGTCAATGAGTAATACTGTGTTCCGTTTCCCAACTTAGAGCTCTTTCGATACCAATCTTATCTGCTTACAGTAGTCCATCCGTCAACTGTTAGATTACTTGTAAAATTTGCTCTATACTGCGTATCGTAAATCACTGGTGTTCATAATAGTGATATAGAGAACCTCTCCAGTCTGGCTCTCATATACTCAATCATCGTTGTCCGCGCTGGCACTGTTCGCACAGACAGTGATGAATTGAGGTGGCAACGACGTTCGCAGCTCCTGTCTATCTTCATTCTCTTATGAACGTAATACATCTTTTCACCTATTTGGTCCGGTTTATGTCTTCTGTTTTGTATTTTAGAGTTCAAATAATTTTCCGATATTAGGCAATTGATATTGTTTTGAGCGCCAAAAATCGGTAGAAATAAGATCTCTGCTTTTAGATGCTCAAAATCCACTAAATAGATGACCTCCCGTATTTCGTACGGGTTCCACTACTTTGTTTTTCGTTTTCTTGTCATATAATCGTCTTCACCGTAGATTATCAAAATCAAGCGCGAGAGTAGGTTCGGCCATCTTGAGGATCTGCCGCCTTTCCTTCTCAATGCGAAGTTGAATGCTGGTCGTTCAGAGTTCCTATTGGAGTAGCGATGTACAAATACAACAATGATGTTAGATGAGCATGATCCGATGTCGCATCCGGCGTAGAAGGCAGATATGCTGCCTTGAAACTAGACTCCTTTCATAGTGACACAGCTGCTGTGATAGCGACGAAAACACCAATCACTTTACAGACTGACCATTCGAAGGCGAAGCAGTAAGTCCAACTGTGAAGTATTTGGGTGCTCTTGCATTCTTTCTATTCTTGACAACTTCAAGAATGTGTGATTCACTTTTTTTTCCGCTTTTGTGCTTATTTTGTCTCATCATTTTTTGTTTGCACCGTTGACTGTCTATGCAAACAGCTAGAAAGCCTTACTATTTTGAAACACTTTCACGATGACATGAATTGAACAGATTAGTGTATATCTGAAATGGTAGCTCGCTAGTCATTCATTACTCGTTTCAATATCTCTCCCTGGCTATTTGAGGTTTAGTTTTCAGCAAAAACTGCAAGCAGTTGAGCATAAATTCATTACCATGTTGAGAAAAGTTTCTTAACACCACGTAAAAATCATTTGGTGGAATTTCAAAGGTGTCTTGCATTTTGAACTTATTCCGAATGGTCAAGCCCTCTATGCCGAACTCTACTGCGAGCATCTGGATCGAATCTACAGTGCGTTGAAGGAAAAGTACCCGAGGTTAATTCTTCGAAAACTCGCGTTGTTTCAGCGAGATAATGCCAAACCACACATTACGGCAAAGAAGACTAAGGCAAAGCTTGATGAATTGGAGGGATTCCAGGTCTTGCCGCACCCAACCTGCACTCCAAATGCTGTGCCGTCCGATTATGGTCGCTTTCGTTCAATGGAACATTTTCTGCGTGGACACCGATTCGAGACATTTAAACAAGTTGAAGAAGCATGTCATATTCATTTGATTCTAGCCCAAGGAATGACAATTTTGAGCAGATTCGGATGGTTGTAGATCGTCTGTAGATGATCGTGACTAAGTATTGTTTTTATTTAAAGAATATTTTTGTACAATAACTACAAGGAGTCGTATGAACCGAAAGGCACCTCGATACTGATGAGCGTGTAAGGGTGAAACAGCAGCTGTTTATCAGGATGGAAGGAAAGTTCAGGAGCACATGTGAAAGAATGATAATTTACACATGAATTCCAAACACAAAACATTGATAATGTTCTCCAAATAAAGGCCATCGTCTTCTACGTCTTTCTGCCATCGATACGCTAAGTTTCGAATCTGATCGAAGTACCATTCCTTCGACTTCAAATCAAAGAACTCGTGACATGCTTCTCCAGCTTCATGGAACGATTCAAGACGGGGACCCCGTCAAAAAGTGTTGCATTGATCAGAAAGGCCAAAGTCGGATGAAGCGCAATCTAGACTGTAGGCGGGATGCAGCAGAACTTCGACTCCATCCAATTCATCAAAATTGTCTGTGGTCTTTTTGGCAGTGTGCGGTCTGGCATTGTCTTGCTGCATCAAACACAAACTTCGATTGCATCGTTGGACATGGCAGAGGCTTGTAACAAAGTGAAAATGAAGGCAAATAATATCTATGCCTTTAGTGGGAAAATTCCACATAAAAAACTGTGATATTGACATGGCATGCATGGGAGTTGGCAGGTGACAGGTGATGACAGGTGACAGGAAGTTATCTCATGTTTATTAGAGTGCTCTAGAACTTTCTTACCAACCGTAGTGGTACTGTATAGTACCGTGACAAACCTCACAAACGGCTCAAAACATGTTGTCAGATTATCAGATTGCTCTTGTTTTTGAGCATGGTCTAGTATTTTTGTTATTTATTGAATTTATGTATGAACTTAAAATTTTGTGAGCGTGTTAAGGAACATTTTGCTCAACTTATTACATTGGAGTTGCCATCCCTTTGGCAAACAGTAAAGACTTATTTTTTCGCTCTCACGTGATTTGTTTGAACTTGCTGGCTCTGCGTCGATTTCAAGACCTTGTCAGCTGCTAAGCAACTGTCCCCTACTGTAGGGTTGTGCAATGTGAATTAGAAGCAAACGGTGATATATCACAGTCATAAGTTCGAGGAGTCTTTTTTGCAGCTGATGTAGTTCTCAGATAAGAAAGCTCGGTTGTTTTATGTACGAAATTTTAAGGACACTCGAGAACAAACCAATTTCTAATCAGATGAGAGTAAACCGAAATCTGTCTAGTTGACGTCAAATATTTCTCATCTCATGCTGCCCTTTTTCCGCTACTCATCGCCATTGTCAACATGTACAATTCCGTCGGTCTTATCTAATAATAACAAGGGTTGCTTATCTCACATGGTTTGTGTCGGTGCTCTTTGCCAATTAGATATTGTGTTTGTCGGGGTCATCAGCACCTGAATGGTAAGACGTCACCTGTCGAATGAGGAAGGAGTACGAGAGCTAAAGGAGATTAACACCTTGTCATCTTCTCGTCATTGTCTTCTATGGACATCGTGCCATGATTGATGCAAGACTTCCTTACAATAGTTAATCTATGGAGCTTATTCTTTGATGGATTGATATCTCATCTTGCTTGCGGCTGCTCTCAAGTGTCGCAATGTAATGACTGAGTAAGGGTATTCATTTCCTTTGCAAGATAACGAAAGTTGAGAGGAATTCTGGCGTTCCAGCCATATGCTTGGTCAATAGGAAATTTTTAACATAGAAAGACCTGATTTGCTTTCTTACCAAAAATAGTAAAAGTGAGTGTGCACGAAAACAAACCTATGGTGTTCCCCGTGTCCTTTTAGTGATGTGATCAGTTAGCTCAAGAAGTGGGTCAGTGGACGAACGAAGCAGCGAATGAGGTATTGAATAGAATTTTACTACTTACTTGAGTCATGTGATGAGTATTTTGGTGAATGTACTACGAATGATAAGTAGTGTAATACCCTATCCAGTTAATTGCATACTTTGGCAACTTAGGGTTATCAAATATGTGGGATTCAAAGACATTTAAACGACTTTTCCTTGCGAGATGACGAGATAGCCACGGAAGAACCTCTAGCGGGCAGCACTTCGGGAGTGTTTCTATTTCCTTGTTAGTGAATTTTTTCTATGACCTCTTCAATCCCTGTTATAGTAATATCAGTCACCTTCATGTTTTAGCTAACTAAATACATAAGCCTCTCGCTAAATCTAAAGTTCGACAACTAGTAGCACCCTTTTTAGAAACATGGTGCAGTAGCGCTGAAAATTTGCAATTTCCACCATAAACACCGCTTTCTAAAATACGGAATAGATGTGTAACGAATTCTCAACATAATAGGAATAAGCGTTTTATCGTCATTATGTTCAAAAGGGGCGAATAGGCAATTCAAATACTAGTGCCACATCTCCCCATTGAGGAATACACTACTAAGGCCATCCAATCATCCTTTCAGGATAGTCTTCTGATGAGTGCCTTTGATATGAAAGCAGTGCTCGCAACTCAAATCTGAAGAGGATAAAGGTCTAAAGACTGAAACGATTTCGAAAAGAATACGAGCTTATTCAGTTGCCCGATGAGCTCGTTTATTGCTCATAAAAATCTTCACTTTTTTCCGCAGCCTATATATCTTTCTCTATAGAACGGAAAAGAATGAAGGAGACTTTAATGAGATGAGATTGTCTTTCTACAACATTGAAGTAATGAAGGCGGTTGAATAGAAACTTTATTCAATCCAACGGCTTATTACAATCAATTAATAACAGATTTGTTTTACCATAATAGCTAGAAAGAAAATTTTTCTTTTATTAAGCCTTGAACATTGATACAAATTAATTATCAAGTAATAATCTATTGAGGTATGAACAGCTTGCTTAGCGTCTTTACTTTTATCGTTTTGAGGTTTATTCACCCACTTGACTTCCATGTTACTTTCCACTTATCAGATGCACTTGACTTCGATCTGAATTTTTCTTCACTCTATGCAACCTCATCCATTTATCGCTATTTTTTCTCTATACGTAATGGAACTAGAACAAGTTTTAGTCAGCTAATAGTCATCTTTCGTTTCCTTATTTAATGAAGCGAATTGAGCAGAATATTTGCCATAAACCTACCCTTTTTTCCCATCCTGATAAATCTTGCTATTATCGTGCAAAATACCCATATTTTACTTTTTCATCAGTTGCCATCATATTGAGCCATACTTTTGTCATTTCTTTATTCCGTTTAGTTCAATAAAATCTCTTTCAGTAGATGGCTTAAGGCTGGTAATGAATGCATAAACATTACCTTCCAATCGACTGTTTTTAAACCTCACTATTAATATTCATGATAGCCTATAAAAATGTTTCAAGCCTTTTTT
This sequence comes from Parelaphostrongylus tenuis, assembly GCA_019055375.1. Lineage (NCBI taxonomy): Eukaryota > Metazoa > Nematoda > Chromadorea > Rhabditida > Metastrongylidae > Parelaphostrongylus > Parelaphostrongylus tenuis. Next base: position 64,639 of record JAHQIW010003240.1, read on the forward strand.
GAGGTTGATACATCAATATATGACTTACGTACGTTCCGGCGGTATCGTATTCCTCATCTGTGCCACATACCCTACTAGTCAAAGCTACTTTATGGCAGGGATGGGAAGATGTTTTCTCTAGTCTCTTTCCTTTTCAACCATGCAGATGTGGTCCATTAACATATATATTATTAGATTTCTATTTACAAAAAATCTTAATCCCAATCTTTGAAATGTAACCACCTTTTTGATTTAAAAAAACAAAACTTTAACAAACATCAACCAAACTGGCTGTTCCCTAGATACAAAGTACTAAGATTAGTGATAAATAGGTTGAATAATTAACATTTCTGCTTTCACATAGTGATAGAGCGGCCTCGGGTGGTGGGTGGAATAGCGCAGTGGTTAGCGATGTTGCATATCAGAATGCAAGGTGATGATCAAGCCACTAGTACAACCAATGAACGGACGCCCTAGATAATATCAAGGCATGACTACTTCTAGAATATGATTGAGAATCGTCTCGACCTCCATTCTACGACACTCATGAAGAAGACGAAGTAGTCAAACAGCAACTGAAGCAACACGTGATATATGCGAGAGCTTCGTGGAAGATGACTGCGAGGAAAGGAGTCGAACTCGAAAAAAGTTGGGGCCCGCGAAGTGAACTGCAATGACGAGTCGTTTAAAATAATAGAGTGCCTATAGTGAAGTGCTTCAAGGTGACCTTCTGTAAATTTGGCACTGGTTCGACCTTGCAGCTTAGAAAATTCTTCCATCCCTAGATTTCTTGAGAATAGGGTAATTGGTCGAAATTTACGCCGTTATTATGAAACGCTGAGTTAATACAGCTATTGACCTTTCAATATTATTGTGTAGGCAGAATATGCATCATTTACCAAGCTGGTGATTGGAGTCGAATGCGGTCTAAATCTTCAAAAGCTTATCAGCGTTACGATTTATGCTTCTGCCTCTGTTACATCTTGACGTTTTCGTTTGAATCACCCCCAATAATCACATTGTATATTCCTGCAGTGTACCAAATTCATTCCGAAATCTATCATATTTTTCTGTCTGAAATACGACTCTGCTCTTTCACTTTACAAGCATAACTAGGCAAACTGCCTTATGTTAACTCGTCTTCCAGCTATAGAAAAACGAATTATCGAGTCATCCCATAACATCTTTCGCACAATTGTATCATTCAGTTTTTTTCTATCCCAAATCGGGTTATTGCGAAAAGGTTGTGATATGTTGCAGAATGTTCTAGTAGCTTGGGCAGGCACTCGGTTACGATCGTAATACCATCACTCGCCATCTGAATGAAATGGCCTACCGTAAGTTGATGTCTCGATAGCCTCTCGTGCACTGATCGACCGCTTCACATTGTAAAGTCGACTAACCACATTCTGGATAAACTGGGACCATGATACCACATTCACCGCATAGCCTTGTTGTTTCTCCATCGGATTGTGATCTTTTCCGCCCTGAAGCTGCATCGAGGGTAGAAAAAATTTAGAGACTACAATCAGCTAAAGGGTGACTTCATCGACTGTGGTGATCGTCAGCCTCATTCATTCTTAGGGCAAACATCCAATCTTTGTCAGCAATCGGGTGCATTTCATTGATCATGATGGTGATCGTATTGATAATTGACTCATTTTCTTTAAACCAGATAGCAATCGATTCAATAAAAGTGTCAAAATGCGGAAGAAATTATGGGACAACCCGTATAGTAGTCCTTCTAATAGATGCATTTTTGATTTCATATAGTTTCTTGGTGCTTTTTACTACTCATATAAAACTATACGTCTTCATTGCGATTGCTAACAACTGGAGCTGGATTATCACTTTTTTTGGTTGTTCTGTTATCAAATCCTTGATGAACTACATCAGATGTGCCAGCCGATATCCCCTTCTTTAATTGGAGTTCGCAAGTGTTATGCAAATCCTTAGTTATACATCCATTATAAAACGTTCTTTAATAATTGGATGATGGCTAACAAGGCCACAAGAAAGCAGTATGAGCTGTTGATCTTCCTTACAACAATGACATCATTAGCGTCTTCTAAAAATTTCAAACCTTTTAGACTCGCTGAAGAATGATAGATGACGATTGTACTAATGCAAGGTTCCTCTTTCAAATAAATCATAAAGCTTCTGAACATATGAAAGCTGGTCGCAGGGATGTGGTTGTCTAATTCGGTTTTGCTGCTTGCTAAGCCCATATTAGAAGATGAATAGCATTTTTACTGATGTCGACAAAGCACTGAATAGATCTTCTTCTTTGATAGCGAAACGTTCGAGTGAATCTAGTTGTGTGAAGTGGCTCATTCAAATTTTATAGCTTCATAATAACACGTCAAATCTAGTAATAAATTATGGTTGACACCTTTTTTTGTCAAAAGATGAAAGTCAAACTACCATCGTTGTGATACTCGTTGCGAATTGTAGTAGCTATGCTCATAATGTGCTGTTTTTTTTGCATGGTACATGTTGGTGCCACAGACTTGTTATTAGGGGTTTCGAGCCAAAATAGTCTCTAAGACTAGGTAGTCTATCTTTAGTGATGAATATGTAGTTGGACCATGAACAAAAGCGACCTTGTATATACACTGAGACGCAGGTGAGTGCATTCGATAGATGAACTCATTGTGTTCTTGCGCTCGACTGATTTATTGCTGTCTGTAGGTACCATCTTGTCAAAAACAGTAAAAACAGTCCGCGACATAAAAAGGGTTTCTCGTGAGAGCAGAGCCCATCGGGCCACTCTAATATTCGGTAGAGATGAAGACGCCCTTCTAATGACATGATATTAGCATTTAGTGAGAAAAAATGAATGTTCATCGAAGGATTGATCTCTACTGACAAAAAAGAACTGGGAATATGTAAGAAGCAAAAAATTTTTGAACCATGCAGAAGGTGTTAGTATGAGCCCTTAGAAACGACTACTCGTAAGCCGATCAAAAAAAGTGCCAGGAAAGCTCGCGTTATCATTGTAGAAGATTTTCTTAGAATACTTTTTGCTGTTTTTGAACGACATTGATCAAATACTTATAATCTTGAAGGTTGAGCAATTTCGTTCCAGAGATGCATGTAAATATGAAAAAATCAATTTAACATGTCTCTAAGCTATTACAGGGAGTTACGTTTAGGATCAGTTCCACCATAATCAATATGATCATATTCGTGATGCATCCCTCAATGATTTATGGAAATCGAATGATTGGTCTACTTTTTCCTTATTCATGCAGCTTATACGGGATTTTAAAAATCTTTGTAGTGGCTAATGTTTTAGCGTTCTCGTCTCCATCGGAGGAGTAATGATTCGAAACAAGTGTCCACAGCAGCTGTTCTTTGCTCAGTACTGGTCGTCGTAACCGTGTAAGCTGCATCAATGAAAGAAGAATATCTATCATCCACATCGAGGTTCATTGAAATTCGGAGCTGAAGATTTATCTACTATCACTTGTATCACTGCAAATCTGTATAGAGCTAGCACCAGATGGCTTCTCGTGCTTTGCTCAAACATTAATTTGGTTTGAGTACATTTTCCGAGTGAAATGTTTATGTATGTAAGAGTTTGTGACGTTACTGTGGACCAGAGAAAGGGAAAGTCATTCACGTGATGTAAAGGAGGGCCGTGGCTAAGTGGTTGTGATGTGGGCCGCGACGAGGAACAAGGCTGAGTTCTACCTCTCAACGCTCTCTAGCACGTCCGATGGAACACCATAGCCGGGCTACCCTCGAGATACAAGGAAGCATGCTCAACCAGTATTCTACGACGTTCTTGAAGAAGACGAAAAATGAATTGAATGTTCAAAGTACTGGGATTCGTAAACTTAGGAAGAAACCCCAACAGAACCTCGATGAGGAGCCGAATCACTGTGGAGATTTTGCCTTGATCCAAACAATACTCTCAAGTCGTCTCATATTTTGTAACTCATGTCAAAATCTATGTGCAAGCATATCATCATGTGCTAATCCATTAACGAAGTGTGTTACCCTATATCGGCCTCGTTTACTCTCGATAACATGTCGTTGTTTATTTTGCGTGGGATCAGCGACAAGCTGTCCAGTGTCAGGTTGTCGCGAGATTTGAATGAGTACTTCAAAAGCCATGTTGCCACACCCACTCTCCTATTGCATGGGAAGAACTGCGCATTCACTCTCCTCACGGATATGTGTGATTGAAGTTTTAACTTCATATTCTGTCGTGGCCTCCTATCATAATCACATCTACTGTTTTGAATAACTGTGGGATAATCTGTAATAGATTTTCTATACCCAATATTTATGCTATTTCTTTTTGCTTAGATTTGTAAATGGAGCTCATAGTTAAGATGGCGTTCTTTTATGAGATTGCTGTAGCGTTAAAATATTTTTTTTTTCACCACTCAAAATCCTAACCAGCGCTTTTTGTAACGGTTTATAAAGAGTGATCAACAATGCATCTGCTTGCAAACCGCACATTTTTCCGTCATACACAGGAGGATGCACAGATTTCGAAGGGTTAAAAATTTCTGTTTGCCCCCTTAATGAGGTAATCATAGCTACATTTGCCTGTTTCAAAATGCTTTCGAATTCTATAAGAATCAACGCAGCTGCTCTTATTATATATTATTATTGCTATAATTATTGCTATTGTTACTATTGTTCATATTATATGGCCCAATTTTGCAGATGAAGCAGCGAGGATCTTTTGGAAAGAAATTTCAAGTTATCCTAGATCGTACTTCCAAACAACTGGCTATTTTTGAATTAGATCATAGCTTACTGGCTTGCGATTAATTCGCTCCAAAGTAGCTATGACTCCTATATCGGTTTGCTCTTAGGTGGGCTTGCGGTTAAAAAAGTTTCAAAACTCTCCCTCGGACTATTATCTCATTTCATCTGCCATTAATTATAAAGGAATATGCGGACTTAAAACATATCGAAATATATTTTAAAAAGCACGGAAAACCATTTTGAATGCTGACAACTAGTTTGTATTTTGAATCATAGTAAGACATACTAAATAGTAACATACGTGTCATTCGTCTCCATGGAACGATAGAGCAGAGCTCCTTTTATGGTTTTCCCTCATTCACAATCTTCAACTCCTTTAGTTATTGAAAAAATACCTCCTGAATAATCACAGGTAGCCTCTTATGTAGTGAACAACATTTGCTTGTATTCGGGTTGGACCAGGCAGTAAGCAAATGAGCTGTCTCGAATGTTCCAATATTTGCGAGTACCTTAGGAAAGTGACGATTTGGCACCTCAAAGAAGGACGGTCGACGTTACTAGTAGTAGAACTGCCGCGATATCATATTTGTAGGAAGGCTGCTCTGAAAAATTCCGAGTGATTTTTCCAAGTTTTAGAATAGCGGTGCATTAGGGCTTAAATTTGTGCTTCACCACTAACAACTGTACTACACTTAGTTTCGTTCTAATTCTACTCAGAGGCATTCTCTATACGATTGCTTTCAAGAAAAACTGCTACTGAGTTTAATGATTGCCTCAGTAAAGTAGTTGGATTACAAAGTAAAACATTGTGTGCACTGTTTCGGCATAAATCCGTCTAGAATAGAAATGTGGAAACACATTTCTTGAAGGAATTTCAGCAGAAAACTGTGGTGATCTCCAGGTATGAAGATCTTCAATGCGATCTAAATATTTTTAACAAAGTATTTTTCGTACTTGGATGAATTAAATTTGCTCGTATTACAATTATCGCAGTAATTCAAGATGCGTCTGACCACTAATGTACATAAGGCACTTAACGATTTTCTCACACGTTCTTATCAGTGCTGACCACAAACATGAAGAGTGATTAGTGCTATCAGCTCATTTCACGCTAAATATATTCTCACTTTAAGTGATTTACTCTTCTTATCATGGCTCCTGGGTCTCGAGCTGCGATGTAAAGGCTTAAAATTCTTGATATCCCATAATTTTCTTTGAGGGACTGTCCTGGATAATAATAAGCAAATGTCCGAATTCTGTGTCGTTTTAGAAAAATCTTTCCGCAAGATAAACCTCTTTTGACTCATAAAGCTGAAGTCTACTTTAATTCACGTAGCTACGATCTCATGTAGAGGGACTGACAATGTAGAAAACCATTCGCAATTCTGTCAAAATTCCTATAACCTCAACCTGAGGAAAAATCCCAATTCGCAACATACCAGACCAAACGAACATAGGTTCAGAACCAGTGCTATATTGTTGATAACATGAGGTCTAGTTGTCAGTGAACGCGTTGCTTGGCACACAAGTGTGTAAGAATATTAAGGGTGCTTGAGCCTGAAAAAATGTATTCTTTTCCAAACTCAAGTGTCTCACTCTGCTTATGACAGTTGATGATGAGAACGGTAATCCGTACGAATGAGGTCTGTTCCATATTAGGCGTACAAAGCGTTGACCTTTCACTAACTGCATATGGATGGCTCGTTTTAGCCACTTAAGGCACTGATGCGTTCAATCCGATCGATAGTAGAATAGAGCAAAATCCCTAGGGCAGTACACAATTTGATATGGGTCATTCTGTTCAATAGTCAATCTGAAATCTGAAATGGTTATACGAAATTTATTAGCGTCTCATTTAACTCTTACTAATTCTTGCCATTATCATTACTGTTACGAGATAATGCCACTTTTTATAACTCCAGAAATGCAAATAGACAATGGCATTAAAGCAGCACCCACCTCTAATAAAGTGGTGAATGAATTGCAGGGCTCTAAACTCTAACTAAGAAGAAAATTATTCCCGATTTCATCTTTCCCAGTAAGTGTTCTAGCGAAAAATTGGTCGGATATTTCCATCCAAAGGCCTAGCGAGGGATGCATCCTATGCCAAGAATCACAGGCATCTCGAATGAAGCATGTCGCCTGATGTAAACGATCCGTCAATCAACAAGAGAAAACGGCTACTTGAAGTGAATTTTGCGCGCTTACATTTTTTGAATAAGTGATCCGCATGAAATCGCAAAATTTATACTTGCATCCAACTGTAGCATTAGTTTGAAAACTTTTCTCTTCTATGAATATCTGTGAGTACCGGTAGAGTCAATTCTCTTTGAATTATAGGATATTTGGAATAGTCGTGCAAGCCTTAACATGTGCCAGAGGGATGGAAAACCGTGATGACCTGGGACGGAGGTTAATTATTTCGAATTTTTGAAAACTAGCAATCTTTGAAAAACATGTTAGATTGTATTTATGCTAGTTAACTCACTAGGAAAATTCAGAAAGCTATGAACGAAAATTTGCTTCTAAAGGTATGTTGCTAGTTAGGCAAGTTTTTCGCTTATGAAGAAAGCCGTGCCTTGCCATTTTCCAGCAAGTCGTCATTACAAACATTCAATAGGCTTTGTGAGTCGGTGCCTTGCCGCCCACCTATCGGGGTTTCTCCCGGGATGACGGCTTGGCAATCTTGATGTTTGTTTGCATTCAGGTGTAGGTTTCTGGACAACAACCTCGATCTCGTTCTCCGGGTGACCCACAAGCAAAATTGGCCTCTTCTATTCTGTTTTTGGCAACCTTAGAAACACCGCTGTCATCCGAAACTAGGAAAGCGCTAAGTGAATCAAAGTACAGAACGAACCTGATTGATCTTTTTTCCGTTTCCATATGAATAGAAGACGTCATATCATCACTTTGAATTGCATAATTATCCTTACTTTGATTGCCGTAATTAAACCATCTTTCTCATGTCATGCAGTGCCCCTAACAAGCGCACCTGGACGTGCATTCTTACTGTACTGTCTGGACGATTTTTTTTTGTTAGAAGGGCACCATGAACACTCATCCTACTCGTGTCCTCTTGTTTTTTACCAACTTTCATCGTATCGAAGCATACTGTAGTGATCACGATTTTAATAGTTGACATTCACCGGACGCAAAATGCAAAAGTATCATAATATTGATATAGATAGGAAATCATAGTACATAATACTGATATAAACAGAAAAACTTCTATCTCTTCCACATAATTAAGACCATTGCCCTATTTTTCAACTTATGATGTTTCATGGCGTCTTGATGTAGAGTAATTAATATCCGGTCGATGAGAAAAGCATTGGGATATTGTAAAAAATCTTTACGGCTGTTGATATCAAAGTTACTTCATACTTACAGTAAATTTTTCAGAATAAAATCGTCTTCCTTCAGGCAACGTTGTGAAATCTCAAAATCACATTAATGGAGTAGATTTTGAGACAATTAACTAGCGATTTGCGTCTATCATTCGCAGATAGGGGATATGGGTGAATAAAGGGCAGCTAAAACTGACTATGGACCTTGTATACGCTAGTGTAAGAGCGAAAAAGTGAGTAGCCTCTTTTCTCTTCATTGCACAACTTCTATAGTCATACATGATACTGTTGTGCTTGCTAACATATGAGTTCTATCCACCCGTTGGCTCTGCATTAACTCTACGATGTGGTAATTGGTGAGTATGTGAGAAACGTGCCGAGATCATTTCATGGAACCGAAGGATGTTTCTAGGCTCGATAGTGTAGTGATGCGCACCAGAGATTTCATCTTGGCAGGATCACACCAGAAAGAGTGCTTATGCTTTCCATCTGAGAACCCGATTAGGACGACTAGACATATACCAGATCATAACCAAAGGTTATCTATACTTGAATATTCTATCTCCGAAAACGATAAAAACATCTTATATAAAGAGAGTGGTTGTTGTCGTTTTTCTCGAGTAAGCGCAACTAACTCGTTAGCTTTAGTGTCGCTCATCGGATAGACTTTATCGGTGCTCCCGTCGAGTTTGTCAATGATGGTCGAGATTACAGATAGTGCAGGTGATACAGATTGCTGTTGTAATGGTGAAAGCCTATATTGGCTGGGTGTGAATCCTGTTTACCTACTGTGGTACAGGCAGATACTGTGTCCATGGGCGTCCCGATTTCGGTCAATTGGGTTAAGTAGGCATTCTCTTTGATGTATTCTATTTGCATTCTTCTCTTCCTGTCCCTCACCATGTCTTCCTCCCTTTTCCTTACTCAACCCGCTTAATGCATACATCACACGTTTTTGTTAGCTTGTGCTCTTACCTCCGATACGTCATGCGTCATAGAAAATTGGCATACAGGTCAAATTCATCAGCTACATTCCACGACATTGTGATTTTTCAGTTAAAAGATAATTTGTTTTTTCTCGCTGTAATCTTGCTGTAAAGATGTTAGAATCAGAAAGACTTCAGAAGAATTTGACTAAGAGCGGGCTTTTTGAGTAGTAAGTTTCTAATTAAAGGTTGATATAGAGTGTCATTATGAATATGTTCCCACTGGCTAAAGCTGTGCGTGATCTGGGAAAGGCTCCTTTCTTTGGTAATCCTAGAACGTCTTTGTTTATATGAAGCACTGTGTGCACTTTCGTGTCACGTAATGCTTGAGGAAAAAATTTTTACGAGTGACTTATTACAACTGCGATATCAGTGCGTTTCCAATGTGTTAAAATGATGAGTTCAATACGATTCATTAGAATTTGACGCTCCTGTTCATGCCTCACTATTTGGGCTTCAAAAAGTGTTAATTACGTTCTGTTGATTCCTCTTCGTCTACTGTTTTATAACATAATCTTTATCTGCTCAAAACTTCAACAACACTCCCGCAAATAATTTCGCACTTGGTAGTTAGCAACGTCATAAAAAACATTTCGGCTAAATGGTAGCCGTGCTCCAAGCACCAGCTTCATAGCAGATGAGGTAGAACATCATCACCCAGTGAATTTTTCACGCGAACGTAGATTATTTGTGAAGAACATGCGGGCGTTTGATCTTGGATTTGTTTAGGGAATGTTTAAATTAAACCTTGAAAATTTAAGAGTTTTTCGAACACTCGAATACTGCCATCGTTGATGTTGTGTTTCTAAATTGATTTGTCAAAAGCTCTCACAACGTTTTTTCGCCTCATGTATTGCCCAGGTAAGAACTGTACCGGGATCACCTTTTTATCTTTTCACATCCAGATAATTTTCTTATGCGAACACATTTCGATCTCATTGACATACATCAATACGCCTCATCTCAGCCGACGAAGAAACCATGAAGATTTCTGTCGTCATCTTGTGACAATTGTAGCTTTTGGAGAGAACGAAACAGTGCTGTGCTTCGTAGACTGATTGAAAATCTTCGAACATTTATGGTTGTTGAACAACTGCCATTCAAAGGTGATTTTTACAAGACTCAAACACCTTTTCTGAGCTTGAAAAAGTAGATGAGCTCAGAAATGAAATATTCACATTGTGCAGACAAGTCACCCAACTAGAATTAATGATTAGCATGCAATATCATATATATATATATATATATATATATATATATATGTATATATATACATTTGTAAACATGCATATTACATATTATATATATTACATGTATATCTATATATGCACATATATATGGATGTATAGACATTTATAGTTATGTAATAATATTATTTTTCTCATAAATTTTGGCATTGTAGCAATAAACACCAGAATTACTAACCAGAAGCAATTAAAATTGCTTAACAACAGTGTTCAAAGTGTGTACCATCAACCTGAACGCATTTCTGCCATCTCTCAGGCAACAAAAATATCGCGCCCATAGAACTCGTCATCCCTAATTTGAAGAAAGTTGTCTATCTTCAACGTAAATGGTAGGTATTTCGGAGTTTCTTCTTACTCAGGTAGTGCCAAGTGACCGAACGAGGTAATATTCAAACGGTGACAAGTCAGAACTGTAACGTAGATGATCCAACAATGCCCATCTCAATTCGGCCAACTTTCTTTTTGATGATTTGGCAAAATGCAGCTTTGCGTTGCCTTTGAGCAGGATGAATTTTCGGCGATGTCGACGTAACAGGGCCTAATTGCAGCAGTCCAGGTGCTCACACTAGCGCTTGACGTTGATGGTCTCTGCGACTGTAAGCAGGATTCAGAATTTGGCGCGGTCCGGTCCTAAAAGATGATGAACGTAGCTTTTGGAGCGAAACACTTCGAACGTTGAGTTGAAGTTGCTGTTTTCGACGCGAAGCTTGACAGGGAACCAAAAGGTTGTTCGCCTGAGCACAAGTTCTTAAACCTTTGCACTGTTGATGTTTTCGACGTGCATTGCGTCCTGATTTGTATTCGTAAGGCAGATGCGATAAAAGCTTTGTTGAGCGGCCATGATGCGGCAAGTATGGACAAATTTGATAGCAAAAAGCTCAGAAAAAAAAATTCACAAAGCGGTATTGATTTGTTGCTTGAGAGATGGCAAAGATATGTTCAGTCTGATGGCGATACTGTAAATAATTTTGGCAATCAATTAGATTAATTCTGGTTAATAAATTTAGTGTTTATTGCTCTAGTGCCAAATCTTGCGAAATGACTCATACCTTGGTTATTTTCTGTTATCAGGGAGCAAATGAACAAACTACTCCTTTTGCTGTACGGAGACTTCCCATTGCATTTTTCGTAATTAATCGAGAGCTCAGATCTCGGGCTTCTACAGTACGTAATTTTTTGAGAAACCCTTTTTATAACGCTATAGCGGAAGCAAGACTTATATAGTTCGCAGATGCATATTTTTATCAGGATACAACAGTTCCCTGGAATTACGAGTAATCTTTCGATAGCAAAAGTTGTCGTTCAATTTCACCGCTGTGCTTATTTTCTGGAAAGACTGTTTCAGTGCAGTGTAGCGGAGAAAATAAGATTGAGTTTCCCATACGCTGCGCATGTTGGTCGGTTACTGTGTGTGCTGGAGGCGCAGGGGGCCGTGGATTTCATACGACGATCGTAAATTGCACTCCACATGTAGTCGTCTCAGCTGGTCGTTGGGACGGCTCACATGTGGATTGCAGTGTTCGTTATTCAATGTGATATTTTTTCTCCGCTTTGAAAGAAGCCTCAGAGGAAAATTTTGACTCTGATACTATAAGATTTCCTCTACACGTTCTCATGTTTTTCGAGCTTCCAACGAAATCATAGTGAAAGCAAGCAGCCAGTGTAAGATATAACTTTATTCTATTGCTACAGAATCATAAAGGAGTTTTTCTCCCCAACAAACGAAAACGTAGCGTAGTTGTCAGAGATTCAGGTTTTCGAATGAATACTGACATTCTTATGGAAAATTCTTGTACAGCAAAAAGGGTTGTTTCTTCATTTATTGCTGATGAACTGAAAAGAACCACATTTTCGTAATATTGAACAATCCATCATTAAATTTACTGTGCGAGACCCAGAACTTGCATTTAATCGGTTTACTCGCATACATTCTCCACGAAGGTCTTCGAATATTTTACATATTACTTTGGCTGTTGCGTGCGAATTTCGTCTTACTCATGAATGTCGTAGAATGCTGGTCGAGACGACTATTCTTTCATTGCTGGAGGTAACGAACATAGGCTCCCAAAGGTTTCGATTAAATGAAAGGGAGTGTTAAAGAAGAGGATCACACCAACGCCTTGTTTATTACCTTGAATCCTAGCACACCGTATCACAATGCCAAGTCACCTCTATTTCATATAATAATATCAAGTATATATAATAATATATATTGGTAGTTATGGGATTTACCAACGAAAAGTTGTAGAGGTAAACGAATTAGAGTATGCGCAGGAAACTGTCTGAAAAAAAAAGCTCTAGACCTGGAAAAAGCGCGCAGTGAATTTGCTTGCAAAGCAGACACATTTCACTAGTTCGATCTCTGCTCGATCACATTTTTCCACCTATTTTCTTAACTTTTGATGTCCTACACTCAGTAAAACCCGTCCGTTTCACAGTATTCGGGGTGTGGAGCATCATAGCTTCTCAACTTTGAAAAGTGTATGACAGGTACATCGAGTGAATGCCGTTTCGGGCGTATCCGCTGATTCTGTTCAGAAGTTTCATACAAGTTTTGGGTTACAACGTGTTCAAGAACGTTGCAAATTAATGCAAACCTTCAAGAGATTCTGATGGAGGTGGAATTTATGATATCATTGATAGAAATCAAGTACATACCGAGTAACACGCATAGTACAGTTTAATTGTAGCCTTTTTCTTTATGAGCTTGTGAGTGAATTTGTAACTTGAAGTGATATACCGAAAGGGCTACCATAATCCCATAATCTCCTCGCTATTTTAGTAGGTATTTCTTCGGGAATTATTAAGTCGAAATATACGTGATCTGTACAACGTTTGGTGCTCGGCCATTCCGTTTTAGATTCGAAAACTCAGTGTGGTCGTGCTCTGTACTATTTAAGACCAGCGATGCCGACTCATTGTTACGCCGAATGAACGATAGAACGACGACGAAGAAAAAAAACCCACATCGTCTATCGCAATCCTTTTCTATTTATAGCCATTAAACAGCCATGATAGGCGACTGCGTTTTTTTGTTGTTGCTGTTGTCCCACGCTCAACCGTGCATGGCGCAAGGATCGTATGTACAAACACATATTATCATCAACATCAGGGTTTTTCAACAAGAAAAACTACCTATCGTGGTACGCTGATTTTAAAGAACATGGGAGATACCTAGTACAACTGTTCTATTATTATAATGTTGTTAGTAATTTTCATAGTAGCCATATGTGCACACATGCCTTCATGATGTCTTTTACGAGGTAGGCCGCTCCCTTGATCCCAGTTACAACGCTCCATAATGACGACCTTTGTGACCTCGGCAGATGAGCTCAGCAGCACTCAACAACAGTCATTGTTATGTTATTGTTATACAATCAATTTTTATTACACATTACCACATGATATGACCTCCGGATCCGAATATAGGTAATTTCTAGAATTCTAATATGCCTTCGGATAATTTTCCTCGAAAACTACTAGATGCTGAAGATTTGATGGCGTAGTCTAACGAACCTGAATAGCTAACATTATGAAAGAAAAGGATCCGGAATGTTCTCTTTTATTCTTTGCGAAGATGTTTGAAGTGACCAAGTAGAAAACTCCTTGCTATCTAAATAGAAGGAATAACGAAAGCTTTATAACTGGTATCGTAAATTGGTTTAAGATGGAGAGAAAGAGAGCCGAGTATAGAGGAATAACGAGAGACAGGTAGAGAGGGAGAGAGAAAGAGGAAGAGAGGGAGGTAGGGCGGTGAGAGAAGGAGAGAGAGAGAGAGAGAGAGAGAGAGGAGAGAGAGAGAGAGAGGAAATGAATGTGTGTGGTAATGGGTAAAACTATTATTTTTATGGACCATAAAACCCAATAGTTCTCCCTGCTTTCACGTAGTCGAAAGCAGCTTTTTCACGTCTAATTGAATGGAAAGTACTTAATGAAAAGATGTACGCAGTTTTAAACGGTATTTCTGAATAGAAGTATTGGTAGATAATGGTACTTCTTGCTCCGCAACTGAAACAAGGTCGAAGTTAAACCAACTTTAGCAGTTTTTTAGCGTCAAAGTTGATTATAATGCACACCACAGTAGAATTTGCAGATTCTGCTCATCAGAATGTTAGCGATTTGTTGAATCGACAGGCTAGCACGCTATTTAGGCGAAAGATTCGCCGATTACGCCTTTCACGGCCACAGACGACAAATTAAGTTAGTCACGACAACGCAAGGAAGCCGTCCATCCGGGAAAACGCTTTCCTCTAGTCGCAGTTATAGCGGTTCTCCAGAACGCTCTGCTCCATCACTTTTGTGCTAGTTCATATGTCTAGAACTATTTCAGGTATAAATTTCTACCATTAGAGCCGATGCGGACAATAAAAAGTAGCCAGCAGCAATTTTGAAATAAATTGAAAAGTCTTCATTATTTGTTACTGGTTCTGAGCTTTATTACTATGGATAGTGTGAATTTTCGCTGACTTTAGTCTAGAATTTCTTTGTCAACAGCATTAGGTGAGCACTTTTATCGACCTCACCAAGGGGCATTCCCAAATTAGCTCTAAAACTCGGTTGGTGTGAGTGCCACAGAGATATTGCTGTATTTTCAGTCCACAGAAGATGTATTTTTTCTCACCAGTCGTAAATGATGCTTGTGTCCAGTGCAGCAGCAACAGAGGTTTCCGTTCGGCTATCGCTTCCCACATTCCTCTTGCCCTCCTCCGACCCGTTGCTGTAGTCGTCTACCGCCCATGACTCAGCTGGCGGGCGGCGGAGGCTTGTGGCCGGCTGACTGGCTCGCTAGCTGCCGATCCACGACGAACATAGCCGAAATCAGCGTGTTACGCTCATCTAAGGACGGCGCTATTCTCGAAACGAGCATGATAATTTTGTTAACGTCTCCGTTAGGATCCGTCTGTAATTCGATTTTTTTCAAATCGTATTCGTTAACGAGTTCGTCCGAGATGACACGGTTATTCGATTTCTTGGTGATCCACTGAAAGTGCAGTTTATCCATTTTATTGATCCAATCGGAAAATCCTCCGATATATTGTTCAGGACGTCTTTTTGCTCTGGTTTTGAAGAGAAGATCTGAGAAACAAGAAGGAAAAGACTCACTCTAGCAGCAAGCTAAGAATTCTCTATGCATTACAGTGCTCTTCTGTTGTTTTCATCTTCCTTCATATTTCAATATTCCTAAACAAACGGTATAATCTCACTCAAATCCATCGTCTTGTTCATCAGAGAATTTTCCTCATACTAAAATTACTGATTTTTCTCAATTATCAAATTCGAACAGGTATGTTTCAATAACGCAGCTTCTCATCTCTGGTTTTTTCAGTAAATTTCAAATGTCTTTGAATATCGCTAAGTACTTTCCTCTTCTTCGGTACTTCCTCATTCACATTGGTTCTCGTTCTTTTCATGTATATCATAAAGTGCAATATGAATTTTAATTCCTCCTAAAATTTGCTGTTTCATCATAGCAGCTCGCGAAAACTTGGCGAATGTCAGCCTATGACGAGAATGAGAAAGTGTTAGTCCTCTTGGCGAGATCTCCAGACCATGAAGAAGCTCGGCGCTTTGTTTGGGAGCTCGCCCAGATGTGAACCTCTCTCAGAATCCATTGCCACCCAGGCAATAACAAAGTCACTAGCTGGTAGGTGGTGACGATCTGCGAGTGTCCTTGTGGGACTTTCGAGACTCTAGCGAAAGAAATCTTGTCCAGCCAGCAAATTAGCAGTCAAATGGAAATTGTGCTATGGCCTGTACGTTCATTCGCGGTTTGTGAAGGCCGATCGCAGTTCAGGACGATGTTTTTGAGATGCTTATGATAATCAAAGATAATACCATATTGACCTGGAGTGGTCCGATTCGTTGCTTCAGTGGAAGTTATGGTATTGTTGACTGGTACTGTTTAAATGGAAATATTCAGAACTCACTTGGTCGACCGACCACCGCGAGGCTCGATTGATTCAAACCATGGATTCTAACAAAACGATTTTCCAAAAGTGTGCACTATCATCATTAAGCATTGATCTGGTCTCTTTTTATGGAGCAGTCTGTATCGATTGGAATTAGTCATTTCAGTGACGGTCTGAATAAGTGATTCAGTGACATTCTTGAACAACGTTGACCAATCTCGAGTAGGAGTATTGTGTTCGTTCTCGTCATCGTCAATTACATCGACGGCAATGATCTCAATCTGTCTGTCGTTACGTGGTTCATTTCATATGTGCGTTTCCTCTGCCTGTCTGTGTGGTAATATGAACCGCACTCATCAAGGACAAGACGTCCAACCACCTCAATGGACTCACGGCACTAAACTCCTTCGCGCTGACCTACAGAATGGTTAAACTCGTCCGGTTGTGAACCAGCGACCCTTGTAAGTCACCACACTCAATCGGGTATATCGAAGATTTCTTATAGGCATTTCTCGCCTGAATTCGTTCGTCACTCAGACAAATTGATTGACGGTGTTTTCCTTTCAGACCTCTTTTCCTATCAATGTGAAAATGTTGGCAGCGGCAGTACCTTTTCATATAGTAGTATCAAATGCGCTTCCATTGTGGACTACAAGCGTCAGTATGTCAGATTTCATTAATTTCCTTGCTTCAGGCAATTCCAGCCGTTTTCATTCCATGATAATATTTCACAATCTTGGCTCTTGACAAATGTTTCGTTCTTTCTTGAACATGCATTTTTCTTTCTTTTTTTTCAAATTACCCTTTATCTGATTCAAATAGATATGTCTTTGTACCGTATGACAAATATCACTTGTAGCTCACCAGCTAACAAGCAGTTCTAACTAAACTTAGTACGCTCTACTTGTTATTGCTACTTGTCGAAAATTGTTGGTGGGTTACGGTATTACGAAGGATAGCAGAAGCCTCCCACTTCTGGTAAATCTGCTCTCATCTCTCAAATTTATAATGAAAATGCAGCCTCAGGTAGCTCAACCTCTGATGTCACATGGCTTTCTCCTTGTTGACTGCCTCGATGGAAACTCTGCATCGAGCTTTTCAACTTGATTGGTCCTACAAGACCTGAATTCCGCGCTGTACGTTGCAGTTCCGCATCAAAGAATATCACTTAGAGTAGAAACTGTGGGTAATCATTAAGGGCTATGAGGTGGTCTTTCGCTTAAAAAAGCGTTATATACCGTACACCTACAAAATCGACACAATTTACTGCTCTTCGATACGTCGCCGTCTTTTGTTAGAAGCGCCACATATGTGTGTTTGCGTTTCGAGCAACTCGCTTTTCTTTCGATAACACAATTCGTCGTACATCTGAAATGCATAGATTCGTAGTTGGCGCGTCTTTCTTAGTTGCAGTAAATCCAGCAGCTATTTTCTGGCTAATAAATTCCGGACATATTGGACTATTTGTGAAGTGGAGTCGGTTTCCACCTTTCAAATTATTGTGGGATGTCGTTAATTTTTCGAATTCTTGCCTTTTTGTATTCCTTTCGCCTAATAGTTTTCTGGTACCTTTTTTGTTGATTTAGGTTCGGTAGTTTAAGAGTTTCATATGAATATAAATTTGATTGTAATACCGTGAGAATCATTCGCAGGCGCCTATACGCCGCTTAATTTCAAAAGTTTCGTGGTGGTGATGAGAGCGATGAGGCTGAAGAGCGAGTACTGGACGAGCAGCTGCCATCAACAATGACCACTTGAAGGCGCTAATTGAAGCAAATTGAAGCTTAAATCATTTGGATGAGCACAGAAGTACTATACAGAGGCAAAACAACAACCGCCTCAAAAAACTGGATGTCGCCGAAAGCTTGTTATTATGGGGTCTGTTCCTCAATTATTCTGCACGATGAAATCTCGTTCCATATTTTAATTCATCATTGAATGCAAAAATAAGTGGATTCTGCATTACAATTGACGGCACTGGATGATAAAGCACGAGACAGTTCCTGAGCTTCGCCTTTTCTGGTACCGTTTTTTATTGTTGATGTCGCATTTACATAACAAAAGAAATTGATTAATTTTTACGGCATGACAAAAGGAATCGTGCACCCTTCCCACTTCTTCGATCCTGGCGAAGACTGCACAGAATAGCAATATTGGCAGGACATCGAGGAAATGCACCAGAAATGACGGGGACCGTAGCGACAATTAATCAGTTGACTGAAACGGATTCTGCTACATGACAATGTTACAATACGTCACCACCAAGTAAGTCAATGTGAAGTTCAACTTTAGATACGATATTGATCCTTTCCTAGCACATTCAGTAGACCTCTCACAGATCCACTACTACTTTTCAGCTTCGACTGGTTGATAAATGTTGACTAAATCCTTGACAATAAGTTACTGCAGAGAATGACTTAAGGAAATGCGGATGGTTTCTCAAACGTAAAATTTTCACAGTTATCGTCACCTGATCATTCGCTCTTAAGACATATGGGTTCTAAAGTTTCCATTTTGGTTGAACGAGTCTACGGTCAAATGAGGTACTATATTTGAAAATAAATTTTTAAAACGTTTGATTTGTGGATTTTCCAGGTGAATCCGTGAAAAACCTCCCTTATGCACGTAATCGCTCTTTTCTCATGGTAACCAGCCCTTTTTCAACCAAAGAAATTTATTCATCTTGATATTTGGTTTAGTTCAGTAATAATGTCGTGTACTCAATAATGTGAAACGACATGGTGTGTGCCGATACCAGAATAATTGAACAAGTCACGCAATAGTTGTTGAATATCGAAAATGTTGAAAAGAATCATTGGAAAGCCACACCTTTGAAGTGAACTGTCTATATTTGAGAACCTACTTTAAAAGTTCTGTACTCAGAATCATTTGATCATAAGTCGGATTCAGTAAGTTGTAGAAGATTTCAGTAATTTTTAAATAACTAAATAAGCTAAGATACTTTAAGCCTTACATAGCTTATCAGTTACTTTGCGACTTTCCAGTGCTTTTATTACAGGGAATTCAGTTGTTGTTATGAATTCAAAAATTCCTATTAATATTTTGTACATTGATCTATTCATGTATATGGTCTGCTTTTAAATGTGTACACATCACAGCACTTCTTTCATTCGGTACTCCGTCTTCCATTCGTCACACCCATGGAGATGTGTATAGTTGGGCAACCACTTTAGGAACTGCTTTTCTCAAAAGACGTTGAGTACCGCATTTACTCTTTCGAAATAGTGAGATTGTTCTACTCGAACGTTCTCAATTTGTCACTGGAAGTCGACTCGAGTCTTTGCACACCAGACGAAATTTTTTCCGAACAATTTTATCACCGTGTTTCCGAATACGGTCAGTTAGTTGAGTTAGTTGACCTGAGGTGGGACGTAACAGCGACTATGCGTGATTTATGCGACGCCCCTGACATTGCTCTTTCCGCGTCACTTTGTCAATCAAAACTATTTGAATGCTTTTTTTCCCATTCTTTATTTCATACTGATTGTAAAATATTTGTTGGTCCATCGTTATTGTTTGTCGTTTGTTCTTCTATATTTGATCACTATTTTCTATCAAAATCGTCCGATTCTCGTCATTTGTTTTTTTTTGTATAATAAGAACTGTGCACGGTAATCACGAATTCAGGTAGGTGATCCTTTCATGGTGTGATGTCGTGCCAATGCCTCGTTCACCCGCCCGTTTTTGATTTACCACCACCACCTGATCTTTCGTTGGTCTGGAATCTTATCAGTGATGATGTTTACGAGCCGGTATGTTTTCTTTTAAATAACGTGGATTTGTTTTGCTCAGAAACATAGATTATGATAAGATTGTGTGGATAAGAAACAGAAAAAACAAAACTATCCAACTTTAACCGCATGCCTTTCATACGAAAGGAAGTAATCAATTCATAAATATCGTTGATCTGAGCAAACAATCATATTTCCCTAGATTTCAAATTTGCATCTTTTTCACTGACTCGTTTCCTTGACCAACAGGCTTTTACGTCATTGCCTCTCATGAACTCTTTCAATTTTTTTTTTCAAAGCAGTGTTTGCTCGTGGTTTTAGGCAGTTTTCGTTGTTGAGTTCTTTGCTTAACTGTTATAGAGAAACAAAGAATTATCATTCATTTTTTTTCTATTCTCAGAATTATTCGACAGATCTAATTACTGAATTACTAATCAGTTTAAGCAAGTCTCTCCTATTCTAGATATATTCTTGCTTTTTACCTATATAACAATTGGGGATTTAGTCGGCTTTTTGAAATCATATAAAGTTTGCGTCAAAATTTGTGTCCCAGTAAGATATTTCCTATCGCAGCGACGTCTTCTTTTTTCGACATTCGTGACAGATTCGCTGCAAAACAAAATCTTTCGGCTTCAACACTCTTTGGCATTTTTTCCCACGGGAATACCACAGAAATGAATTCGTGCTCACAATGCCTTTCATAATACATCATAGTATGCAAATTCAATCTCGGCGTCAGCTTCAGCAGTGTTGATGAAGCCGAAAGAATTCAATTAGCCAAAACATGAAACACATGTGGTGCCTTGTATTGTGATGGTTACGTAGTTTACAAAAAAGGTTCACATCTCTTTCTCTATCCTATAGAAATTCACTTCCAAATTAACGAGCACTTCGGGCACATCTACAGCCGACCTGCCTTCTTATAATACGGAGGCAAGGATTTGAAGGATTCTAACATTTTTTTCAAGAGCTTGTTAAGAAGTAAAAAAACTCCATGTCAAGTTCTTTTCGATTTCCTTACCACAAGCCAGCATAAATTAAGAAGCGAAGTGCATCAACTTACTTCATGTCGATAATCCTGAACATCGAGATTTCTTCACGTAGGTTAGGTGGTGCTGTCTTCTCTCTTCCCATACATATGTCACGGTGAATAGGACGTATTCTATACTACTACTGTTCAAATAAAGATTGCCGTCACTAATCCGTCTATCCAATGGCTAATACGAAATAAGTGGGTTACGTACGGTAGATATAAGTCAAGTAAGGACTGCTCTACATCTACTGACGAACTTATGTAAATATGTTTGCGAATATAACTAAGACACTGATCCTGATCCATGAATTACTTATGTTAACGCACTGATTCTACGATGGATGTCTCCACATAGAATCATACAGTCGCTAATAAAAAAGAATACCATTCCATAGGTATCTCGTTATTTGAGAATGATTTGTTTTTGAGGATTTTGAGAAAGCCATAGGAACGCGTTCACAGAGTCGGTCACTGGCTCTTCTGAATCACTTGAAGATTCGCAGCATTTGGCAGAGTTTCTGGCAGAATGAAGTGAATTACTACTACTGATTTGCTATTAGTTTGATTTCTGAGAGAAATAAAGTGGTTAATCTAAAACAGAAGTGGTCGTGATAGAAGAGTAGTAAAGGTGCACGTTCACACACTGCATATTAGAGTCTCTGAATTATAAACATTATCGTTGACATACATTTTTTTATGTTTGTGTGTTTTTTTTAGCAAACCGATTGTGAATGGGGTCCTTTCATTACCATAACGGATGTCTCGTCGAAAATCTCATCAACTCCACTGTACTTTCGTTCACTTATAACCGTCTCGATAATAGCTTCGATGATTCTTCTCTCATTGTGCCTCACCGCAATTTGTCGGATCAAGAGGTGGGTCTAAACGACTAGAAATTTTGAGAACTTCTTTTCAATTCCGTTATGTTTCTTAGGTCCATGTAAATAATTGAAACCCAGGAAAGTCATGCGTGTTTTTGGTTGTTACGTTGATTATATCAGTGAAAGAACATTCTCACGACACAACAACTTATTGGGTCAGCTAGCTCATGATAGACGACTTTATAATTCGCAAACGGTTCTGCTTCCACTTGACAAATCTCAGTCGGCCGGAATCGTGAACGCGTTTTTTGCTGAGTTCTTAAGATGATAGGGAATAATCGCTGTTGCCAGTTGCTACGTAATATTATAGTGACAGGATAATGTGAGCTGTCATACCATTGTGCTATGTCACATCGTTTTTTATGGAGACGGTTGATTATTCCTCTGAGGGTGCACCATGTCTTCAGGCTTTTTGAGCATCGTTGCAATGAATAAATGACATTTGACCTAGACAATGACCTATGGAGGCTACCGGCAGACCATGTAGATGATTGATATAGTCTGGTATTTCCTTAATAGCACCACCGAAGATGGGTGGAGAGCTTGATCTGCCGGAATAGATTGTCAAATCAACATTGAACTGTATATTGCTGAGTATCTCTAACAATGCGCTACATGTGCCTCATATTTTTTACAGCCAATGATCCAAAGTTCTCAATTCATAGAATTTCAACATCTCACTTGGGCAATAGTTTTCCATAGTGGGCTGGGGGACAATGACCTGGCGATCATCCTAGAGTGCGGCAGTTAGTCTTTTCACTCCGTTAGAAAAACGGTTTAATGGACAACAATATGAGTCCTTAGACTCGTCCTTGACGTTTTATACATCTCGGATCATAATTACGAGGATACGGTAAGGTAAATATAACATCGTCCAGAATAAATATATCACCAGAGTACTAATAGTAGTGTTCTTGGAAATATTCACAAACTCATATATACATGTTTATGACTAAATAAATGAATAAATAGATAAATATATAGGCATGTTTATATATATAACACAATTTACAAATATATATATATATATATATATATATATATGAAATCTGAAAGGTTGTTGGAAGATTTTACAAGACAGTTTTCATGCTCGACAAGAAAAAAATCTTTTTTTTTTCTGAAAACCCATCTGTTGACTGCTGAGAAATTTAGAAAAGTACTTTCATAAAGCTGCCAGGGCGACTTTGATTCATGTGGTGCTGGGAGTTAAGCGAAGTGATATTTTTCAAAAGCATTATAATGAAAATATATTCTTTGATTACTAAAAATAACATTGAAAATTACGTAATATTGGCTACTCAAAGTAGGCGTTGATAGCTTACTATGACTAAGCGTTCGTAACAATTGGTATGCGAAATCTTGAGTTGCAGGTGGGCACGATTGTCGGAATATCACATCACATCTTTGATGACTTTCCTTATTGCTCTCCTACATCCAGTGATTCCTTTTGTGAGAAGGTTACCCTGAGGTCATATCGCTTTCAAACAACAAACCACTTCATGAGCTAAGGGTGACGTGTCACCTTCGACGGTTTTAGGAGCGGGACCAACCTAGCAACATTCAATTTAATGACTTATCCTATGCTTTAGTAATCCCGACTGAAGTTTTCGATGATGGTTTCCTTTCTATAAGTTGGTTAGGAACCTAAAAAGATTTCTTTCACATAAAGAGTCTCCTAAATTTCATTTCTAGAGCTTTGCAGTCTTTCTTTCCTTTCGCGAGATTGCAAATCCTGAGCGAAAGAAAGATTGTTCGATCACATGAAAGGAAAAGCCGCAACAGTGATAGCCATTACACATATTGTCGAAGAAATCTTTGGTATTATATTGTTTCTATAGAATATGCAATATAGAGCGAATATTCTCCTCAAAGTAGTACCATCTCATCGTGGGCAGGTGATCCGCGGTGCCCAACAGCGATTTGCTGCAGAGAGTTGCTACTTCCTGCAAGTCACTCAGCTTAAGAGCTGACTTCTGACCTAAAAAACTTGCCTTTAAGGAATTTGCAGTACATCATAGCCTAGTATACTATTTTTGGCCAACTTTTTTGCAGAGTTTTATGGAAATCATTCGCCTCATGGCAAAAGTCAGATGCCCTTCCTGTAGTTTGAGCCTTGTAATTTACTGACCAGCTTTGACTTGATACTTGGGATAAGAACAGGTCACGATGGTACTGAAATTCATGGTAATCAGCAATTTGAGTACATGAGTGAATTCATTTAAAAGTGAACAAACTGCGTGGACTCGGCTTTAGGAGGTCGGAACTATGTTAGGTTGGAGTGGGAGAATCTGTTTCTTACTAGCTCACATTTGTGGACTTCACTGGTTTCTGTTTCGATTTAGCTTAATATCAAAACCCGTGACTTAGTGCACATGCGCTTTGGAATCAGTGCGCATGAGGTTTCAAATGTTAGAAACCTAAAATTAATCTCTACACTCAATAACTTCAGTATCGGAGTTTCCAAGTAATTAACCTTATTCATAAGTTCAAAGCATTTGATAGAATAGCTTCGCGGTAAAACGCTTCCACAGCCGTTGCAATTTACGGTCTTGTAAGTAATTTTTTTTCAAATAAAGTTACACTGTTAAATCTAAGAAATTTCTCATCGTATCGTGTCTGGTGAAAGTGAGAATGCAATACATATAATCAAATTCTTTGGCTGTTTCTTTCTGTGACAAGAATTTGTGCAATTGAATTTACAAGGTGATTAGGCGGAATTGAAAGGAAAGAATATCTAATTCAAAACAAAAGAACTTTCCGAACAAAAATTAGGGAAAGTATTTACTATAAAAGATCCCGAATTCAATGAATTTTGTGCCTTCAGCTTTCAATTTCTTCAAGGAAAAATGTCACTTAAACTCGGCATTCCAACCAATATATCTTTAGGTTGTTGACAGCACAAGGTTGGTGTCAAAGATACGTATCAAAACTCAATGATTGGTGAATGAATTATTGGGAACTCCTCGCTGAGCTAGTTTCAAATCCATAACATTTCTGACTGATGATCTCCCCTTCGAAGATTAGCTTGCTATAAACATCACCTGTACTCTCATCACCACCATCACCTCCCGCTCAACCACCCACCTGCCCTTCCTCTGATCTCTGAGGTTTGTAAAGTCTTCATTAGACCTGTGGTTGCAGACGAGAGTTGGCCATGGGGCTACTTTCTGAGTGCATAGAAAAGGTATATCTCTTTTGTCTAAAATCTTCTTGAATAAGTTTGCTACCACATACCCGACGAGTTCATAATGAATTTTGGTATAAATTCAATTATTGAGGAATCCTAGATATTGTTTGAAGTGAGGAAGGGGGAATAATACCTTGTCCATTTAGTCATGCATGCTTTGAGATGAATAAATATTAGGTGTCGTTCTGAAAGATACTCATTATATTTTCGGAGAATCTGGAGCTGCTTAAGCTCAAATCTGCACCGCTCTTGTCGGCTATGGCAGTTTTCATTGAATAGACTGACTACTTCATCAACGAGCAATTTCTATAGCCTATTGAATGGAGCGAAAATTTCCTTCGTGAATATGGTTTGTGGGCAAACGGGCAGAACGTCTGCAAGCCGAGGGCCTACAACTAGATCGATCTTTGACCATAGTTGAGATTCATGAAAATTCAGGCTCGAAACATGAAACTAACTGATTTTTGACAGATGTTTTGGATGTTTTATTGTAATCAAGGACGTCTGGAAATGAAGTTAGTGACCTTGATTTGAGCAATCGACCTGTGACCATTTCCAATTTAATATATCTTGATTGACATTTCATTCAAAAGCTTTTTTGAAAATTAGTAAGAAAATTAACGATGCTGATTCCATAGGATAAGTATTTTTTTATCAACAAGACATAAATGGCACCAATCCGAAATACTTGATGGAATTGGTGAAATTGGGAATAACGTTTTTTAGAGGACGATCTCGTCGCAAGACAACAAAATCTACATCTTCAGATGGAATACTCACGGCAGCCGATAATGTTTGGACGTACAACTCAATGAAAAATTCATGTTCGGTAAGATTAATTAGAGCATCAATTTAAATTCGCTGTATTCTCAATTTGATGCCAATGTTGAGAAACACTCTGCTAATTAAACACATTTAAATGTAACAAGTACTTTTAGCAAATCAAAGGCAATGTATTTTTGTGGTAAGGCGTTCATTCCCATTCGGATTACATAAAGCTTCCTTTAACTTCACTAAATGTTAACCTATATGAGATTTATAGCTGTTCTGCAGAAATTCTGGGAAGCAAGCTGTCATCTGATCCACACGAATCAACGATGACTTTAGAATAGCTTTCCCAAAACACCAAATAATACACTTCTGCCTAATTGATGGAATATCAGTTGAGCGGAAACTACAATATGATTTTCTTTGAGATGGTCGACTTCTCACCAAATCAGATTTACTTAGAGGTGTAGGTTTCTGGACTGCGAGGTGTCACTATAAATCTCTTCAACACACCGGTTAACTGAATATAGTACAAGAAAGATTAAATTCATTGAAATATATTTTATCTCAGTCTAATACCATTAGCGAAATACAAACTTTATTGAGTTAACTTGTGGAGAATTTTGGCCTTCTGACGAAGTCGCCCTATCTTTTTCTCAAATATTAGAACATATGCTCATTTTTTCGCTCTTTTCAAATTAAAAATCAGCGTTGCTTCACGAAATAGAAATTGTGCTAAAGAACTGTAATGGAGATGAATTTCTCTTAATCTCTCGAAGCTCTTCAAGAATCTGGGTAAAGGAATTACCCTCGTGTTTTATCGTTGGATCATTAAGGTTAAAGCGACTTCTGATTCTGAACTAGTTCCACTGAAACACTGTTTGAGCATTTTTTTTTGTTTCATACGATTTTTTTTTCATTGCTAGGGCTCAACGAATGTGCTGGTTTGCAATGGAACGACACATAATCAAGCCTATCAAAATACACCTGGAACCATACGGTAAGTGTCAGCGATCCTTCACCATAGTCGGATTTCATATGTTTGAAACGTGCATGTTTCTGCTTAGTTTATGCTTTTCTGCCATATTAAGCTTTGATTTGGGCGAAAAAAAGAACAAATTCAAAATCGAATAGAGGGAGAACAACTTGTGGGCAATATTTATTTTTTTTTTTGCTATGACTTCTGATTGATTCGAATAACATTTTCGTTGAGTGGAATCTTTCTGCACCTTTTCCGACCTATTTACAAATATAAAATGCGAACCGTATGATCAAGAGTTCATCCAGTCTATGGAAAAAAAGAATCTGGAAAAATTGTAGTCGTCATTGATTTTGCGGAAGCAAGAAATTGAAACAGCATTGGGATAATGTGCTCTCGTGATCTTTTTATCTGGGAAATTCGCTGAGAACTTGCCCGTTTAGCATAGTGACTTTATGTGATCCATATAAAACTCACACTCATTATTGTTCTTCCAGCTATGCACGCGCGAATTCAGTGGCGAACAGGAATTCGGCCATAGGTGAAACGCAGGTTCAACTCCCCTCTGAGGTCGAATTTTTGCTCGCCACTCAATTCTCTTTGGTATAACTGAAACATCATAACACCGCGAAAAGAGCAGTTCAAACATAAGTAATCTTGAGTATTATTGCACTTTCTTGAGCTAATCGCTATCTGAAAATTTAGGACTGGATGTACACTGAAACTTGGTAATGCGCATTGTCAGCAATGCATCAGGACCTAGTGTATTGAGTAGCGGTCAGAACTAATATGCCGTAAAGAGAGGAACTGCCGAGCGTTTTCTTTCTTTTCAAAGTCGCATGCTGATTTTAATATAAGCAGCTGTTGGTTTTCAATTATTAGCGCTATAAAACTCTTCCGTTATCGTTAATGGATAACGGTGGTATTGTGCTTGGTGGAGATCTGCTGTCCGACCGGCCCATCGATCACAATTACTGTCGTAATCGGTCACTGTTACGATATAGTGACTGTTTCAGCTGTACGCCAGACGAAGAATGCGCTCCAAAGCATTTTAAATCTCTATATATGTGCGATTTGTGAGAGGCCAGGGTTTTCTAACTTTTTTTTCCACACTCTTCACCACAGTTTACTGTGAGAATCCCACTTGGTTTGTTTCCTAGTATTCATCCTCCACAATAGGTCTTCGAAAATCTCACGTGTTGTTTCGGTTGTTGCTTGAAAAATTTGCTTCCTTTATGGATATCGTAAAAATACTGATCAAGACAATTTCTCTTATGCTCTGAAGAAGAGCAGAGATTAGGTGTTCCAAGTTGACTGATCACAAGAAATTGCCGGAAGAGAGGACACAGCCATCGCCTTCCATATCACCTTGCCTCAAACACTGAATCACTAACTACTGCGCTGACCGGCCTCCGTTTTTTTCAAAAGCAACATGAGGGGTCACACTGCCAAAAATCGCTTGATGTTGAATATGGTTCAATGAGAAAATTATGAAAGAAGTACGTACTTAACAAAATTGAGAGAGTTTAGTGAGAAGTTTTCTTTGAGTTAAAATCCGGATGTATTGACTCAGTGCTAAATGGCTTTCTAAGCGTCTGAGAACGATTTTTCCTCATTGAGTGAAACAGCAGTAATCGTGTTGCGCAGAGGAACTCTCGCCTATCAAAAAGCTGACAAGTAAAGATCATGCAGGCTTATCTCAATCATGAGTTTGTTGTAGATCTTATGCAACTAATTCATCGATGAAGCCAGCTGCTCCACGTTCGTGTACTTCAACTACTCTTCATCTTCGTTTACGAGATGACTCGGCAGCTTATTATACGGTTGGTCGATGTGCCCTATCACCGGCGGAATCCTATGAGGAAATTCCTCCTCGAGGTATATTTTGATTAAGTTCATCATTTTATTCCTTCCAATCATTTTCACTATTTTCCTTCAACCTCTCACTCCATCGTATTAATGGCACTGTAAGCACAACATTGTTTAACATTAAGGCATACTAATTTGTTGCACAGCTTTTTGTATCTTTTAAGCAGATTAAATTGCCTAGAAAAGTTGTCACTAAGTGATGAATAAGTAATTATTGTGCACCGAAATGGGGAAACCTTACTCCAGTTCATAGAATCGACTTGAAGAGAACGTTCCTACAAAACGATACTAATTACATAAAAAAATCTTTTCTAGAACTGTTGATGTGATTATACAATAATGGATGGAAATCTATTTTCAATGCTACACCATCTTTGTTTACCGACGATGCTCTGCATAACATCAAAAAGTAACTAGGCGGGAAGGAGTACTTACATACTCGACAACTGAAAAACGGTGAATCTGTGAATGAAAAACAAAGTTTACGTCAATCAGATTTGTTTTTGATGCCCGATTCACATTCAACCAAATCAACTCTGATTCTGCCTTCCTACCCGGTTAATGCAACTGAGTAAATATAACCTAACAAAATTCTTTCCTCTAACTTCTTTTAGCGGTGGAATGATGTTATAGAAACAGCCAATGACTTAGAGTAATGTGCAAAACTTTTGCGTCAGGCGGGCTTCGAACTTGCATTTCACCCTATCCTGGAGCGCTGCTTAATCCTGATTTTGCACATCACTCTACATAATTGGGCATAAGTGAATATGATTAGGGAATCAAAATTAGTGAGCCGCTCATATTTTAAACCAAACGGGAAGAACCACTTAGCCAAATGTGCATCTATGAAGTAATAAAAAGAGAAAGGAATGTAAATCTAGATTACATTCCGCTCTAAATTAAGAGGTTCAATGTTAAGTTGGACGGTAACCTGGGCTTTGTATTGGCAAGATGGAACGGTCAACCTTTTCCAACACAGAAGTGGGTATTAATGCTGATAACGTTCTTTTTCAGCAAAGGAAGTTTTGAATGTCATCTCGAGTTAGGAATCAAAGTTCAGTTGTCGTTCAATAGACAGGCTGAACGGCAACTGGATTTTTTTACTGTGTCACTTGAACAAAAAACAGTTCAAATGACACAGTATAAAATCTATAGGTTGCCGACGAAGCTTTACCTGAAGCATGCGAAAGAGAAAAGTGGTTATTCTTGTACTTTCAAAGAAAAGTATGTACTGCCATTAGACCAAGATTGAGAGTCTAGCAAGACCAGATTGCTTTCACAGTTGAGCCAAAATATTTCAACGATAGATCTAGATAAAAATCTCTAAAGGCTTTAACAGCGAAATACAAAATTAACGAATGTCCAATATTCTACTTCGGGAAAAAAACAATTAAAAGATCTACTTTCAATCAATTTTATTTCGGAAAACTAAGTACATGACGCGACAAAGCTAAACGAAGTTTTTAAGGTGATCTTTTCTTCAAAAGTATATAGAAGAAAGTGGAAAAGTACGGTGAGACCAAAGGCAAAAACTTGATAGTACATTTGTAATCATGTGAAAGCTTGTACTGTATGAGAGCAAACAACTTTCAAACTTTGAAACATTGAACTACTTTACTAAATATGTGATAGCCATCTTTTACAAATCAGCTTTTATGTCGCTGTCGATTGTGTAAAACAGATGTTGGTTGTCCCATCCTCAGAAGTTACTTGTATTACAGAGTAAATAGCCTAAGAAAAATATTCGATGACAAAATGCCTGTGCTGTGGCGACTTTTCATTTCCTTTTTGAAAACAAAGTTTTGAAACTTGTACTGAGAGTATCTTCGTCCTTTTAATCGATTTGTGTTTTAGGATTTCATGCATCTTATCAACACAAAACAACTCGTGAAGGTATCGAAAATAGCTCACCATTCATGCGAGAGTCGTGCCGTCGACCTCCGCCAACGTGTCGTCCACCACCGATACCACTGACGAATATTTCAAACGAGTTCAGTCCTCATGGCAGCGATCAGGGTAGCATCGATCGTGAACTCGCAGGGTGAGCATAGCGTATTCTTCGGTTTCTTCAAATAATTCAAACGAAACGCTATAAGCCTGTTTGCATGCCTGAAAAGGTTGCTGGGAAAAAAATGGTCTTCTCTCTCTTCTTCTTCTCTTGAGGAGATCTTGAAGAATGAGTGGTGGGTAAGCGGCGGCCTCGATGGTGTAGTGGGTAGCACACATCCAGCGGTATAGGTGAAACGCGGGTTGAACTCCCGCGTGAAGTCGAGCTTTGCCCACCACTCATTTCTCTTAGGTATGCTAGAAAAAATTAGTGTTAAATGAATGGATAGTTCTTTTATGGCATGTACTGAAAGGTATCAGGGTACACACCACATATTGCACATACGCACACATACACATACACATACACACACACACACCACACACACACACACACACACACACACACACACACACACACAAAGATCACTTTTTGGTCAGAGTAAATGTTGAATTTCAAATTAATTGTTAAATGAGAGTTATGCATGGTTCTACACAGGATTTCGACAGACTCTCCTCTTCAGCGATCAGAAGAAGGAGAACGACGAAGTGGTGAGGGACGGGAAAGTGGATACGGTACAGCACCAAGTCGGCAATGGAGAAGTCCACCAACAAGGTGAGCGCTTCAACGATATTAAATCACCGGTCTGTCCTCATTTTGATGTTAAGTGTACACGTCACTACTTTTACTTAGAGTTTCGCTGCCCACCGAGTATAATACACCTTCTATGATGCTTGATGAGTGGGCTTCCTGACTTTACGAGGAGTCCTACAAATCTGTTTGTTGCATACTTAACCAATACGTTGCTGATTTAGCGAGAAATTTTTGGAGATTTTGTGAGCTATATGCTATTACATTCTCAAAATATCGTCATAGGTAGACGGCGATCATCCCGAATGAGTAGGATGCTTGCTATCGTACGACTAACTATTTCCGGGACAACGGTGAATCTTATGACTAGTCGGTCGATTGACTGAAGAAAATGTGTAGCGTGTTTCAGAGATTTCAAGCGGTTTTTGAGTGCCTTTGCTCTTGCTCAAATATGAATATGCGGAAAATTCTAATCACTAAGGCCACACAATTTTTGCTCTTCAAACGCTTATAAACAAACGGAGTGCTTTATAAGTGACGGATAACCATATAGACCGCAATCAAGTCTGCCTATTATAGTTAAGGTGAGGAGGTACCGTGGCCAGGTGGTTGTAATACTCGCCACGTTGCGCGTGGAGCCGAGCTCCACCTGCAACACTCCCGGCAGCCAACAAGAACGACTTTAGAAATGCCACAGCCAGGCTATCCGCGAGATTGGAGCGAGACATGCGCGACAATATTCTACGTCATTCACTAAAGAAGAAAAACGAACTGAACGCCAGAAATACTGGGATGTGCACAAAAAAATTGTGATGACGGGTCGTGTAAACAAATAAATAATATTATAGATAAGCTACCGATCCTGCGAAATCAGGATTTTTTCACATCATTGTGACAAAAATATCGTTTCAGTGCTCTGTGACACCCACCTCCGATGTTTATAGACGCTTCACATCAGCAAAGCTTCCACTTCATAGGTGGCATATCTAAAATGTATATGTTTTTCATGAATCGGCTGAACATACAGATAGAGCAAAACATGGACGAATTGTTCATGTGATGGAGGAGGTGTTTACGACGGATCAAGAGAAGCATGTATTGCGAAGTTACGGTGTCTTCAATCCTACTAAGATGCAACTAAGGCGGGAGAAGCAGCACAATGATAGTGATGACGTTCTTCATGAGCACTACGCTCATTCAATCTCGGTCTCATCAAGCTCCCATATCTCCGTTATCGGGAAGTTAGTAGCAGACTTGCCTGAGAACAGATCACTCTCCTTAATCGATGGAAATTTTCTAGTCTGGCTCTATCAGAAATGAATCTAACCAGCATTCAATGACATTCATAAGAAAAACGATAATCCATGGGCAACAACAGAATCATAGAAGCGGTAGCTGAACCCATACGGGAAGACCTGGAAGTGATGTTGATAATGGGTGCACAGAAACGGATCGAGCACGAGAAATGCTCGAACCGCACAGTTGAAATGTATTTTTTTAATGTCAAAAATTATGATCAATCACTCCGTAGTGCAACCGCTCAGAAGAGAGTTGAAGCTGATCGTAGCTCACGTGAGCCAATGTGCTAAAGACTAGGCTCACAAACGGATCACGGAGTAATAATCTCAGGCAACCCCCCGTCTCTGGTGGGTGCACAAAAAGTAATAGCAGGAGAACAATACCAATGAGGTCGGGGTCGGCTCTCACTTAGTTCCCACAAAAATTGTGATGGCAGGTCATCCAAGCAACTTTGTTGGGCCATCTGTTCCCAATCCTTGGAAGGGTTATATTACGTTGTTTGAAATGAATAACTTTCAGACTTTCTATTTTATTTAAATTTCGGCCTATCTCGCCTAGAGGATTGTATGCCGCAGTGGTTATGGAAGTCCTGCAACGAACATGTGGCCCTTAGCTCGATCCCCAGTCCCAGGTTCACCAACCCTTCTAACCTTCTGGAGTCTATGGAATGGTGCCAGACTTGTCTGAATGCATAGCAGTACTTAGTTGATATACCGCGACCAATTGTGCAGGCCGGATATGCATTGGTCTGATATACGTTCAATTACATATAACGATGGAAAGTGAAGTCAAATGCACGGTACATAAATTATACATCGGTCAATGTGATAACCTTTCTTGATGGTCTAGCTCAAAGTACCCGGCCTATTTCAAATGGCTACCTAAAATCATAAGCTTTCGTTATACAGGTGATCGATCCATTTGCTTAGAAAAGTTTTGCAGTTACATTATTTCTCGTAGAGCACCTATCTTTTTTTTGTTACGCTACCAAACATCCGTCTGGTCATAAACTTCATGGGCACTAGTTTCCCTATATTGGCTACATTTTTCATTATTTTGTGAACACGTCACCATCTCCAGCATTAATCCATTGAGGGCCATGTGCACCGTAACTAGTATACTGACTATCTCGTGGTTTTCTCATCGAACACGGATCTTTTCACTGTACTTTTAGTAGCCGTTTGAAACTCAAAAACTAAAGACTTGAGATTGGCTTTGGTTTGAAAAAAACTGGGGTTCGCTTTTGAAAAGTTCCGTGGTGTACTGTAACAATGGAGAGAAGTTTACGTCTTTGCCTTCGTGAGTATAGCGCGTTTTGCACTCGTGTTTACTCGGATTTTTCTCCAGGCGGAGTTTTGCACTGGAGTTTTAGTAGTTATTTAATAGCTCAAAACGATAATTCGGACATCAGGCTTGGTTTTGAAAAATTCGCCGTTGTCGCACTGTAGCAACGACGAAGAGAAAATTACGCTTTGCCTTCGGTGTGCTTTGTGTGCTTCGCTTTCGTTTCTGTTTAGCTTCTTGATGAAATTTAAGGAGTCATCTCCTAACAATCTTCCTAAAGGGTGGAAAAAACTTTAATTGTGACTAGCGCCGCGCGAGAGGATTTCGACTGTGATCGCGATAGGTATAAATGCATGTTTGGCTATTTACTATATTATATAATATATTATAACTATGTTGTTTTGCCTTGTACTGTAAAGGATTCACTTTTGTGAATTGATTAAGAAAGTCGCTGGTTTTTGTTTCCACAATATTAGGCATAAGAACTCAGATTCATGCACATAATATTGTACATCAACTGAGAAGGTGTTGAATTTCAGGTCAGATGACGTCACTCGAATGCCGATTTGTCTCTTCTCCCAGGCAACAAATATTCACTCGATGACCTACGTGTAAAATTCCATCCTCTGCTTCAAGAACTTCAGCTAGTCAATGAAAATCAATCTCTCAAGATGTGAGCCAGTCTTCTTTTCTTTCTGCTTGTACTGGCTGTTTTTTTACAATGAAAAATCAGATACTTACATTTAGTACAGTTATAACGAATGCACTTGTCCATCTTCGAAGCATTGTTGGTTTCTATTCAGACGACGGGTTTTCTGAAAGTGAACTACCGTATCTGTATCCAGTGCCTATTATTAATTAATCATCGAAATCTCAGGAAGCGCCTGATTTCTTGCTTGCCTTATTGTAAATCTAACTCATTGCGCTTATTATCAATTAATGTCAATTGAAACTGGATTGTTAGCGATGATTTCGAAATACTTGATTATTAATCACGTCTTCACCTATGTAGCTGTAGCTTGAAGAGATTCTGTAAACTATCGTCATCCTTATAGCGGCGCGGGAGTGGCCATGTTGGCGAGAGATGAACTTTGCTATTTTGCCGCATCACGATTTCTATCGAACAAATCTAAATTGCGGGTCATAAGTTAAACCATTGTCAAGAACACTAGTTATAGAAATATGTTACTTATTTTCACACAGCTTACAAATTGGTTTTTCAGCTTATTGTAATCCAATTTGAATACGATTGCTCTAAAAATACTTCTTACCAATGATGTTTTGATAATATTTGCGTGTGATGTGTATTAAGAGAGCGTGTATATCCTTACATGTATTGATGAAGATGCGAAAATGTTGGTGCTAGTCGTGTGAAAATAAATTTTTTTTGCACGTAATTGGTTACGATGTTTGTCAGAGCCTCACTTGTAAATTAAAGGTGACTTTGTTCCTCAACAGGTGTGACATTCTACCACTAGCACACCAGCTCGTTAACATCGATCTCCATATGACAGAGGATATCCTGGTATTATGCGGTACTTTATCTTGCCAAGTAATCACTTTTACTTCTATAATCTGATAGTAGTCGGAAATGGTTTTGTCCTTCCCATTCATCTGCCAGAAGAGCCAACCAATTATCTTGCCCCCGAATCTTGGATCTTTTCTTATCCACCAACGTCAACTATCCTAAGGACGACGGGGTGTCCAAATGGGCGTCAGTAGTGTAACGGATAGAGCATGCGCTCCCGGAAGGAGTGAGTGCGAGTTCTAGTCCTGCCTAATGCGAAAGTTTTGCACATCACTCTACATCAGTGGATATATATGAAGCATCATACTATTTCAAGAAGCGGTTAAGCAAAAAGAATTTCATTTTATCTCAAGGATGGTACAGCGAAATGTTTTAAAAGCTCAGAGGACATTCTTTTAGATTCACCACGAAGCTTTTCCATTAATTTTCCCATATAAGCAGATCGAAATACATGCATATCAGTCCTTGCATTCATCATGTATCATCTGGAGCGAGTTCGTTTTCTATGCTTCATTCACGCTCATTAGAATGGTAATCTTTGATATTTTAGTAACGCCAAACTTTGTCGGAAAGTCAATTCGATGAACAACTTGGCTCCAGAGATGAAGAGTAAGCGAGCAGCTTGCGAGGCATATGAGGGCTTCAAAACTGAAGCAAAGGATACAAAAAACATCCGACACCGTGGCCACCTTTTTGACTTCATAATTATACCTGCCTCAAGGTATGCATCAAAAGCCTGCTCGCTACGTAAGCAAGATGTACGACCATTTGGCGTTACTGTACGCGCAGTCAATGGTACGAATATCTGCGCCTCGCAAATGAGGGAAAAGATTCGAAATCCTATCTAAGTCAACGACTGGAAATTAGATCTGCCGTTCTATCCAGCAGGCTACCGCAGATAATGTGAGGCCAACACGTAATGCGTTCTATCAGCAAGCGGTGGACGAGAGCCGTTATCGACTGAATTAATCGGGATGTCAAGCGCATCACATGAAAACCACTGATCCGATGGCCGGACTTGTCCATGCAAAGCCTAGAAGAAAATTATGATGCTTAACCTATCACTACAGCGAGGAGGACCCACTGGGCCATTCTTCCACGCGAAAGGATAAAATGGAAAAAATAATGCAAGTATTGGGAGTATGGAAGTCTTACTGGTATCCGCTCGGATCACTCAATGGTCAACGGAACGGCAGGTAATAAAGGTGATATGAGGTCATAACATGGGCACACTTAATCCAAACACTGCCACAAATTGCAACTCTGAGAAATGGCATTACATGATATGATTATGGGGTAACGCTTTTTTTCATCGTAACAAGTCTTTGCAATGTGCTTTGAAATCATGCGTGCCATAGAATCCGACTTTTGTAAATCTTAGCATTATCAACTGATTGAAAATTATTATGATTTAGCTGATACCACGAGGTTCACAAAAAAGACTATTCGGCCGACGTTCCGAGTCCTCGTCTTCTTCAGCGTCGATGACTTTAGTGGAATGTCTACGGCCATTCGTGCTCGTAGTGGCTATCCGGATTCGTTGTCGTTTGAGTCAAATCTTATTTGGTGAAGCTCATCATTAGTACACGAATCACCCACCATATAAGCATGATCAATTGGGATTTTTTGATTCAAGCGGAACTCTACCGCAGAAGATTCGACGTGAAAGACAATGAAGATGAAGATACACGCAGGCGAAAGACCGTGGACAATTGACTAGCGTCATCGATTTTTAAGATGAAACGTCGAAACTTTAGCCAAAGAAATCTTATTTATCACTTTCATGGTATCAGCTCAATTATACTAGAACTTGTTACTGATTAATAGAACCGATGTTAGAGGAAGGCAGGTTCTAAGATGAAACCGATGTTAGAGGAAAGTCAGGTTTTAAGATAGATTCACGTTTTACGCCTTGTGCTAGCTGATAATCATAGCGACTACTGCTGGATAGACTGACCGGAGTAGATAAAGAAATCACTATCACCGGGTATTCAGCCTACGAGCTATCCTGAACATAAGGATTGTGCTGTGTGATATTTATCATTCGAGCGTTGCACCTTCGAGGAAGATTTGACTTGAACGACAACGAAGGAGAATTCACTACTAAGAGAAACAATTGTGGACAATTAATCCGAATCAGGGGCTTTGTGGATGGTGAAGTTGTCGAGAGGCTAGCCGAATGAATCTCATTTATGACCCTTACTGTATTATCAGATTTAAGAAAGAAACTGTTCAATGCAAACCAAACTAACTTACTGCTCATAAACCATCACACCCTTCGAATTGGCTCGCTCTAAGCTTCTTCCACGTATTTCTCTCAACTCTACAGTTTCTGTTATCTCGAACGATATACATTGAAATCGATGCAAACAGTCCGTGTGTATTACTCAGTATTTTCTGGTATGGATAGATCGCCATCCACAACAGTAGGATGAAGATGATATCCTTTCAACCAACCGGCTCGTAATCGTTCATGCGAGTATGATAGGTGTGAGGGAATTGATCTTCATAAATACTGTTACATATTTGAGTTAACTTCTTCAGAACGTCAACAACGCTTTTACTACTCTTATCAGTGGCCATTTTCATTATTCAAAGCATCGAGATTGGTGGGTTGTTAACTCATCAAAAGCGAATTTTTTACCAAACATCTTTCTTAGGAACTATTCAAATATTTTATTGGTAGTAACCCTGTTCGAGGAAAAGAAATTGTGAAAAATCTCAAATAATGATTATGAGGTGTACTGAAATTGAGCGTGGTCTTGAGAAAACACTCAAAGCAAAGGTATCATGGGAAATCTTTGAAATTCCTTAAAATTTCGAAAAAAATCATATTTAATGTTTTTCAACAAGATGGTAAAGTCTTGCGAAATTATGGGGGAATAGCCATACTTTGTTGGTTGTTTATAGACCTAAGAATTGAACTGGTAGTCGCTATCTCCGAGAATTCACTTGTATCACCTGTCGTCCCTTTGATCGTCGAATGAATCGAGCGGGCACCAGCAAAACTTCCATTTATTCCCGTCGCGTGCAAAAGTAGCCCAGTAGACCATTTTTCGCTCTAGAGGTTCGTAAAGCATCATGTAGTTCTTCTACTCTTTTCACGAATAAATTGGCATCGGGTCGGTAGCCTTCCTGTAAACTGCTTGAAATCCCGAGGAATCCAGTCGGTAACGACTCTCGCTCATTGGCTGTTGTTGAAGCGCAACACGTGTCCGGCCCACCTTATTTTTGATATCTTGGCGTGTAGAACGGCGTCTCTGATCTTCGATCGTTGACGTGGGTCGGAACTTCAGATCCTTTATCTCATTTGCGAGATACGGGATACTCCTAGCTCGACCTTTCGACTACGCGTTCGATAACGCCAAGTGATCTTTCATCCTGCTTACGTAGCGACCAGGTTTGTGCTGCAGACGTTAGTTCAGGGATAATCGTCGAGTTGAAAAGGTGAGCACGGCGTCTGATGTTCTTTGTCCTCTTCACTACATCTTT
Organism: Parelaphostrongylus tenuis; assembly: GCA_019055375.1. Lineage (NCBI taxonomy): Eukaryota > Metazoa > Nematoda > Chromadorea > Rhabditida > Metastrongylidae > Parelaphostrongylus > Parelaphostrongylus tenuis. Next base: position 103,545 of record JAHQIW010003240.1, read on the forward strand.
GATGCTCTAAAACGTTCTCCAAGCCGCTCGTTTCTTCCTACTCAACTCTGGAGCTAGATCGTTCATCATGTTGATTTTACGACCTAGATAGACGTAATTGGAGCATTCGGATTTTCGTTCCTTTGAGCGTGAATGAGGCTTTTGAAACCCATCCGTTTCTCATGAATATCCTTTTCGTTAGATTCAGTTCAAGACCAATCATTCCACAGGCGTTGTCAAAATTGGTCAACATTCGTTCCGCTTGGCTAATGCTTGGTGTTATAAGGACAATATCATCAGCAAAGCGAAGATGGTTTGATTGTCGATCGTCAATTTTCACTCCCATATCGTCCCATTCTAATGTCCACATGACATTTTGAAGGGTGGCAATGAATAATCTTGGTGAAATTGTATACCTTGTCGAACCCCTCCTCTTTCGTTGACGGCAATATTGCCGTAGAATGGCGATATTTTAGTCGTGAAATCTTTTATATAGCTCATGAAGGGCCGTTATGTACCGAGTAGAGACGCTCTGGTTGTCTGGAGCCTCTATAAGCGCTTCTGTTTCCACTGAATCAAAGGCTTCCTTCGCTTTGATGAAGGTGAGATAGAGCGGTAGTTTGTACTCTCGTAAATCTTCACTGAGTCTTGTGATCTTGTGATTGTGATCTATGGTATTCAATGTTTTTCGGAGCCCTGCTTGTTCGCATGGCTGTCCTACGTCTAGTGTTCTGTCAATCCTGTTTAGCATGACTCGACTGAAAAGTTTATAGGCAACGTCAGCATGCTGATTGGGCGATAATTGTCTATGTCGTGTTGGTCCCCCTTTTTGAACAGCAACACGGTCTTGTTAGACTTCCATTGATTGTGAGCCTTGGATTCTGGCAGGTAGCGAGTGAGGAGCCGAGCCAGGATATGGATGCGAACTGCACGTACGTTCATCAGGTGTTCTGATCTAATTCTGTCTAAACCATGTGTTGTTTTATTCTTTACCGGCAATATAGCACGTCCACTTTTGGAGGGAAGGACCTGTGGAACGAAAGATTTATCCTCTTTCAATTTATACGACGGTAAGGGGAAATGGCTAGCGAAGAGATTCAATTAGCAGTTGTGGATGATTTTGTCTATTGCTCTTCTAAAAGCTGTCAGTGTCCCGTCAGGCCTCTAAAATTACTCGTCTTAAAAAGCTCAACATTGCCTACAGGGTAAATTCTTGAAGGACGAGCAACCAAAAAAATTTATCTGACTGAGAGACGAAAAGTTCTTTTCTTCGCTTAGAACTGGATAAACTTGAATGCCAGAGTCCCTTCTACAAATGAGTTTGAGGGTCCAAAATGATAGTCCACAGCTGTCATGCCTGAGCTACACATCTCTCGTGTGATTATGTGATGATAACCATCCTATTTCTGTGATGTTCAGTTTACCTTGACTTGATCGAACAGCAAAATCTTGAAGGAAAGAGATTTTTTTTTTGCTATCTGAGAGCGTTAACTGGCATCTGATGCTGAACAGAACAGAATGTAAGTAAAATGTCACTGCAAGCGGTATTGATAAGCAGCTCAATCGATCTCCATTTTTATCAGTGATATAAGAAGGCCTTTTTCTCGGTAAAACACTAGTCTCAATAGTCTCTTCAGCAAGGTACAGTGGAAATATAGCCACGAGAGCGTTGTGATACGAGCATTATTTTGAAGCAGTCAAAGCTTCGGACCCGTTATTACTCTTTTCGAAGGGTCCACCAAAAAGTGGACAAAGGTTCAAAAGGTCAATGAAGTTAGAGTCTGTGTCTGTGGTTTTAACAACGGCTTTGCATGTGATCATATCTTGATCCTGCCTTTAAATAACAAGATTGGACAATGAATGAGGTTGGAATAGGTCAGTCTCGTAGCAAATATTATTTAATATCAAGACTGACCATTTGTTAACCTCGGCATAAGAAAGTATTTTATTGTTTCTGTTCAAGTGTAGAGGCGAGTCTGCTAATAGTAGGATTAGTTGAACAAAATTCGCCACAGTAAAGTAACGGCTAGAGTTCAGCGGTAACTCGTTCTTCAGAGCCTGAAACTATACTATTAACAGCCTCGCTTGTGCTTATCTGAAGTAACAAAGTTCTTCAGGCGTTTGATACGTAGCTGAGAACGAACAAAAATTTGAAATTGTTGCAAAACTTGCAGACGAATCTAATTAAATACTTTTCATTGGAATAATTCCCCTGAGTAGCTACCTATCAACCTCAGTATTATACAATATATCTCAACTTCCTCATTGTAAGCTAAACATGATGTTTTACAATACAGTTATCTTGACAAATGACGTTTTAATGTTTTGCCTTCTTCAGAACTTACAAAGATCAGATTTCGCACATGCCAGTCAGTCAAACACCTCCATACTTTGATGGAATTTTACCCAACCTAAAATTCAATCGCATCAAGTTCAGAACAACTTTTCAACATAATCACCGCTTTTTACAAGTCTTCTACTGAGTTGCCCAAGTGGAGGCCTACCTTGAAGATATTACAGAAACTATTAATGCACCTCTCACATCAAAATAACAGTCCTGTATATTGCGTCTTATCCTATCACGCTTGATAACAAAGCATACCTTTCTCCAGTTCATTTCTGGACCGATGGAGTTTACTCAAAATGGGTTCAAAATCTTACTCTGAGGTTTTAGGTTCTTGTGCGAGGTTGGCCACTTCTACTTTGAAATCCTTTCCGTTATGTATCTCTGTCCTTTATGAGTCTAGTGGGGTGCTTGGTTTAGCTTGAATCATGCGTGCTAGCTGTTGTATTGCATGGGCATAGCGTTGGTCTATTTGTTTTGACAGCATGAATTTTCCGTACACATTACAAGAGATTAGATAAACTGTATTCGTACTCATGCAATCTTCGTTTTCGTTAGAGCATCACATGCACCATCCCTCACATACAAAATGGACACTTGTTAAGAACACGTTCCGAACAGCAGCCAGTGGTCGTACTGAAATAGAGAGGAGGTAGAACTTTGAAAATGGGTTGGCAAATATGCAATCTTAATTATTACGGAAATGTTGCTCCTCAAGTAGGTTTGAAGGAAAAAAACGCTCTCAGAAAGTAAAATTTCAGCGAAAGCAAGGTCTCGTTCATTCTGCCGTTTTTCAAACAAATAAATGTAGCTATCAAGCATTGTTTTGAAAGGGCAGGCCTATAGACTGTGTCCCCACTGAATACACCTAGTCGGCATGGTTCAACCTAAATCAAACACCTCACTACAGTCGCATTGGGCATGAGCACATAACGAGGAGGATTTTGAACTAGAACTCACCGTCCTCGCACACGAACATGAAACCTCAGTGCATAAGATTTTACAGGCATTTTGGATAAGCTTCATCAATCCAATGAAACTCGGGAATGACTGTCACGTTATCACATGTGATGTCTCACATTATGTAAGATCGTTGTTAGATTGATACGAAAGTAATGGCGGTTTCAGTTTATGAATTTTCAAATCGCCCATAACTGGACACAAGCACATTTTTATTAATCAAACTGGGAACCATTACAATCACACTTGTTTGCCAACGAGAAATAAATTTGCTCATTTCTGTAACATAAAAATTAGACTTCGGCTTTTACATTATCCGTGAGCGGAAACTCGGCCAACGATCCATCTTTCAAATCCATGCCTTGGAAACGACACTGGAGAAACCTGAAGAGGCCCTTGCAAGGTTACTTTGAGAAACCAAGGAATATCGTAGGCACGACCAGCAATACAACATTTGGATTATGTATGGGGTCCGCACAACTAGTGAAGACGGACCATCTAAGTATCTAAGTAAATAAGTAACACAAAAATTTGTGCTTAGTGATATTACGAGCTCTTAAAACTGCTTTGTCGAGATGTCTGAGGAAGCTGTATTTGGTGAGTGCGAGGTAAGGTGAGTATGCAGAATGGAGCAAAACTTCGCAGCTCAGTTCGTCAACATTTTGAAGCGCTCGCTGTGTGACTTGTGAATGTCGGCTGGCTATAACTAAACTGCACTACTTCTGCACCAGCTCTTTTCACAATTCGAGTCAGCTCCAAATGGCGAACGATGGCACAATGGTCAACAATGAGTTCTTCCGCAAAATCTCGTATAGTCGTCTGAGGATTATATGCGATGATTACTCTCAATTGGCCATTATTGACTTCGTTTCGTCGATCACGACATTTCTCATCATCAGGACTCGCGCCTCCATTACCAAACTTTTTGAATTACCGCCGTGCTACACATTTGTTAGCATTTACTGAGTCAAATGCGTTCTTGATGTTGCGAGCTGTCTCTACTGCTTTGCAACCCATTCTGAATTCGCGGTTTGAAACCGCGATTACTTTCGCATCAAACATTTTTCTGACAGACTAAGTTAGATATAAAATAGGCAGCAAGTAAGGCGTCGTTAGTCAGAAAACATAGAGCGAGAGATGAACACTGAATTGGCATTCAACGTGACCGCATTTGAATGGAGATTTCTCCCAGTATCGAGCGGAATTTCAGCAATGCTCTAACCACCATTCCTTTTGCATCAACCTAGTATTCTAATGTGAGCAGTGCATAAACAGTCCGTGTGATCACTGCGCGGTTGGTAGTTACTTCAAGGATCAGTAAAATGCTGACAAAAAAGGTATGAGTATATAGAAAAATTGTTATGCTCTCGGTGCGATTGAAATCTATGATAATTTCTCCCGCTGAAGTGATGGAGTTGTTTGGCTCATTAGGTTGTGGGCAACCTGATATTTCCATTCCTCGAAAAAAGGCGAAATGTTAGATGCCATTACAAGTGAATACCTTGCATTCAGTTTACTTGTTCATTTAATATCTATAACAATTTATTCATATTCATTTATAAAAATAGTAAATGGTAGATAAACTGAATGCGAGGTATCAACTTGTTATGACAGATGACATTTCGGCGGTTTTCTATTCAGTTTGCCAAGAAAAAACGAGGAACATCGAGATGGATATATCAGATAATCCAGGAAAATGAGATCTAGGAAATCCTCTACTAAAGTAAAGCTGAATACATTCGCAAATATGTAAGCTCTCGTCTGAGAAATAATGCCTATAAATGAATAAATTAGAACCAGTTGCATCAACAAATGTTTCAATTTTCATCTAAGAAAATTGTCCTGTTTCATTAACGATTTATTTAGTTCGATTTCATCATGAAGGCTTTGAGCTACAGTGATATGCAATTGATTGCTGTGCATCACCTTCTTCGTAATGAAATCATCTTGAACAACGAACATTTGATGAATCACCTTGCTCAAAACAACGATTACTTCGAAATTTTCAATCGTCTACGATGTCAGAATTCTATGAACTTGGACGGCAGTAAATCGGATGCGGATTCACTAAATAGTGCCGGTGATGTCAGTAGCGGTACTAGTACATATTTCAACAACTTTGGTACTTTTCGGACATGAGGAAACAAGTGAATAATCGACCGCATTCACTGAAAAAAATTTTTCATTGGAGCGTTCGCAGTCATTTAAAACGAATCTCTGGCTAGCGCGTCACGTGGGTTTTTCAAAACACTCTTCTATGACGCTGCAAAATCCAAATTAAAATTATGTTTGACAAGACTACGCGTTTTTTTTCTTATCTCGCTTACAGCTCGCTGAGCAAAACTTCTTCTAAGTGCTAGTACTCTTTCGATAGCACAAATCTCGAAGAACTACAAAAAAATTGCTTGCCCTTTGGAAAAACTTTTTTCATAGCGCTATAGGGAAAAAATAGAAGCTGTATTTTGCACTTCGCCAGACAGAGCTCTTTCTCTAGACTATTAGCAATCATTCAATAGCGTAAGTTTCAATGATTCCAAAAAAGTGTTTATTCTCTGGAAAGAGCGTTCCACTGCAATATAGTAGAGGGAAGAAAATCAAGTTTCACATATTCGACGTCCTGTTTAGCGATTAACCTATGGACGGTGGGGGAGGGGAGCAGCGATTGATCGATGACTTAAATGATTAATTATACGGGGTGCTACTTGATATTCAATTGGAAATCTCAGCTTTTAAAAGCTCCATACAAAAGGATTGATTCACATACTTCAAGCTTTTCTCGAAACGCTCATATGTTTTTCTTGCTTCCAGTGAATTATAAGAGTGATAAAAATGAAGGCGCGTGGCCGATGGAAAACACAGTTTTATTTTGGATTTAACAGCGATATTAAATGGTTTTTCAAAAGATCAGGCTATGTAGGATTGTAGTTAGTGATTTAAGCTTTCGAATGATGACTAATACTCCAATGAAAAATTCTTGTGCAACGAATGAGGTCGAATACTCTTTTGTCCCCTTATAATCAAAAAAAACCTAATTTTTTTAAAAAATGTTTTACAAAGAAAGAAAATGGTATTGCTAGAATTCGTCCATCTCAAATGTCTTTTCTGTGTGAAACTTTAGTCAGCAACTCTATACGAGGACTATAGAGAGGAACATTTAGTGCTTTGCGTCCAATGAATCGCATGGTGATACCACTTCGAAGCTTACTGCTAAACAAATTGAAGAGGAACTCAGAGACGAATGCGTGGGTTTCTTTTTTTACTTTTTTTGAGGAGAAAAAACCTCCTGATAATTTACTAAAACGCTACTGAATTGATACTCCTGAAAACTTGCAGTGTATGCATGAGGGACAACTTCCAACAATGATGGAACAACTTGAGAAATCACTTTATGTAATTGATAGCAGAATGATGACGGTGAGCAATCGCTATCTCATAGATGATTAGTGGGTACTTTTCGGTTATCGGGCAACGATTTTAAAGGGACCTGTTCTTACTGGACGAACACTTTCTACTAGAATAATGGTAACCATTCAAAATCCTAAAATTTCGGAAAATTCACAAATGCATGCAGTTGCTACTGAAGGGCCTTCTTACAACGCTGTAGCAGAAAAAAAAATCGAATCATACTGACACGCATTATTGCTCGTATAATTCGCTCGATAGAGCTTCTCCCCTAAACGATTAATAGTTATTCGGTAGCGTAATTCAGCGATACCAAAAGTGCGGTTTTTTCAAAAAAAAAAGCTCTTTTGCAGTGTTGCAGCAGGGAAAATGGAATCATGTTTTGCACAAGCTTATTCTCCGTAAAACAAAGCTTTTTCCTTAAGTACTGCAAGTCGTTCGATAACATGAATCCCGGAAATCTTACAAGGAGATTTGATTGTGAGAAGGCCTTCCTGCAGTTAAGAAAATTAAGTGATAAGCAAAAATTTGGCCTTAGACGGGAGTTGAACTCTCGTTTCACTCATATCTAAGCAAGTGCTACCACAACACCACAGAACCACCATTTAGCCATCACTCATTTTGAATGACTCTATCGTAGCTATCAGCCGTCATCCTTTCGCAAGTTTGATCGAGTGTGCATATATCCTTCTATAAACCCAGCTAAGCTGTTAGCCCTTGTAATTTGTAACACTCAAGATTTTTAATGTATTTTATAATTGCATTTCAAACATCAACATCGCGAAAAAAACAGTACAAAAATTAGAAACCTTTCTATAATGTTGTAGCAAGGGAAATGAGATTTTTCTCACACGCGGCGCTTGTTGTCTTGCGGATTTTCGTTATTCATCTAAGGACTTTCTCCTTTTCGTGGAGATCTCTGATTTCTTTGCAGTGATAATGTAGATAAACTTTGTTCTATCGCTTTATAGGTCAAGCTCACTACTTGCATCTTATTTTGATAATCAAACCAGCTAGAAAGCCTAAACCTAAGCTTTTGCTAATAGACGAAAAGTATATGAACGTTTGAAGAAAATCATGTTTTATCAGAATCATAAAATTTGCTCAAAGTTTTCCTTGGAACGGGAGAAAAACCATAAACCGATTAACGAAAATCACGTATCACGTATGAATTGCGCTACACGATCGATTGATAAAGTTATCGATCCAGAGCCACACACACACACGCACACTACTCGACAAGTGGCGCGTCGCGCGCTTGAAGCTCACTGTTATTTTCTCTACTACAGTGCACTTCAGTGGTCTTTTCAGGAAGCGAGACATGGTGTAATGGTCGAAATTCATGCTATGAATGATTACTTATAGGTTAAAAAAGAGCTTGTTCTGCGAAAAATACACGTAAATATTCTTATCTATAGCGCTGTAAGAAGACTTTTCAGAAAATGAAGCACTCTTTTGAAATGTCCGAGATTCACACTATTTGAGGATTAGTAATAGCTGAAAAAAATAAACGTTGTCCAGTGAAAAACATGTGCTGCGTGAGAGACATGTGGAACACAGTTTTTACCTCTTCTTTCGACCACTTTTTATAGATCCGCTCAAAATTATTCTGATGGGGATGCAAAATGTTTTGAGGCGTTTAGTCCAGTGCTATAGAGGCGGCTGTTTCGTCCTGATGTGACTCGTCAGTACCACCCTCCCTCAGTTCAGCCGAACCGAATCTCTGAGATTAAATAGTCCTATGTAAGCATAATCAAGCATAATTTTATTTTAGTACCACCACAGCGCTGTTAGAAGGCTTCTTTTGAGACCTACTATAGTTTTTAATTTTCCAAGACTTACACCTTTGAACTTGTTGCAAGTCTAGTAAAAAATAGTTTGTCAGCAAGATATTTCCTTTCAGACATCCATGCTCGATTACCGAAAAATAGTGATTTGTGTCACAATGCACTTCCGTTGAAAAAGTAGCACCTGTCTCTCATGGAGAAAAGTACCTCAATTTGACCAATTTTGTGGTGCCTTCACCTTCAGAGTCAGAAGCGTTCAAGGTGATAGGTGCTTATTTTGCAACGTGAGCCTCTGTACAAATTATTATCAGTGAGCGATCAGTCAACAGCAATCCATTATAAAAAAACACTACTGTATAAGGCTATCTCTTGTGGGCGCTGCTCTATTCTACTGGACTCATATAACTGCGATTGTAAAGTCCGACGTCTAAGTGACGACCGATTGTCAGCAATAACAATCGACTCAAAACATTTCTGCTCTGAAGCGAGCACATAAATATGTTATTCAAAAACTTATGCATTGAATTACGCTCCTATCACAGTCGCTTGATACATACATCACTATGCTGATTAGTGTGTTTATCAAAAAGCACTTTTATTTTACTTGCACATTTCATTTCTTCTTATTGGTTTCAGCTAAGAAATCTCTTCGAAAGGCTTGAACGTCGTGCTGAAGTATTGAGGACGCAACTGGATCTTGTACGTGAGCTTGACGATGCCGTAAATTTATCAACGAAAACGAGTGCCAAAGTTATCAAGTCTCACTTATCTTCACAGATACAATAGATGTCCCAATATTCGGCATTTTTAGCAGTTTTTTGATGCTTGTGAAAACTAAATATATTGTCGATAAAAATAAATACTGTTGAATAAATATGTAGTCTAATAAACAAGAACACGAAGGCGGAAACCTTCTCATTAGCATATACCATATCTTGTATTAGTTATTCTTTGACGTATAATGTCTTCGATTCACATAAGAAAAATCATTTTTACAATAGATTCTCTCGAAAAATGTCATTCATTTTCGCCTATATTCTCAACCCAAGAATATAATGAAAAAGTCAACCTCGTTGGAGGATCAGGACTATGCCGATAACTTTTGGGTAATAAATCTTTTACAGCAAAAAAGATGGGTGACATAAGATATCCTACTGTCTCATTTACTCCAACCACATCGCCGTACTACGGTTATTTGTTCACTTTGTCATGAATCCTCAGCTTAAGCAGTGGGAAACAGATCTTCTCTTGAAAATTGTCGTAAAATAACTGGTGGAACACTTCACCGTGCTTTGACGGTGGTGCCATACTCACAAACGGATTTTCAGTAAAGCAAAAATAAATAATATGGGACCTTGTAGCACACATACTTTTCTGTAGAATTGCAGTATAAATTCTTCTCACTTGTTGGTGACTTGTAAGGCTTTTAAACCGGAGGTAGCAGCCATTCTCCCAATCACTGAGAACTCTTAACTGCTTGTAGTGGTGACAGCTGGAGGAACGACCTTGCATGTCTATCTCACAAGAACAGAGAAAGCCATGTTTGCTTGATATATCTAATTTACTAATGATTAACGAAACCAAAAGATCCGTAGCCTTACTTGAGCACACCGAGGAATCCGACCACCTCCATTGATGAAGTCTACAGGACAACTGGGGGAGGTAGTATTAGAATTTTTTCACGAGACTCGAGCGTGGGCAATTTACGTATGTAGAAGATTGTTGTTTACTCCACCAGAAATTCTAGATTCCAACTACTCTTCAAAGTATTTCAATGAAAGCTCATGATGAAGGTATATACGATTATAATAAAACACTCAGGCACCAGCGATACTTGAATTGTCTCATACTCTCACAATATTTGGCCACATATAGAGCTTGTTTCTTTATTTCAAAAAGAACTCTTCTTGAATTCTCAAATGTAAGTGTCTATTAATGCAGTAAATGAGCTACTATAGGCAAGATTTTCATGGTAATAAACTGCGTGTATACGCGGACAATAGCGCAGCTTGATATTTCATGACTTATAAATTATTATTCACCGATATCAATTACAAAAGATATGCGAAGAATTGATGTTGTATATTACTATGATATATTGCATTTCGAAAACAACAAATGAGCCATTTCATTCTCATTTTTCAACCAATGCGCTGTGAAAGCGCGTAATCTGTACAACCATCATCAAAAAGATTATTGAGGTAAGTTGCTTATGGTTATTCAATGTATGAATCGTATTGTAAAGGTTTAAAAAACTCAGGAATTTAGTACTTATTAAAGTTAATAGGTCTTATTCCAGAGTTTGGCTTCTGCCAAATTACTAAAAAATCATTTACTTATCACAAATACAACTTGCTGTGCTGTTCAACTAGCATTAGGTGATGCACTTCAGCAAATTCTTCATGGAGACACTTTAAGAAATGGTTGGGATGTGGCGAGATCAGGTACATTGTTATATGATTATACAAAGACTAACCTGATTCATAGCAAACGCTGTGAATTTCTAATATGAGTAAGGGAATTGTGGCTCGATGTGAAGCCAGACTTCATGGAAAAGCATGCCTACAGTATGCATGTTTACTTACTAGACGCTGATTATAGCGTAGAAATGCCTATTTGCTTTTAACATGAAGATATTATCGGCAGTGACTAGATGTACTTTACGGTACACACCTTGTCATTGGAACGACTTGCCCTTGAGTCGATCAGTCAACACTCGGAAATGCGCGGATAAATATCAAGCTTGCTTCACATGTATCACCTGTCGTCACGTTGATCGTCGAGTGACTCGAGCGGGTACCACCAACACTTTCATTTTTCCCTATCAGTACAAGAGTAGCCGAATGGGTCCTACTCACTTTAGGGATTCGCTGAGCATTATATCCTTCTTCTCTAGCTTTCGTGGAGAAATCGGATCAAGGGGTCGTTGTCTTCCTGTAGAGCGCTTGATGTCCCGAGTATTCCACTCGGTAACGGCTCTCGTCCATCGGTTGTCGTTGAAGCGCACCACGTGTCCGGCCACATTATTTTCGAGATCCTGGCGTGTAGAACGGCATCTCTGATTTTCGATCGTTGACGTAGGTCGAAACTTCGGAACCTTTCTCTCATTTGCGAGATACGGGATACTCCTAGCATCGACCTTTCGATTGTTCGTTCGATAACGTCAAGTGATCTTTCATCCTGCCTACGTAGCGACCAGGTTTCTGCTGCATACGTTAGGTAAGGAATAATCGTCGAATCGAGAAGGTGGGCACGGAGTCGGATGCTCTTTGTCCTCTTCATTACATCTTCGATGCTCTAATACGTTCCCCAAGTCGCTCGTTTGCCCCTGCTCAACTCTGGAGCTAGGTCGTTCATCATGTTGATCCCAAGACCTAGATAGACGTAACTGGAGCAATTGGAGATTTTCGTTCCGTTGAGCGTAAATAGGGCATTCAAACCCATCCGTTCTTCATGAGTATCGTTTTCGTTAGATTTAGTTGAAGAACAATCATTCCACAGGTGTTGTCAAAAATGGTCAACATTCGTTCCGCTTGACTAATGCTTGGTGTTATGAAGACAATATCAACAGCAAAGCGAAGATGATCTAATTGTCGACCGTCAACTTTCACTCCCATATCGTCCCATTCTAATTTCGCATGACGTTTTGAGGGTGGCAGGGAATAATTTCGGCAAAATTGCATCGCCTTGTTGAACCCTCTTGTTAAGTCGATGGTGATATTGTTGTAGAATGGAGATATTTTGGTCCAAAACTTTTATATATCTCACAAAGGACCATTATGCATCGAGTGGGGATGCCCTGGTTATCCAAAGCTATAATCGCTTCTGTTTCTGCAGAATCACAGACTTTCTTCAGAGAGCTTGCTCAAAAGAATAGAAATACTGACTCGTTGACCAAGCGATTACTGCTAGGTGTTGTAGAAACAAATCACCTCTACTATGCCTAGGAAGTTAGTGCACGACGAATCGCAGAGAGATTGATAAGCATCGAACCCTTCATTCTCTGTCTTACTACAAAAGCGTCAAAGCGGAATAGCGCAATGATTAGTAAAAGTCTATCAGGAAGAATGGCGATACTCACGCAGCTAGTTCGTTTCTCTTTCTCAGAATTCTCTTGCTATGAATCGACTGACGTTTTGGAATGACTTAGCTCGGCTATCTTGAGTACTGCACGAAGAACGGTCTTGACTAGCATGCTGAATCGTTAATTAAGAAAAAATCTTCAGCAGTAACCGAAGCAAAACGTGAAATGTTCGAAGACCTTTGGGAAGGACGATTACGGAGATACAAATCATTTAGCAGAAGCGCTGGACTTCGCACGATAAGTTATGATGAGAGGTCATGTAAAAAAACTTTATTGCTGCATTAATGTCTAACATAGAACCAATGAAAACACATTGTGAAGCAACTTCACTTGCGCAAGAAGTGGCAGTCATTACAAGATAGAATCAATTCTATCCATTTCAAGTATTTGTGAGGTATCGCGTGGGAAGGTCTACTCTGTTAGATGAACATATTCTTTTACCCTGATAGATGGTGTCGATATACTTATACAGAGCTTGCCAGTCTCCGTAATAGAAAACGAATCGGTTACAAGAAAATCTCTTACAGAGTCACGCGTCCCAATAGTCACCTCTTTTGTTATTATTTTTATTTGACCCGTCATCACGGTGCTTCCCTTTTTTCACAGTGCGGACCAAAACACTTCTAGCATTCAATTCGATTTTCGTCTTCTTCTTCGACATCTCAAAACACTGGCTGAGCGAGTCTCCTTGCAATCTCAAGGATAGCCTTACTGTGGCGTCCCATAGGACGTTATTGTTGACTGCCGGAGAGAAGTGGAGGTGGAGCTTGGCTCTACGCGCACAGTGACCAATATGGCAACCACTCGGCCAGGGAACCTCTAGTGATAGCAAAGACGGAATTTTGTGCATCTATTTCGCTTTAACAAAATAGTTTATAGCTCGTCTTGGGGCATCTGGACTAGTGATCGGGCCAATGATGACGGTTTGGTATCGCTATTTGGACGCCAAGTATGTCGGACGTCGTCTGTCGATTGTCGTAAAAAAAGTGCTGGTCGATGCCTGCAGTAATCCAGTGTTCTCCTCAACAATCATTACAGGTGAACTGGATCAGCAATTTCTCAAAAGACTTGTTTAGCACTCTTTGGTCTCTTTTCCAAGATCCTCGGTATATCTTTTGGTTTATGATAAATGAATGGCCACGCACTCAACATAACAATTCTCAAAGAAATTTTTCAAACATCCACTGCGAACTTTTTCTTGTTAATTGGGCTTGAGGTTTGAATGAAGAAGTAGCAGAAGCACTCATAGCAATCTCATTTGAGGTTAGGATAATCTTAAACTTTTACTAAATTTCTCGTTTAACTGAGAAAGCAAATGTAATAATAGACTTAACAACGTCATTTCTAAGACTTTCACACCATAAATAGTCTCAGGCGCGTTCTAAGAAAAGCTTACATTTGTTTTAGTGTGTGGCGTGTTAGAAGGAAAATCATTTAGAGACGCATTCAATGCATACTTATCGAAAATGTTTCACATCTTAAAGGTCAGTGTATTCAATTTTTTTTTGTATTTTTTGCCTTTTTTCTCAAGACAAACGATGTTCACAATACAAAAATGTTGCGCTTAATATTATTTAACAATCAAATTTAACACCTCGGAAATGCTGAATAGAAATACTATCGATCTATTCTTACTATGCCGAGGGTAACTGATAGTCGGTCTTCGGAATGTCGCGTTTGTTGAAGCTTGAAACGTCGACTACAATATTGCACCCAATGGGCGAAACGGTATCAGCAGTGGGGAAAGTCGCTTTTCGCACCCACCTTGTCCATACCGACCTGACCATTAGTGCCCACCTGAAGACAGTGTTCAGGAGATCCTCAATAAGGTGAGCTTGAAGTTAAGTCATGAAGAGTGATGTCGCAATCTTCTCCGCTGACAGAATCGACATGTTGAAGGGCTACTGCAGCAGTGTTTAACTTATTAGATACCTAACCTCCGTATGCCGTGGGATGTAACGTCTAACTTCTTTCGCTCATTCCTGTCAAGTTATCAACAACAGAGATGGTTGAATTTTGTGGGTTTAGTTGCGAGCTGAGGATATTTCGTCTTTTCTCAACACTGGTGTGCTAGATGTGAGTCGATTATGACCTTACAGAGGTTTACACCCTCATCATGGACAGAGTCTCCTGCGGTTATAGATCGTATGCAGGTTCATTGCCTTGCTGCGATGATTTTTCCAGTGCAGTAGTGATAATTACGATTAGTCTTCGCAATAGTATAAGAGAAGAAATTTTGCTCACTATGATCACTACCACTATCATTGTCACTATCATTACCGCCACTATCACTATGATCACTATCACTATACCTATCATCATAGTCACTATCTCACTATCACTATCATCACTATCACAGTCATCACTATCAGTACTATCACTGCCATCTCTACGACTATCATGCCAATCACTGTCATGATTATCTATCAAAGGACAAACGTGATTGGTGGAGGAGGGAGTGTGGGGCCACACACGCCTTCTGGGTCCTGTTGTCCTAAACCAGTTAAATTCTATATCAAAACAAACAGATTGAAATGAGAATTCAACTTAGTGTGAATGAATGAGAAATACGTTTTAGAACTCTTGGTACACCCGAAGTAACTACTACACTAACTTGCCCAATAGCTGCTATATATGAGATACACTAGCAATTTTAATGAAAGGGAACAGATTGAAAGCATTTCAAAACTTCCATACAACAGGAAGAGTTTCAGAGCTTGCTCTATTCAAGCGGTCGCTATACAGGATATGAAAAAGTTCTAGCAAATTCTTCAGATAACGGTAAAAAACACTGCATAAACGAATGAAATCATCAAATTGAAGGAATATTTACGTTTATTACATCAACAGTTATAATCATAAACAAAACAAATTCTCCAAATTAGCTCCTTTGGTCTCTATGCATTTAGAAAGTAGCTTGCGAAAATTTCCAGCTATGCTCACACACGTTTTCACTGTAAAATCTTCCCAGCGCGTGTTAGAGCCGTTTCAAGCACGTATACGCTAGTGTAACGAGTAGTTGAGACATTTTCGCCCAGTATAGACCACACGGAGCAATCCATTGGCTTGAGATTCGCGAGTTAGAGAGCCAAATATCCTTGCGCCAAGAATCTGCAAACACCTTGTGACAGATGGCAATGGCTGAGCGGACCGAATGCGCAGAGCTCAGTCTTGTTGATGGGTGATTTTGTCAGCGTTTAATTGTTGAGTATTCCAAGGCTCCAGTACGCCTTGCAGTACTTGCTATTGATAGTTGGCAGTGCTGATTTTGACGTTTCTGTTGATAAAGACGAACGGCGTCTTTCCAGTGGAGCAAATGCTGGCCCGGACTATCACAGAGGACGGAAAATGATTTTGGCCCATGGTTTCCGCTCCTGCAGATTTCTGCTCTCTCTTCTTGAGAAGTTGACATCGATTCTGGCCATTGTGAAATGGTTTCGACCGTAAAAATACTCTCATCCTAAGAAAATGCCTTCAACAAATAAACAAGAGCTATTTAACTAACCAGTAGGTGAACATTTGAAAGCCGTTTTTCTTTCACTTTTTTGCCCAAGAAATGAACATGAGTGATCATGTAACTGCGCAGCATCGGCTTATTTTGGCAATGTTTCGGACACTCCACTAGTGATCTCGAGCTTTCCGAGCCATTTTGCGTATCAAACGCTCCGCATTTCGTAGAACTTGCTATCGTATCTTTCAAATGTTCTTCAGAATAGACGTGGTGGTTGAACGACCGTTTCGAAGACGGTCCTCATTCTCTTCAATCTCTTTGAAACATTTCGCGATTGTGCAGGAGCTTGTTGGTTTGCAATCAGTTGATTTTAGCATAATTGGCCGTTTTGATTCCCGTCTCAAACAACTGAATTACTCCGATACGTTGACTTTTATGATCCATAATTTTAGCACACCTGAAAATAGACAAATAAATAAAACAGATTCTAGACTAGAATGAAACACTGATAAAATATAATTTATCAGTACCAGTAAAAAAATATTTCATCGAAGCTAAAATCAACAAAATAAAAATTACCACAACTTTTTGTCCTCTCTGTCCAATGATTTTCTAGTCAAATACAATTCTTTGGTCACATATGTTTCCATCAAGAACGTGCTATTCTGATTTTCCAGCATGGCAAAACATCTGAGAAGTTTTATAATTTTTCTCAGATGAGACCAAAATTCCATATAGCAGCCACGCATCAATCCCATTGATTTCGCTGCTATTTCAAGTACTCAAGCATTAGTAAAGTTATCATTGAATAGTGTAGTTCACCATATTTTTTCTTGTTTTCCGCTAAGAAGGGGATTGGCAACTCGTCAAGTTATTTCTCCCAGTGGTAACTGAATGATGGACAACTAAAAACATCTTGACTTGTCTATCTAATTATATGTTCCAAATTTTCATAGTGCCCTTAGTCTATGTAATTGATAGTCTCGTATGCTGAATCCACAAACATGTTCGAATTTGCATGTGCGTTCGGTACCACTCATAAATGCTTGGCATTTTTCATGAAATTCATCTGACGCTGATCGAGTCAATTTTTTCGTGACATGTGGAGACGCCTTTCATCACATCAAATTTGGTACAAATTAAGGACCCCGTAAGATAAGAAATTCAGTTTATTCGAATTAGTCTGACGTAGTGCTTATGTGAAAGGTTGCTTCAGCAATCGAGGTGTAAACCTCATCATGTAGAAAAATGTGTAGCATTGATGGCATAGCTTTTTCTAGTTTTGTACGCTTTCGTTTGATAGGGAACTACAAAAAACACAAACGACCGCTTGATTTCTTACAGGCAATATTTCAAAAATTTCAGGTCGACCTGTCGATTTGGCCGCCAGTCCAATTCATTTCATTTCTGCTACTCCCACCGGCTGTCCGTGTTATCTACATTAACGTCGTCTATTTAATCTACAGTTGCATCATATCATTTATCAAGCATAATGACAAAGAAGAAATCGAAAAAGTTCTTTAAATTTTCCCTTTGTTCGGCCTATCAATGATGAGCGTTTGCAATGCTAATATTATTGTCAATTTTGATAACGATTAAAATTTGAAAGAAGTCTCAATATCGTAAAAAGCCTGATATTGAGCATTCTTCAACAGGAGGACTTCTAGTAATACTAGGGTCGGTGTTGGCTTATCTCACAAACGGTCCCATTATGAATAAAGTTACGCCAAGATAGTATATCTTCTACAAAATCGATGGCTAAGGTTTCGGCGACGACGTTTTTCACAGATCCTAGACGTGCATATCTGATTAGTCGGTCATTATTTCCTAAATCGAAGGACAATATCATGCAAAAATCGATTTAAATGTCTACTTATTTAGTAAAGGTGACTGTGTGACTAACTATGTGTGAAAGGTCACTGGTGCATTACCACACACTATCAATAAAAAAAACTTGTTCAAACTAATTCATTCTGAGATAAGGTGTCAAATTGTTCCAGACGTTTAGCCACTCTTCCCTTCTGTTCATTCGTAAACTCTTGAAAATCGTACCAAAGGATCAAAGGATTTTTCTGCCAATGTTATTGGCTCGCATCCTGCGATACTCATTACTATTTCAAGGACGCCACCTCAAGTACTAGTCTGAGATTAAAATGCGCCTTCCTGTAATGCAAACTTTTCTCTTTCACGATCGAGTGCATATGGAAATTTTCTATACTTTTACTTTTCGTCATAAAACGCTTTCATGTTGGGGTAGCAAACAGACAGTAATGCGCGGCAGCGTTCTGTGTTCGCGTGAGCTAGTCTTTTATAGGCATTTACGTACATGTTTCGGCTTTGACAGCCTCGTCAGTTGGGCAGTCCCCTTCTCTTAGCCAATGTTTTTTGAAAGTTCCAAGCAATATGATATATTTCAAAAATGCGAGCCATGAGCAATCGAGTGTAAAAACATTGCCGATTTAGTGATTTATTTCACTAACGGCATGTGTAAATTGTACGCCCGCTGACTATTTGGGGGATAGGGGCCCTCAAGAACATCGACTAAGATGAAGGATACTGCCCACCTGACGAAGTTGTCAAGGGTTGGGACACGTACATCACCTGTATCACCTGTCGTCCCGTTGATCGTCGAGTGACTCGAGCGGGTACCAGCAACTCTTCCATTTTTCCCTATCGCGTGCAAGAGCAGCCCAGTGGGTCCTCCTTGCTCTAGGAATTCGCTGAGCATCATATCTTTCTTCCATCGCTTTCGTGAAGAAATCGGACCAACGGGTCAGTGGTCTTCCTTTAGAGCGCTTGACGTCCCGAGGAATCCAGTCGGTAACGGCTCTCGTCCATCGGTTGTCGATGAAGCGCATCACATGTCCGGCCCACCTTATTTTCGATATCCTGGCGTGTAGAACGGCGTCTCTGATTTTCGATCGTTGACGTAGGTCGGAAGTTCGGATCCTTTGCCTCATTTGCGAAATACGAGACACTCCTAGCATCGACCTTTCGACTGCGCGTTCGATAACGGCAAGTGATCTTTCATCCTGCTTACGTAGCGACCAGGTTTCTGCTGCATACGTTAGGGCAGGGATAATTGTCGAGTCGAAAAGGTGGGCACGGAGTCGGATGTTCTTTGTCCTCTTCACTACATCTTCGATGCTCTTAAACGTTCCCCAAGCCGCTCGTTTCCTCCTGCTCAACTCTGGGGCTAGGTCGTTCATCATGTTGATTTCACGACCTAGATAGATGTAACTGGAGCATTCGGAAATTGTCGTTCCGTTGAGCGTGAATGGGGCATTAGAAACCCATCCGTTCCTCATGAACATTGTTTTCGTTAGATTCAGTTGAAGACCGATCTTTCCACAGGCGTTATCGAAATCAGTCAACATTCGTTCCGCTTGGCTGATGTTTGGTGTTATGAGAACGATATCGTCAGCAAAGCGAAGATGGTTTAACTGTCGACCGTCAATTTTCACTCCCATTTCGTCCCATTCTAATGTTCGCATGACGTTTTGTAGGGTGGCAGTGAATAGTTTTGGCGATATTGTATCGCCTTGTCGAACCCCTCTTCTTACGTCGATTGTGATATTGTTGTAGAATGGAGATATTCTGGTCGTGAAATCTTTATAAAGCTCACGAAGGATCATTATGTACCGAGTAGGGACGCCCTGGTTATCCAGAGCCTCTATAACCGCTTCTGTTTCCACTGAATCAAAGGCTTTTTTCAGATCGATGAAAGTGAGACAGAGTGGTTGTTTGTACTCTCGCGAAACTTCAATGAGTCTTGTGATCGTGTGGATGTGGTCCATGGTACTAAATCCTTTTCTGAACCCTGCTTGTTCGCATGGCTGTCCTTCGTCCAGTGTTCTGTCAATCCTGTTCAGGATGACTCGAGTAAAGAGTTTATAGACAACGGACAGCAAGCAGATTGGGCGATAATTGCCTATGTCGTGAAGGTCTCCCTTTTTGAACAACAATACGGTCTTGCTGGTTTTCCATTGAATAGGGACCTTGCATTCTGACAGGTAGCGAGTGAAGAGCCGAGCCAGGGTGTTGATGAGAACTGGCGGCAGGTTCTTCAGGTGTTCTGGTCTAATCCTGTCTGGACCAGGTGTTGTTCTGTTTTTCACCGACAATATAGCATGTCGGATTTCGGAAGGAAGGACCGGTGGAACGACATATTCGTCCTCTTTCAATTTATATGACGGTAAGAGAACATGGCTAGCGAAGAGATCCGAGTAGTACTGGTGGATGATTTTCTCCATAGCCCTTCTGGAAGCTGTAAGTGTCCCGTCAGGGTATCGGAGTGCAATCATCTTGGTCTTATAGTTGGCGAAGCCCCGCTGGGCTTTGCGAATGCTCTTCCCAGCTTCTGCAGCTTCTGCCATAACTGCTGCTCTTCTCTCTTTAAGGTCTTCTTTTATCGCTTCTCTGCATCGTTTCGCAAGTTCGGACGTAAGGTTTCGGTTGCCTGCGGCTCGTGCGATTCCACGTTGACGTATCAGCTCGAGTGTCTGCGGAGACAAGCGTCTCTTCGTGACCTTAGGACTTTCGGCTTTTTTAGCGCCAACGTGAAGATATTCAACGAGTCGATCGTATTTCTTCGTCGATGTTGTCGACAACGATATCTTCCCAAGAGCCGACTAATGATTTGAATACATCCCAGTTTATGGTAGTTCTGGGACTTCGTTGTTTGAATTTAGCGGCTTTCTCTCCTCTCCTCGAAAATCGGAACGTTGCGCGAAGGAGGCGATGGTCTGATCCCGTGTAGAACTTGGGAACAACAGCGACGTCGGTCAGGCAAAACCTTCGATTTACTATGATGTGATCTATTTCGTTATGGTACTCTCCATTGGGAGACTCCCACGTCCATCGCTGAGAGAGAGGCTTTTGGAATTGCGAGTTACCATGGATGGTTTGGGTCGTCATGATAAACTCGGATAGCCTCTCACCCTGTTCATTCCATTCTAGTCCGTGGGTCCCTATGTGACGTTCTTCAGACGTTCTTCTAGGTCCAATTTTTGCGTTAAAATCTCCGACAATGACCTTGAAGAATGTATGATCTTCTCTGAAGAATTTTTCGAGGTCCATATAGAACGCTTCGACTTCGTCTTCGTCATAGCTTGATGTTGGTGCGTAAGCAACGAAGATGGTCAAAGCCGGCATAGAACCACATCGTTTCAACCGTAATCGTCCGATGCGGGTTGTTAGTTGTTCGAACGAATTCGTTCGTTCGTTCGTTCGTTCGAACAACACGTACATAAAAGTCTATAAACGATAACATGACATGTTGGCTTAGAAAATAGTCGTTAGCTACAAAGGAATTTGAGCGTGGTCTTAATGAAACACTTGGAATGAGCGGTATGAAATTAATCAGTCGATAATCAGAAAGACGATAATACAAAAAGATGAGAATTCTGTGAAGATTTTTATGCGTTTTTTGATTGAAAAACACCGTTTGTTTAGAAATAAACTATTTTCCACCAACAGAAACCACACCTCTCCAGAAAAGAACACATTTTCAACTGTTATTTAGCATTTTATTCTTTATTGTCCATGTTTTTATTTCCGTTCGCTAGCTTGGAAAATGCCGATTCTTATGGCATGCTTAGTTTGTGGTTCAACTTTCATACCACGTCTTCCTAACTAATAAAATAGAAGATTTTGTAATCGTAGTCTATTTTTTGAGCTTCACAGCGGAATAATTGTTGTTATGTAGTGATATTATAAATTGGATTAGATATAATAGTACTGAGGGGACACATAAAAACATAGGTATAGTGAAAAGACGATCGAGCTTTTTTTGAAAAGGTCTACTAATTCTCACGAATTTAACGGAATGCAATCGTAACGTGTGAATGTGTTTGTGAAGTTTTTCATTAGAGCATTAGTAAATAATCAAGAGCTCGAGAACTGGAAAACCTAGTCTTAAACCTTATTTATGAGGGGAGTTCTATATTAAGCTTCACTAGCAGAAAAAAAAGATGACTTTGTGCTTAAGGGCGCATGTGGCCCAGTGGTTAGAGGTGCTTTTCTTCGTGCACGAATTATTGGTTCAATGTCGCACTCATAGCTCACCAAGCGTCCATCCCATCGGATCTGTAAATATGTGGCAAACTTGTCTAGGGGCATGAGCAGCACTGGCTCAATATCTGTGTAGGCCACAGCGAGTCATTCTAAAGGCCAGATATGCACTTGATCACCTCAAACGAGTACGTAATTTGAAGACAAGTGCATGGCGCACCACTCAAAGATTCTCAAGGCGAAGAGCTTCATCCTTCTAATCATTTGCTCTAGAAGTGCGCTCTATCAACTCCACCTCGAACTCTGTTCAATCTTATAATGGATTTTGTATTGTAAGCATACTTCATCAGAACAAAAAACATTGAATATTGCTGGAGAGAGTTCTATAAGCGATTTTCCTTTGGAAAAATGCTCACATCCCTAAAATTCCTCATTTTGAAAAGGTGCATACCTGGGAAGGCAAAACCTCTTAACTTTTTTTTTCTTTGCTTCGAAGATTCTGGAAATGTAGACCTAGAACGCCCATTTTCTGCAGTTTCGCCACCAAAATTTCCTATTTCTTTGATTTTCTGAATATTTGTTGAAAATATTTATTGAACAGTCAGAAACTTGAGCAATCACATTGATCAAAAACATGCTAAAAACTCTCCACTCAGAACGTTTGTACCCTTTTTCACAGCACTAGTCCATAGCCTTTTTCGATCCACCTCTCTTCTATTCATCATACATATTTGCCTGCCCTTCAATCAGCTCGTAATGATTGATCATGAACAGTCCATAAAAGTTGGCTAGCTCCTTGCATGTGAGCATTAGGTCGCTTTGAACACCTGCTTGTCGTCATCAAAGGACAAATTTCTGGGTGAGAGAGCTTTACACCCAGTATCTGTGAGAAATGCATTGTCTTCCATGCTAACATCAGCTTCATCACCGATCTCCCCTTCGACACTGCGAGCGTGCTATGCAGACGATAAATTACACACATGGGTAAGGAGGAATGATATCCATTGGAAGCAGATAGCAGATCAGGTCTCTCATGTAGTTATGGACAGCTGCAAGCGACTACACATGATTCTGTTGAAGTTGTTTGGAGAGGTTGGATTCAGAAAAAGTGCATCAGTTCATCTTGAGACTAATCAACTAAAAAGGAATGCATGGAACTTCTGAATCAGCGCCCTTGCCCAATGACAAATGCTGCCTTGATAAATGATGTTCATAGCGCAATGCAAGATGATAAAAATACTTATAGCTCTCAAAGGATAAAGCTCTTGGCGTTGATCAATCCCTGAGGGATGCCCCATGCATTCGTCGATTTTTAACTTCATTTGAGGTGATTGAATGGATATATGGCCTTTACAATGACTTGCGGTGACCTCTCGCTCAACCTAGTCAGTGCTGCTTATCCTCCCAGACAAGTTTACGACCAGTCCGGTATCAATCTACCGATTCCGGAGAGATGGATGGTCTGGTGAGCCATGAGCGCGAGATCGAGCCATCGACCTTGTGTGAGACGCAGAGCACTTATTACCACTGCGCCACATGATGATTTTGAGGTATATGTCATGAGATTATACCAAAATTGGGAGATTTATCTTGTAATGATTTATTCAGAAGTACATAATGTTAATATAATTCATAATTTGACAATATCACATTGATTATTGATTATTGACGGCTATTCGTGGCGATGACTAGAGGTGATTGCACTCGATATAGGAAGTGAACGATAAACGTGAGTGAAATGTGGATAAATGTAAATGAGAAAGCATGAAACCGTTTCACAAAAGTCCGGAAAAATGATTTTCTCGTAAGTAACTGGAGGAAAACATTAGCAGGATTCCAGGTTGAGGCGATGAAACGACATTCATGTAGAGTTCAAGTGGATTTATAAAAAGTTTCCACTCATAAAACACTAGTGTAAAGTCTCTTTTAAAACCCCATAGAAGCTTAAACTTCCAAAGTATTCTAGTTTTGAAAAATTTCATCAAATTATCGATGAAATCGCATTGCATTACAGTGTGCAATACTACTTTTAAAGATCATTTCGTTGTTTTATGATTGTTTTGACATGTTCCAACCAAATAAAGTCTTATTGAAGCCTCTTTCATCATATTTTCTCTTTTATTGACGATTGAGCTCTCTTTAAAGACGATAAGAATCCATATTTCATTGGATAGCTACCACATTGTCATCGTAACGAGCTTCGCTCGCCGCGCACAAAATCAACGTGGAGCCCAACGTGTTAAATTCGTTAAACCCTTAGCATTCCCTAAAGCAGGTGGCACCTGGTGGGCGACTATGGTTCAGCTAGGGAAAATAGGAGCTTGGTGGTGCCTGATTTGACTCCTCGATAAGTAAATTTCTGAGTGATAGACGACTTATCATTGAAAATGTTTTTAAGATCATCAAATAATGGCTTGCTATGTGCATTAACATTAATATCTTGTGTGAGCTTGTCGATAAGCAGAGATATCAATATCATGTTAATTCTTAACTCTACCCCATAAATGATTAACTACGTATAGATTAGCATTTATTATCGCGCGATCACAATAGACGGTGAGTTCTGTGGTTTTCTGGAGTGGATAAAACAATACGGCAATGAATGATTTTGGAAATTTCAGATGGTGAGCGATGCGGAAACGTTGACGAGTGTAAAAAGCGGAAGTAATGGCTTGTAAGTTTTGAAAAATTTTCTGTTTTGTGTCACTTAAGCTCATTGAAAACATATCGTCACATTTGTCAAAATTGATACGCGCAGTAAGCGCTTTGGGGATCGCCAGCTCTGCGATCATGTTCAGTTTAATTAATGCACTAGATTGTAACCACGTTGAAAGATGTGCAGAACTTTCTAATTACGGAATTATTTCCAGTCGACAATTGTACGGATTCCGGAATCAAGTAGATCACGAAATTATCTCATTTCCCATTGCCCATAGCTTGCTTCCGGAAATCTAAGCTGCATGAAAGTAGATGAAAGCGATTGCCTAAAACGCCTGTATATTCCCCAGTAATCTTCTGTTTATTAGTCTGTTTTCCAGAACTGCAACACATTTTTATTTGATCAGCACGTTATTGCTTCGGTAAGATATAATCTGATAGTATAGTGATTTCAAGGAAAATGTGACAACATCAAAATAATAGATTGAATTCGCTCGAGTAGAAGATGAGGTTTTACCTTATAACAAAAAATGCCTACTTGGTTTATAACTTAGATCAACCGTCTTCACTGGTAATGTGGATCCAGCATAGTTTCCTTTCTTTCTCACTTACTCATCAGTATTCTGCTACTTATACAATGACCGATATGGCGGTATTCTGCTACTAATGCATGGCCAGAGATACTAGCCACGTATTTCTACGACCGTTTCCATCTGCAAATGCTGGAACATCTTTGACAATGACCAACAAAACGTCCGCCCATGTTTTGAACTTTCCAGGAGGATGCTTGTAATCTCTTAGTGTCCATTCCACTGTTCTTATCGTTCATTTGCGATCTGTTATTTTTATTGAGTGATCGGCCCATTCGTGCCTTGCTAGCGATGCATTGATTCTGGATCCGTAAGATACGATAAGTTTCGAGATTTTGAGCTACCCAAAACCCGCGTTGTCAGTGGCGATCATGTCTGGTCTTCTCATAATTTTTGACACTGTAGCAATAAACACCATAAATAACAAGAAGTAATCAAAAATTGCTTGACATGACCACTGGAGGTATACGCCATCAGCCTGAACAAACTTCTGCCATCCGTCAGGCAATAAATCAATACCGCACTCATAGAACTGGTCATCCTTGGCATCAATGAAGTTGTTATTCCTGGACGCAAGTGATTGATGTTTCGCGAACTTGCTCAGGAAGTGATTCAACGACCGTAAGAGGTGATAGTCAGATGGAGACAAGTCAGGACTGTATGAACGGATGATCCAGCAATTTCCAGTCCAGTCCTGTCAACTTCCTCCCTGTCAATTTGGCGACAATCATCCTTGTGTTGTCTTGCAGCAGGGTGAGGTTCTGGTGAAGTCGACGTGGCAGGGCCCGATTACAGCGATCCAGCTATTCACAATAGCTCTTGGCGTTGATGTTCTCTCCTGCTGGTAGACACAACACTTTGTGTTCGGTGATAATTTCACCGGACATAGAGTGCAAAATGTTCGTCGTCGCCTACTTTTCAGTATGAGGGACTGAGCGCCCCAGAGGAATGGCTAAAGACGAAGGGTAACTGCCCAAGTGACGAGACCGTCAAGGTCAAAACACGTGTATCGGGCTCTATAAGCCAGCCCATTTAACAGACCACATGACATGTTGGCTCAAATAATAATGACAAGAGTCAAAATAGTCGACTAACTCATCGATAGTCCAAGTCGGATTCTCTTCAATTGCTTCGATGATGGCATTTTGATCAACTTCCCCTGAACGCTTGGAGCTCGGCTAATCTTTCAAGTTCGTCTTCCTGGCGCAAAACTCAGCAAAGAACTGAAACATTGTCCACCTAAACACAAATCTTTGAGCCTTTGAGCGGTTATGTTTGCAAAAGCGAACTGTGTATCGCGTCCCAATTCCTTCTTACAAAGCATCTTGTGATAAAGGCTTCGTTGAAGGCCGTGATGAGACAAAGATCGACAAATTTAATACTAAAAGAAAGCTTAGAAAGTTCTTCACAAAGCCGTGTTGATTTGCTACCTAAAAGATGGTGGAACTTCGCTCAGATTAATAGCGCATAATTCGAACAGTGTTGTTCAGCAATTTCATTTACTTCTGGCTGAAAAATTCGGTGTTTATTCTCTAGTGGCAGAACTTATAAAGAGACCTAACAATTAGGAAGACATTTAAGTGCTTTTTGGGTATTGTTGACGTGAATAAAGTGTAAGCACATATCCTTGCAGCGTAATAACACGTTGAGAAAACTGTCGAACCACGAACGTGACAAAGGCTTTGGCCATATATGTGGTCGATGGATATTTTGACATGCTTGGAGATCCATTCTGGCCTCCTTCTTCTTGTCTAAATCCTCTCTCATATTGTTTTTCATTTTAACTGAACCTTAAGTTACACGTGTGAAGTAGTCCATGTGATCAAAGAACCATCCAGTTCGATTTCTTTACCTTTGCACCATAGATTTTATGAAATAAGTGCTCGCATTGTTTATGAGTAGTCCAAATATTCCGCTTCGTTGAATCTACTGAGTGTCATCTTTGCGTAACTGAATCTTCTCGGAAAGATGAGATTTCGTCCGCAAAACGAAGGATTGATGGGAATTACGCCATCAATAAGCATGCTGTTCTCGTTTCAACTATGTGATTTTATTACCCACTAAGGCGACATGCTAAACACCTTTAATGACATTATTGCCTTGTCAGACCTTTTTTCCCATGGACACAGTGAGGAATCAGAAAAACCTGCATATTTGTGCTGCAGTTATAATTGCAGTCAAATACCCCTCGATTATTGGACGCGTCTTTCCTAAGATAGACGAACGATTTTAAAACACATTCGTTTCGTCTCTCCTAAGCGCTTTCACGAAGTGCATAAAGGATTCCCTTCAACGATCAGATAACACTCTTGCCATATTTCGTTCCCAAGTAATATTGATGGTTCGATAAAAAAAATTCCAGAAAATGAAATTATTGGTTGAAACTTATCAAATTTTTACGTGTCTTTTACAAGATCCATTTACCAGTGGCTTTGGAAATTGCATTGGCGGTAGGTTATTTTCCCGAAGTTTCGTGCTATATTGGAAAATGTTATTCAATCTGGTCTTTTCGTCTTGTGTATTCTAAAAATTCCACGTTTGGCACTTTATGATCTTAAACACGATAGCAGCGCTCAAATATAGACTAGGCAAGGTCGTTAGTTGTGGAATTGACGAGATTAGATTAGCGGAAGATTCTTTTAGAAAGTAGCCTCTCAGTTTCCTTCCATAAATCATTTTGCAAAGAACGCTTTGGAAGGAAGATCAGAAAGATAATTGACGTTTGTGATTTCTGGCTGTTTTCCCTTTTCTAACTTTTCAAAAGATAGAGGTCGACATAAGGAGTAATTAGTCCCGTGTTCGTTGGAGCAGCTTTAAAAAATAACACTTTGCAAGTAGCTTTTTAAAAGCTCAACAATTGCAGCCGATGGTTGAAATGGCTGCATCAAAGAGGTTTTCGATTGTTCTTTGTTGGATGAAACTGCTGAGCACCGATTTTTTTCTCACATTCTATGCAAAATTTACCGCATTGACAGTGTTTGCAATACTTCGAAATTACAGTATTTTCACTGCTTTTTTCGCAGTGTTATTATGTTCTTATATAACTTAGAAAATTGAGTGGTGAACAAAAACACGGCCTCAGGCGGGAATCGAACCCACGTTTCATCCTATCCGGGGACGCGTGCTCTACCACTACACCACTGAGGCACATTTGCCCATTGCACAATTTTTTTTTTGTTCACCACTCAATTCTCTAGTTATATAACTGTTTGCAATGTTAATTACGATTTCGAAGCACTATAGAGATGTTGGGCTCAATCTTGAACAATTATTCATCCTATTTATATTTAATAAGACTCGTTGTCACATCTACTGCGCGAGTTCCAATTCCTCTTACATTTGATCCAATTTCTGGCATTCATCTTCTACAAACGCCTTCAAACAATCAAAATGTTGAATCGAATTCTGGTTGAGGACTTCATCCTCTTTATGATTGTCGTAAGATGCTGGTTGAACGCCTCTTTACAATCAGACATAGCCAAGCCGAGGCCTCTTCACGTAGACTGCAAAACGGCGTTAAGAGAGAGAGAGAGTTCAACTAGCACTTTGCTTCTGATAGACTGCCTCAGTGATCACTTAGCTACCTCTATGCCACGATGACTGAATGCAATTAGTAGATGAAAGTAATTACTCATCACGACATAAAAAATATGCACATGATAAAATGTGTAGTTCTTAGGAATACTGAAAGCTATTGATTATTCCAGACGAAGAAAAGCTCTGTCTGCCGAGGCCAAAACATCACGGTCATCTCGAAAAGGTAGACGCTCAGAAGCTTTTGATAAGTGCAGTCAAAGCGGCCGCTCTGCAAAAGCAAAGAGACGTAGATCAAAATCACATAATAAGATGCCACGTAAATGTTCTATGATGATTGAAGAGTGTCCGAATTGCACTTCTCACAAAAGATTGATGCGAGCCGCTGCCATAGATCGGAAGAGACGAGAACATGCAACTTTCGTTCAAATGATAAGAGAATTTTGTATGACTGAGTAAGTTGAATGAGATAACAAATTTATGATATTATGCAAATCCTTAGAAAATATTTTTTTGTGCTGTTTTCGGTCATCCGGAGACAAATGAATAACGGCCTCTTTTGCTGGACAAGAATTTTCATGGGGATGTAAGTAATCAATCAAAAGCTCAATCTTTGGCTAAAGCGCTATTTAGCCGTTTTTGAAAAAAAAAAACCCTCCTGCAACGCTGTAGTATCCAGAATAAAATTATATTTCACACGCTGCTTTATTTTAATTATGCGTATAATTCGCTGCCACGAAAAGCATATGAACGTGTAGAGATAATCTCGTTGTGTGTGAGATAATCCTCTTATCTGGAGCTTCTTGCAAAGTAGAGAAGAAATACTTAGTCGAATAGAAATTGCACCTCGCATGTCCAATGCATCAAGCCCTCAACCGATACCCTCGCTCGTACAGTAGGCGGTAAACAAACTCGCTGAGTATGAGGAACTCGATCTTATTTTCCTTGCCACACTGCAGCGAAACGGTCTTTCTAGAAAATAAGCACAGCATTGGAATCATTGAAACTTACATTATCGAACAATATTGATGAAAGAAATGTGTCCGGCGAGGTGTGAAACACAAGCATTTCCTTTCTCCTACAGCACTATCAAAGGAGCTTTTTCTAACCACAAACCCATTTTTAAGTCCTTCGAGAATTCTGCTATCAAAAAAGTAATAGCAGCCTGAGAAAGGAGTTTTGTTTAGCGAAATATAAGTCAGATAAGGAAAAACGCGTGGTGCATGTGAAGCATGATTTTATTGTGGATGCTACAACTCTATGAAAGACTTTCAAAAACTGCCACTTAGGGCACTAGCCAGCGATTTGAATTTTAAATGATTACTAACACACCCATAAGCAGTTCTTGCCCAGCGAATGAGGTCGAATATTCATTTGTCCCCGTTAATCGAAAACGACTTTTTCTGAACGGCGAGCGCTTTTTAAAAATTTCGTCCGATCTACAAAAGTTAGAATTGTACGCCTTTTTCACATTGCTCATCAAAGGAGTTCACTCATCATAGTTTTAAGTAACTGAAAATTCTATACGCATGCAATCTTCGTGTTTTCATTAGTCAGTGCTACTGAGGATGCAATCAGAGTGATGAAGGAGGCACTGACTTTTATGGAAGGAACTATTCCATGAGACAATGAGACGTCCCTCAGTGATTCACTTTGATTTCTTACGACTTCAAATTATAATACAGAGTAGATGTGATTCTTCATAAAATGATAGCATGTTTTCCAACAACCTATCGTAGCATTGAAATATGAGAAATTCCTGCAAAAAAAGCAGCTCGTTTTCACATCGACATTCATTCTTTCGAAACTATGAATACGATGAAATATCTTGGCAGATTAATGTTGTGGAAAGCTATGGAAAGACAGCATGCAAATATGTCAATGCGAGGATTAGCATTATACTTAGAGGCAAGTAATTCAAGTCAAAGTTGTGGTTTTCTTATTTACTTTATCGATTGAAACCAAAAGATGCTTCACGAGCGTAAGATGTTTCAGTAACTGGTTGGCTTTGCAATGGATGCTGATGCTTAACGTTACTATCCGTAATCTTTCTGCTTTTTTATATTTTATAGGTCATATGTGTTGTGACTCTTGGAATAATGGGTATCTTAGCACAACAAAATTTCAATACAAGAGGCAACCTTCACTATTACTTGGGTCAAATGACATTCGAGGTAGGATATACGTAAACCTATGCAAGTTCTCTCAACTACAGTAGTGCTAGTCATCGAGTTACTTGAAAGAAACGAACATACATTGGCAAAATCTTCATTTACTTCTATTCTGAGCCAGATATGCTCAGCTGCTCACACCTATCGCATGATATACTCTTTTTTGCCGTTTTTTCAATGATTACACATTGATTGCTCGCTGCTCCGTGCCTATATCGACCATATTCTTGAGCACTTAAGGAATCGACACTGGAAGAAAGATTTTAAACTGCTTCTTATCACATAATGTTAACTGAATTGACGTAGACGATCCAATTAGCTAACAAGTACAAGCGCATAGGCATGAGCTAAGAAAATGGAAAAGCCAGACGTACTGGCATGACAATAGCAAATCACACATTCAATGAATACGTCATTTATTGAAAGAAGTTTAGTTTTTGATATGCATGCCTGCCATATATTACGATATGTTATTGGATGGAAAGTGCTGCAATAATACTCAACCGAGTATTAATTGATCTCGCCATAGAATGAATTGTTCACTTTTTTCGTTGATGAACAGATGTGAAATTGCGAATAATAGTATTTACTAAATACAATGATAAATCCACTTTCACTATAGCACTTTAATTAGTCTGTACCATAGCTTTTTCCACTGGCAGTTCCTTGTCTTCTTCATGATCGCCGCAGAATAATAATCGGGCAGATTTCCTCGCAGTTCTAAAGGGTAGCGAGGTTGGGGTTTTCCACGGGACACTGGCTACTAATGGGGAGTAGGAATCAGCTCCCGGGCTGAGCATGACAGTCACTCTGCCGCAGCGTCTCTTTGCCCTCTAGAATACAATGATGCAATACAGTAATAATACAATGCTTGGCGTACCGGCTGTTTCCTTTTTTCGGAGCCGTTTAGTCGTTTTTGAATCGTCCAATTACACATTGGAGACAAGCCGCTCAAAATCTTAAGTCGAATAAGAGCGGCTCTGATGATAGCGAAACCGCCGAAACGTCAGTCATTGTATTATTACTGTGCTGTATTACTGTTTTCAAAAAAATACTATTATGAGCAAATTCGCATCTTTTTATCAAGCAGAAATGCCGAGTTAGTGATGTAATCGAATGAACACTTTTCTTTATGGAAGTGCTATCATGCTTCCTATTAAAAAGTGATTTCTTCAAATAATCTTACTTGTTTTATCATCGTAATGACCGTATTTCGTTGCACGCACATATTCATGGTTCATTACAGGTGTTTCTTTTCCTGATGGTAATACTCAACATCGCGATTCCAAGTACCGGTGAGCTGGTCTTTATGATCACATGAGAGTCAACTGTTGCGTAAATGCTGTGTGATGAGTCGTCAAGTCCCACAAACTTTCCTTTCGAACTCAGTTCAATACGCCTAGAGCAATGATACTTTTTCGAAAAATCAGCACAAAGCCTAGATCACACCACTGCAAGTGGCAGTCAAAATAGAAAGAATTTAGACTGATTATCGATATCCAATGTCTGTCAACACAAGTGGGTTCAATGCCGATAGCGGCTGCCCCGCCAGACCGTCGACGGTAGGCTGTTGGTAGACAATGTCTTGTAGCGTAAATAAGAGTGCTGCGCAAAACGAGCGTCGGTAGTGCAACGGTTAGCTTACGCTCCCAGAAAGAGTGAGGTCTGGGTTCGAATTCCGGCGGACGCTAACGTTTTTGCACAGTACTCCACATCTTGGGTATACAATAAGATCATACCACTGCAAGTGGCAGTCAAAATAGAAAGAATTTAGACAAAGCCTAGAGCTTTAAAGCTCGTCTTTTCCGATACTCACAATTTCTAGTATTGTAAGTGCAAATTCCGCAGTGTTATTATGTTTCATATATAATATTATATCGTGGAAATATATATATATATATATATATATATATATTTGCACACCACTCAGTTCTCTTAATTACATGTGAAACATAGTAGCACGTCTTTTCTCGTTCGTACTAATACGTCTCTATAAAAAAAATTAATATTCAGGTATTCGTGTGGCAAATATAAGTGTTTTTGTATTCGCTGTCGGTGTCCATCTATGTCATATAGTCATAGACGTACAATCGAAAGGTACTTTCTTCAGATGCGAAGCCAGGTATGGTGCTAAAGTTTCGAATAAACATAGACGACCAGTTCTCTCTAATTGTGTAGGCATCATCTTTTCATCGATTTTTATGATGGTTTTGGAGCCGCCATCTATAGAGGTGACAGATATGAATCTGAATTCCAATAAGACTTGAGGACTTCTGCTCTTCCGCTTCACTGACATCAAATCCACTCCCTGTTATGAATTTTATGAATTCTTCCCTATGACGGATTTTCTCCTATAAATTTCAAACATTACCTTTCTGATTTTCTTCTTTGAGTCAAATACGAGGTGTTACATTATTCTTTATTCGACAATGGGCGTTTCGGCAGTTCGCCTTTTTCAGAGTCTGGAAAGGTCAATTTGTCCGCAATTCAATCAGTCAAACACCTCCATTACATCTATAGAAAAATCGCCAGACCTAGATTTCAATCGCATCAAGCACAAAATCGACTCTCAACATACTCCCGCTTTTTATATTTGTTCCACTGAATAATTCAAACTGAGATTACCGGAAGGAGATTGCACGGGCTCGTAATGCACCCTACCCATCAAAACAACACTTATATAATGACTCATATCACGAGTGATAACGACGCATTCCTCCCTGCGGTTCATAGTTGGATTGGTCGTATTAATGCAGAGTGCTTCCAGAATTTTTCACGCTGATGTTTGTTGCTTCTGCGCAAGAATGGTGGCTTAGATGTCAAAATCAACTCCGTTGTTTTTCTGTTCTCTATGCGTTCCTAGCGGGGTGTTCTGTCTATTTAAGACGCTTGTCAATTAGGTGCTCTTCTATGCAGGCATGGGGAGGCCTACCGCTAATATATTTACCGCTACACGCTCTGCAAGAGATTAAGTGTACCTACGCTCATACAGTCACCGTCTCTGCCGTTACGGCATATTTTACAATCTATCATCATACAGAGACGGTCATATAAGCGGTTGCGAACTATTGGTGTCTTAGAGTATTCGGTGGTATTTCAATAATAGCCACCGATTGCCCTAAACCTGCTCTTTACAAACAACGTTCTATAGCTGTACTAATCTCACTTGAAAAAAAACCGGAAGATGAACAGGACTTTCCTTTCATTTAATTGTTCGTTCGAAGGCGTACTCTTTCCTCTCAACCTAAGCCGAAAGGTTACGAATTCGTATCCACTAGAAGTGGCTATTTTCAGAGCCAGTTTCACTGATTCTATTTCTACTCTCTGCTCCTCCTCGGTACATACATTGGCTGCTGTTCGAAACATGCTTTTTACTCGTATGTTAGGGATGAGACGAGAGAAGTAAACCAGGATATTCTTATTACTCGGCTTTCGGTACCACTTTGTTATGTAGCCGCTCTCGGTTGAGTTTATTTGCACGTTCAAGATAGGGAGCCAATCATCTTTTGGTATCTCACGGGTGAATTTTATATACTGTGACCGTTCATTCAACAATCTAGAGTATTATCTCGCTCCTCCTGAGTGGAACAGATAACCAAACAATCATCTATATACTTACAGTAAAGTAATGGCCGGAGATCCATGACTGGTGCTTCCACTTTCGACATAAAGGCAATCGCCAGGCTAGGTGCCAGTCGCTCCCCATTGCCAGCCCTCTCATATGAGCATAATATTTCCCGGACCATCCGAAGATTGAGCAGCTGAGGCACTTCTTTAATAGGACCATAAACTGCTCATTCGACAAGCCATACATGTTTACAGCTCCCTGGTGTTGTATTAGAAGCTCATGTGTGGCTTGCAATACGGAGTCATTCGACACGTTGGTATATAGAGCAGTGACGTCGAATGACTCCATTACCTACGCGTTGTTGCAGTTCGCGTTACGCAGACGATCCAGGAGCATCTGTGTGTTCGCCAGATGGAATGTGTCCTAGCAGCTGGGATGTTATTAAAGTCAAGGATCATGCCATCTTTTTCGTCGGTCCGCCAACACAGGATGATGGGTCTAACTTCAAACGTAGATGGATCGTTAGACATTAGATCATCAGTGAATACTGACTTATGAGTTTTTATATCCTTTCGTTTGCCTGTTTGGATTGCTTGTTGAAGCTATGGGCCATAGAGCTTTTTTGAGAGAGGGTGGTTCCTGACTGAAATCCTTTTAACTTGCTGGCACAGATTTTTTCGACATAATGCGAAATTGGGAAGAGAGGGTGGCGGAATGTTGAAAGTCTTCTGAAATTCTTACTAGATCTTTGATTGGTTAGAGGTGTAAATTAATTAACACATGAAAAAACTAAATTAAAAGATCGACTGTTTTTAGAACCCCGAAAAAAAAACATTCACAATAATTCCAAAAAAGAATGCTTTAAGCTCAAAAACGAGGTTGTTACGCCAGGGTCATACACCGGTGTTTCGGAGGTTCGTCCTCCTCGTCAGTGACCCCCGCCCCACATTCAGCCCTGCATTGAAGCAAGGAGGGAGGCATATGTGGTGGTGGAACAGTGTACAATGACACTGGTCCATCACCACCCCTCAGTCGATGGATTTTTGCTGTTAGATCAAAACTAAATCAAAAGATCGACTGTTTTTAGAACCCCGAAAAAAAAACATTTACAATAACTCCAAAAAGAATGCTTTAACACATGACAGTTGACTATATTTTGCGCCCCCTGCCCTTCCTCCGCAACGGTAATGATGAGTTATGCACCGATTAAGTCGCAACGTAGCGCCATAGCATGCGCGAGTACGGTAACTACGACCCCTCAAAGCTATTCGTTCGAGCCCCTTGAAGCCCATTTCGGTTTCCTCACCCATTTTGTGACCTGAATAGTGGCAGGATAAATCCAAGAAATTAATTCACCTCGTCGACGCTTATCATTGTTTACTAAATCAATGTTGATTTCAATGTGGAGCCGAAACTGGACGGTACGTTATGGAATAACGATGCTTTTTCGACACAAATATATGACCCACTGATCATTGCCGACCTTCATCGCAATAATAACAAAATATCGGGCACTCCAAACTATTGCTATCAAGTAATGAAGATGCTGAGTTGAGCAAAAAATCGACTTTCCCTGGTCATCCAGCACGTTCAGTAGTTTGCGAAGGGTATCGCAATTTCGGCACGTGACTTATTCGGACTATCCGCTTAATGTGGGCCTTTGATAGCGTGCCTCTTGGAACACTAGAATCCACTCATAACGTAATCGTTAATCAATGATTAACAGATAAGATTCTGTATATTTCGGTAAGACACTGATCATGCCGTTGAATAGAGATTTAGGCTGGGTGAGGTTTAGTTAGTTATTTCAAGGCCAGTTAGATGTAACTGATGATGTATGATAGTGTTCATCACCTCATCAGATGCATCAACCGTGGATTGCACGGTTAAACTATTTATTTCCAGCGAAATTATGCTACAACACTGTCTCTTAAGACTAATACCAACTCATTATCATACCCTATACATGTCGTCGTTTTTGTTGGTGTTACATCTTGCTATAGTGCTGATTTTAGTCGTAAGTTTCTTTTGATTTCTTCAGAACATCGATATACTGATATTGGAAGTAATCGAACCGTTTGTTTCACATCTTGACACTTTCAACGACTACGATGTTTGTGAGATAATTTCCTCCTTGGAAAAACTTTTTCGCGAACGAACTCTTTCCACTTCAAAAATCGATTTTTTTCTCTGTTATAAATAAAGCTCTGATCTAGTCTGTAACTATTTTCTACAACGGAAGTCTAGACTGGTACATTGATCGCACACCCGGAGCACCACAATGGATCACTATTCAACCGGTAAGAAATAGGTCCTGTCAGTCAAATTTTGACGATCTCATCAGCGTTACGACAAGACTTAAAGTATCTTTGATGTTACGCACATATACATTTCCACATACCTGTGAATTTTTTTGCGCTAAAAACCAGATACAACCTTTGAGCTTTCTTTCGATGGGTTTCCCTTTTAATGTGGAGATATTCAGGGTGTCTACTTGTAAAATGAATCAAACGATAACCTTAGAAAAGTAATTTCAAAATTCTACCCACTCTTTGACGGAAACTTAAGTAATCACTCTGTGTGAAACCATTACGATTGACTTCTGCATAAACAAATCAATAAGATAGCATGTTTGAGACGAAACTAATGAGCACATCACTCCAATGAATATTATTTCAGCTTCATAACATGATGATGTGGACGAGGAAGATGCACAAACAAGAAAGTCCAGAGAAACCATGCCAGACAGTCGACTTAGGTGGTGAATTTTCCGTAAGTGGCTCGTTCAGGCTGCAGAAATTGCTTACCTTAAAGATCAGAAGCCATTCTGAAACAATTATTTTGGTTGATAGATCTACCTGTTGGCACAACTATAATCAGGGTGCGTGATATTTTGAAGAGAAAAATTTTCAGTTTTGTTTGTAACCATTAGCAATTCAAGACGATCGCCAATTTTAGGAGCAATCGCAGCTCACTGTACAGCAGACAAACTGATTCCTCTGGAAAGAAGCACGTCGATCCTGAGGAGGTGACTATTTCCAGATCGGTAGGTTACTCATAGATCGTCTAGGAGAAATTTCAGTTAGACTAGGCAAGCATTCTTGAGGCTATGAAGCACTGATCAATGAGATGAGTCACTCAAAGCCCGCAATCATCTGTATCACCTGCAGTCCCGCTGATCGTCGAGTGACTCGAGCGGGTACCAGCAACACTTTCATTTTCCCTATCGCGTGCAAGAGTAGCCCAGTGGGTCCTCCTCGCTCTAGGGATTCGCTTAGCGTCAAATCTTTCTTCTATAGCTCTCGTAAAAAAATCGGACCAACGCGTAGGTGCTCTTTCTGTAGAGCGCTTAATATCCCGATAAACCCAATTGGTAACGGCTTTCGTCCATCAGTGTCGTTGGAACGCATCACGTGTCCGGCCCACCTCATTTTCGATATCCTGAGGTCTTTAGAACGAGATATAATAATAGAACGGTGTCTTTGATCTTCGATCTTTGACATTGGTAGGAACTTCTGATCCTTTCCCTCACTTGCGAGATACGGAACGCTCCTAGCATCTACCTCTCGACTGCGCATTCAATAAGGTAAAGTGATCTTTCATCCTGCATACGTAGCGACCAGGTTTCTGCTGCATACGTCAGGGCAGGGATAATCGTCAAGTCGAAAAAGTGGGCACGGAGTCAGATGTCCCATGTCCTCTTCACTACATCTTCAATGTTCTAATACGTTCCCAAAGCCGCTCGTTTCCTCCTGCTCAACTCTGGGGCTAGATCGTTCATCGTGTTGATTTTACGACCTAGATAGACGTAACTGGAACATTCGGAGATTTTCGTTCCTTTGAGCGTGAATGGGGCATGAAAAAGGCATCCGTTTCTCATGAATATCGTTTTCGTTAGATTTAGTTGAAGACCAATACTTTCCACAGCCGTTGTCGAAATCATTCCGCATGACTGATGCTTGGTGTTATGAGGACGATATCATCAGCAAAGCAAAGATGGTTTGATTGTCGACCGTCAATTTTCACTCCCATTTCGTCCCATTCTAATGCTCGCATAGCATTTTGGAGGGTAGCAATGAATAATTTTGGCGAAATTGTATCGCCTTGTCAAACCCCTCTTCTTTCGTCGATGGTGATATTGTTGCGAATGGAGATATTTTGGTCGTGAAATCTTTATATAGCTCACAAGGAATCACTTATATACCGAGTAGGAACGCCCTGGCTATCCAGAGCCTCTGTAACCGTTGCAGTTTCCACTTATTCAAAGACTTTCTTCAGATTGATGAAAGTGGGACAGAGTGGTATTTTATACGTTCGTGAAACTTCAATGAGTCTTGTAATCGTGTGGATGCGATCTATGGTACTAAATTTTTTTCGGAACCCTGATTGCTCGCATGGCTGTCCTTCGTCCAGTGTTCTGTCAATCCTGTTTAGGATGACTCGAGTGAAGAGTTTGCAGACAACGGACAGCAAGCAGATTGGGCGATAATTTCCTAGTTTCCTTTTTTGAACAAAACACGGTCTCGCTGGTTTTCCATTGAATGGTAACTTTGCATTCTGACAGGTAGCGAGTGAAGAGTCGAGCCAGAATGTTGAAGATAATTGGCGGTAGATTCTTCAGGTGTTCTGATCCAATCCTGTCTGGACCGGGTATTATTCGGTTCTTCACCGACGATATAGCATGTCGGATTTTGAAAGGAAGAATTGGTGGAACAACAGATTCATCGTCTTTCATTTTATGTGACTGTAAGAGGGCATCGCTAGCGAAGAGATTCGAGTTGTGCTGGTGGATGGTTTTCCCCATTGCCCTTTTGGAAGCTGTAAGTGTCCCATCAGGGTATTGGAATGCAATCTTCGGTCTTGTAGTTGGCGAAGCTTCGCTGGGTTTTGCAATACTCTTCTCAGCTCCTGCAGCTTCTGCCTTAATTGCTGTTCGTCTCTCGTTGAGGTCTTCTTATATCACTTTTCTGCAACTTTCCCGCAAATTCAGACGTAAGGTTTTGCTTGCCTGTATATCGTGCAATTCCATGTAGACGTATCAACTCGGGTGTCTGCAAAATCAAGCGTCTCTTCGTGACTTCAGGAGTCTCGGCTTTCATAGCGCTAACGTGAAGATATTTAACGAGCCGATCGTATTCTTCGTCGATGTTGTCGACAACGGTATCTTCCCAAAAGCAGACTAATGAATTGAATACATCCCAGTTTATGGTAGTCTGCAATCACTACCACAAATATCGAACTAATGTTTATTGACCGGACACAATGTCCGTATCGCAAGATGTTGTACTACGCAAAAGAAAACATTTATAATAGGACAATGAGACAGTGAATTTCTGAAAGCTACACAGCTCCATATTATGCAATGAGTTGACGAAATAGCTAAAATATTTTTTCCTTCAGGTCATTAACTCTGAGCAATAACTTTATTGCAGTATACACTAGATGTTCCTGGTGCTGATAAAGTTACGGAAACTCAAAGTTGGAAAAAAGCTCCCCAATCACCAGGCACTCCTTCAACACCAGCTAACCGTGTAGCTGATGCTGACAAATCAAATGTATTTTCTAAAAAACCTTTGAAAGTCGCTGTTCAAATGTGCTTCCCACGAGTTTTCATATATTTTTTAGTGCTCAAAA
Organism: Parelaphostrongylus tenuis; assembly: GCA_019055375.1. Taxonomy (NCBI): domain Eukaryota; kingdom Metazoa; phylum Nematoda; class Chromadorea; order Rhabditida; family Metastrongylidae; genus Parelaphostrongylus; species Parelaphostrongylus tenuis. The sequence continues at coordinate 143,719 of JAHQIW010003240.1, forward strand.
GCAAAACCTATCGGAAAGCCAATTGAAGCACCACCAGATTTGAATCGTATAGAACGCAATCCTGCTGGCAAGGATTTGGAGAATGAAACGTCAACCGTCTACATGACTAGGGTGACGATCTATTAAGTACTTCACCACATTCATCACGAAAAAAATGTTTTCTTTTCAATCCAAAAAAAAAAGGCTTGAATTGATAGAACATTCACAACGTGTCATTTTCTTTCACTCGACTAGACGTCACAGTATTGCACGGATCGTCGCAGCCCCTGCGACACGAGGAAGAAAGATGTTCGGATTTTCCGTACGGATCGCGCAATTGCCTGAGCATTCTTTGACTTATTGGGTAATTTTAAGCACTGGTTTAACTCTTCCTAGTACCCTGGGACAAAAGCGCCAATGGCGCAGTGATTAGAAGTGCTCTGCATCGCACAGAAGATTGATAGTTCGATAGTGCGAGTGTGGCTCACCGAGCCATCTATCGATCCGGGGTTGGTAAACTAGTAGCAAACTGGTCCTCAAACTTGTCGGGGAGGATTAAGCTGTGACTCGATACAACGAGAGGTTACCGCGAGTCATTATATGGGCCAATCGCCTAAAACGAAGTTCAAAATTAAAAACGAATGCATGGCACATCTCTCAGGAATGGATCAACGCCGAGAGCTTGTCCTTTTATCCATGTTTTTTGCAAGAACTGGACTAAAATGGTTCTGGTATAGTGAAAGGACGTGTAAAAAGTTCGCGCCGCTTTTGGTTTTTAAATGTGATTTTCGAAATACATTGTTTCGAACAAAAAACAAAACTCTTCTTTTCAGTTTACTAGCACAAGATGAAAAACTGATTTCTTCTTCTGGATAAGAAACTATCTGAACGTATAAGTCAAAATCAATATCACTTAGGCTTTGTTCTCCGGCGGCCATGAGCATCGCCATGTCCTCGAGAAGTGCCTCGAATGGGTTGCGACCCCGACTTTTTACCATGCGTCGACAAGCAAGTTCTGTCAGATAGGTGTCGAGGAGAGTGCGGCTCGTCCCACACTGCCACTTGTTGCGTCGTTTGGCTTGACTCCATGTGCTTTCGATCGTATGAGTATGAGCAACGATCTCTGGGTCGACGAAGTCTGGCGATGTTTGACACGGAAATGTTCATACTCCTTGTCCTCCTGATTCTGAATTAGATTGTACGCTTTCCAACTGTCCGATAAGATGGTCGTTCCGGGGCCGATGAGGCAATTGATGATCTTTACAAACGTCTGAGCCGTACGACCAGAAACCTTTTCCAAGAACACTTCTCCGGTTTCTTCTGCACACTCCACTAAGCACCCACTGCTGAGGAAGGACACTGCCAACGTGGTTCTTGCGCTTAGAGAACAGGGACTCGTCAATTCCAAAGTCAGCCCTTCGCCACCAACGACGATCGATCCATGCTTGATGACTCTATCGCGCAAATGTCTTTCATGAAGTTGAACCAATCGATCACGGTTTGTGAGGCGATGCCCAGTGAAGTGTAACAGATCTTCTTGTATGCCCACAAATAGAGAGAAATGCCCTCCACGCGGAACTTCATGTTACAGTTCTGAAAGAATGTGCCCACCCAGAGTCCCTTGTTCGTACGACATTTGGCCTTACTGCATCGCCGACGAAGATTCTCTCTGGAGCTTGCCTTCATCTTGTGACCATTGGCGCAAATCCTCGAGTCATGCACCACTGCAGCTCTGCAAGGAAGCAAAGGCGGTTTCTTCGCTTCGGATTCTGTCCATCAAATCCAATAGCAGCATCTTGTTCCTTCTATTTTCGAGACGCAAGTTCACGTCGGCAGTGTCTTTCCCCAGCAGTGGGTGTTTGGTGGGGGTGTGCAGAGAAACCGATGGCGATGTTCATGCCGCCGCGGAACAAAGCCTAATTGATACTGATTTTGACTCATACTTTCAGATAGTAAGAATAAAGACATTTGACTTTAGCACAATTTTTTATGGCAAAATATGATTTTTAAAAATGCAGTAGGATTCTAGAAAAGATTTTGTAAAATTATAAATAAAACTTTGTCTTACATCGGCCGCGCGATTTTACTTTTGCTGGAAGCTAGAAAAGCATTTGAACGTGTAGAGGAAATCTTGTGGTATCAGAGTCATGCGTTCAATCTGGAGTTTCTTCTAAAGTGAAGAAACAGTTTTTGATTGAATAACAAAAGTCGCGCTTCAAATGTGACTCGCCGAAATGTCGATCGATGGCCGTATTGAAAGGACAGCATCCCCTGGTCCCCACCCCACAACCCGCAGAATAGCCAAAAAATACATGTTTGCGTATGTGAATCAATCTTATTCTCTTTGTTGCGCTACAGAGGTGAGAAAAAGAATTAACCGTGCTCTGCTTGCTGAATTGCAGAGAAACACTCCTTCAAGAAAATAAACACTGAGTTAGAATCGTTCAGTCTTAAGCTACCAAATGATTACTACTAGTTTGAGAAAGAGCTTTGTACTGCAGCAAATATCCGCGAGTAAAGCGCAAAGGTTTCTTTTTCGTTGAAGCGTTATAAGAAGACTTTTTCAAAAACGGATAAGCACCGCTCTAGCCAGAGAGTTGAGCTTTCGATTGAATGCTAACACTCTTACAAAAAGTTCTTGTCCAGCAAAAGGGATCGGCCATTTATCCTGTGCTACTAAGCGGAAAAGTACCGACAAAATAGCAGTCATCGTACCAAATGTTCACAGGAAATGCATAATTGGACGATACTAGAATCATGCAATTTAATTGCAAAAATTATATTAAATCACCAAACGGCACAAACTTTTTTATAGAATTAGGTTCGAAACATCTGGAACAAAATTAATATGGCGGAATCAGTGCGGCGTAGCGATTGGATTTCTTACTGTTTTACACATCGTGTTGTTCAGTGTAGTATCTGTGTAGTGCTGAAATTAATGGTTTTTCCTTCGCACATTTTCACTTATAACTCTTCAATATGATATTTTCACGCTCAAGATCTCCTATGTTCAAACCATTTATTTAGCTTCGAATTTACTTTATGAGGTGTTTCTAAACGAATAGTCAACAAAAACAGTGTTTCTCAATATAGACAGTTTTTCAGATGCCACCACTGATCTCTCGTATAGCGTATCTGAGGAACAAAAAACTGGACGAAAAGCATAGCGATTATATGTATTGACTTAGGAATCGAGCAATTATATGATTGCTTGCAGCAACATTTTCGTTATCGTCTTATTTCAGAATGATCTCTAAGTTTCCTTCGTTCTGTTACTTTCGATACGAGGAACTTTTCGCTGTTGATGTGTCTCTTCTCCATGATTTCGTATATGGCAGCAAACTAGAATTCACTATCGACTACGGTCTTGTTTTGAATTGTTTCCAATCGCTACAGGTGTTAATCGTATTGTCAATCAACATCAATTGGTGATTCAATCACTTTGAATGTGTTGATAATTTCTGTTATTTGCCCTTAAGCATACAAAGTTTACTGTCTTTGTTTCTTAGTTTAGTGTTTGGACTAAATAAGTGCTGAGTTCATGATCCTTCTCATAAAAGATTTTCTTGCAAATGGCTAGAAAGAGTATCTTGGTCCCACTTCATTACGTTCTTGGTTATTTCCTTGACTGATATCATAAATTGATCCGTCTCAGGAAAATCATGATCACTATGCGGTAAACATCCATCCGGTTCGTAAGGTTGCTCAACTACTTGTGGCAATGACCTGCGTTCTTAGTGGAAATATCTCAGATTTACGATGAAAACTACAGTCCATATGGAAGAAAGGAGTCATTTCCTTCATAGAGCTGCACAAGAGGTGCTCATTCGAGTACCTATTTGTTGTGGCAAAAACCAATGCGTCATTCAAGAAACTGGAACTTTATGGATTCTGTTCTCAGCGTTCCTATTTCTATGTTCATTGTCTATATTTTCCCGTAATTATAATAATCTAATGGAGCATACTGTAGCAACAAAGCACTGATTTGCTGGCTACCTCTCTACCGTGCTGACAAGCATAAATCGGAAGCATATTGTCACACTTTTATGCATTCATTGCTGTAATACAAAAGAAACTGGGAAATGCAGAGAGTTATTATACAATGGTTGATTGAGTAATCGGGAAATTGATTTGATTATGATAACCTTTGGGAATACAAGGCCAATCAATATTGATGATAGATAGTGGTTTGAAACTGCTCCATTTGAACAGGGAGTTTGACAGTCAATTGTAGTACAAGAAATGGAGAAGTTAGCAAGTAAATTCAGAATTGCGAAAATTAGAAAACAATTTTTAGTGCGCAATAATTATCTCACACGTTCTCAATGTATCGTAAAAAGGTGCCATCTCTTGTACAATAATTAAACAAAACAGTTCGTATGCGTTTCCCAATCATTTTCTTTCAGGTAATCACGATCTTCTCGTAACGCACCAGTCCTCGACGTAAAAGTGAATGCTAAATCTTAGAGATATGAATATTTTTGGACATCGTGATCTCTGCAGTTTTCGCGATTTTGGCGATTTTCGCGACCTCTTTCAGATTCCATACGGTGGATTAGCAAAACCGGCTTCGTGAGTTATGACTCACCGTCGGCAGCCATTACGATTAGTGCTCTGAAAGAATTCTGACAAAGTGTTTTTTCTTCTGCTAATCTAAACTAAAAAGTCTTTGAGCAATTATGATTTTATTTGATGATATATCTAACCTTAGTTATATTTGCCCAATTACAATAACAGTAAGTTTGATATTGGAAAAGTGTCGTATAATTTTCTTTTCTTTTGTATTTCTTCGCTTACGGTTGCTCCAATATCCCAATAACATCTTTCAAAAGAAGCTTGCAGATCAATACAAAAAAGCGAACTAAAATATTAGAATTTCCCATCGCATTTTGTTTTGAAACAATAACTTCAGAGAAATATCGTAAGCCTCTCAAGTCTAGACTAATATTTTCGTCACATTTACAGCACAAAAGTTGTTTTCATTCCCAAAAATTTGAAATAAATTAACAAACTAGTTGAAAAGTAACAACAAACGACAATTTATGCATTTTTTTCACGCGCTTACAAATCTGAGTATATGGTGCTTAGATTCATTTTTGAACGATTTTTAGCGCCACATTGTATTCCTTCTTCTCTTTACCGGCACCAAGAGCGTAGCCGATAACATCAAATGATGGCCTCGTAAGGCCACCACTCCGTCGCAACTCGTTTCACGGTTCGGATCATTTGCTGGGCCGGTCGATTCAAAAGTTTAATCTATTTATCAGGATAGTATTGTCGCAGCGTTCATTGTTACGGTCGTGCGGAGTTAATTGAAGGGGTTCTGCAATAAATACGTGGAAGGTATCCTGACCTCGTTTCCCGAGTCCACCAAACTATCCAAGTCTTCGGTATACCAAATTGGTATCGAATCTTTCAAGGAGTGTAGCAGCACTAAGTTGCTAATCGGTGGGCCATCGTAAGTCATTGTATAGACTGAAAATGCTTTCGGTTACCTTTCATGACGTTGACAAAGTCGAATGAATGACACGTATTTCGTTAGGGTGTTGTCTACTTATTGTGATTCCTTCAAATTGAATCTAACAACCTTTTTATGGCGTTCTCAAACCTTTAGACGTCCTAGACTTGCCTGGTCACTTTTTGAACAAATCGCCAGATTGGAAGTAGTCTTCTCTTTCTCTCTCTCTTTCTTTCTCTCTCTCTCTCTCTCTCTCTATATATATATATATATATATATATATATATATATAATGTGTTACTTTTTTCCATGACCAGTTACCACATCTTCTCTGCAGATTTCAGATTTTTCTGCATTCGATTCGCTTTTAGCCATCATCCAACGCAAAGTTCTTCAATCAGTTCCGTAATTCTTTATTCAGCGAACACGACGTTGCTAACAGGCGATTATTGCGAACAATCAGACAGTTGCAATAACTTGAGTTCCAACGGTTTTGTTCTCTTTAGAGCTTGGAAGAGTGATGTTGAAGTGTAACCTACTAAGTCAAGCACTTTCATGAAAAAAGCAGATGAAACTTAATACGTAACTGTGAAACACTGAGTTACCAGCTTCTATCAGATACCGCTTCGTTCTTTTTTGATCTCCTAACTAATCACTCCATGGGACCAACCTAGCCGAGTCTTACTCGAGCAAAGTAGGTCCTGCCTCACATCCGTGAAAATCAACCTCAAATATGGCGCGAAATTACGCGTGATGACTGGGTACTCCTAATCGCGATTCATATTTTGGTATACATCCAAAACGCTCTTAGAATTTTTCGTACTGAGTTTTTAATTTTGTCAAGAGAATGATTATTTTTATCAGTCTTTTTCTTTATCACTCTCTGTCCGATGCGTGCCTGGTGGCCTATGCGCCTGAGAAAAAACTCCAGCGTCCAAAAGTTTCTAAAAGTTTTTGGATCTATATCGAAAATTCAAACATCGGTTCACAAAACTTAGTGTCTAGTCATCATATGTGATTTTGCTGTATATTTCAAAATGATTATGAAGGACGCGAGACAGGCACATACCTCATTAATGTAAGACTCGATGCAGTGACTAGTGGCTCGCAAAATAATAAAATGATGAGCATTTGACAGAGGCTGATTAATTGGCGATTTTGAATTACATATTTAGTTTCACCTGCTTTGTTCGTCAAAGTATTTGGCTAGGCAGGTTCAATTTAATTCGTCTTTTTAGCTCTTCCAAGCTCTGAAGAAGGCGAAACTGCCGACATCCAAGCCATTGCAAGTCTAAGTTGCAACGAAAATCGTCTCGTAACAATCTCGAGTTCGCTGAACAAAAGAACACAGTATTATGTAATTGATGCTGAGCTTAATCGATAGCCAGCCTTGAAATTTACCTCGTGGTTTTCACATATTTTGCATATTCCGTCATGTGTTACTTGAATAGTTCTTTTTTTTTATGAATGGTGAGAATGTTGGCCAAGATGATCTTCTATAAAATCTTAGCTATAGCCAAGCTATAGCGATCGATTTAGAACCTTGCCTCCTGGTGTACTGCATTACTAATTGCCCTTCTGCTCCTCATATATGTACATTTTCTATGCCTATGTATATTCAAATTGTCTTTGACTTGCGCTTTAATAGAATCGCTATTTAAGTGAAAAATGACTCAAGTCAAGAGTATAGCACTGATATGTTTTGCTATACGTTCCGTCTGAATCGCATGGTATCAAACCTTAACATGTTGACAACGACGTTGAAATCCTGAGCAGCACGCGGTGCCGTCGCACGAACGAACGTGGCGAAAACAATGATGTTGTGGTGGTCTTCTAGTGAAATTTGGATTTTTATCGTTACTAAAGGGAATTCCGTCGAGCGATAAAGGTATATGTAGCAGAGATAATGGCGATGCTTTCTCCAAAGAACTCAGATCTCGAGAGAAAAAGCAGACACTCACTTGAACGAACTCTGATTGCCAAACATTATTTTATTCGGTAGCAGAAAGTAAATAGAAGTCACTTCACAAAGAAAGCTTATAGTGAGAATAGACATTTCTCAAACTAGCGAATGACTGAGAAACATGGACGAAAAAGAAGGAAGCGAAGTTATATAACAGCTGAAATATGTTCCCTTTCAAAAATGTGCTTTCCTCATTAAAACATGGATGATTTTTAGATACATGGGCATACTCTTAGCTAAAACATTTTTTAAAGAAGTCTTTTCTGCTATACTTCGTCATTTAATCACGATAATATCTCCTCAGTACCTCATATTATCAAACAAAGTCCCATATTTTCGATGCAAGGCCCGATGATAAAGACTCACGCCGCGGCGCGCTGCCGTACACCCTGCATGCAGTCTGAGCTAATAACAGCTCAATCGTTGTCATCCTGTTAAGGGACCATGTGTACCATTTTTAGTACACGATTGTTTCGACGGCCTTTCCACTGGATAAAAGTTTTCTCTCGAACACTGGGAAACTATTCGAAGGTTTCAATCTCTGCGATTTGATACGTATGTTTGTTCACTAAAAAAGACTTTTTATTACGTTGTAGCAGAAAATAAAACTTTATTTTGCACTCAATTTGCTTCATTTGCTCGGTTAGGGCTTCTGCAGATCTCTTCACTAAAGTTTTATAAGTCATTGGAGCTCAAATCTCGAAGATTTCGATGTTATAATCGGTTTTCTAAAAAGGGTATCATCGAACGCTGTAACATTGAAAAGAAGATTGCATTTAGCGCCCCAAATGTTACTTCCGCCGCTTGGCGTCAATAGGTGATTTATTGGTAATTATGGATGAGTTTTATACGTCAGAGGCATTCTATCGTTGCACAAAAAATGAAATATCACGAATAAACTTTTACGAAGGTTTTTTTTAATATGAAGAGCGACTGCTTCTCTTGAAATCCTTCATTTTTTTAAAGACAGTATCATATCCTTTGTAAAAAAAAAACCAATTTCAGCCTTGTCATGCATTTGTATCACCTGTCTTGCAAGAACGTAGCTTGAAAGCACATCTTCTGCAACTAAGCACCTCTAATAGAGGTCTATGTCGATGTCATTGTAATGTATAGCTGGAGTATGTTTATAAAGAGCACGCGTTCATCACTGTGCAGAACAATAGGTACTTGTCTCAAGGCACACTCCAAAAAGCGTGATTTTTATTCTTTCTTGACATACGAATTATCATTCAATGGCTGTAATCTCGAAAACCCGAACGGAGTATTTTACTTTTCAAATGGTTTTTACATTTTGCTGTCGTAGTAAAAATTAGACTTCAGTCCACATTCAAGCAGCTTTTGCTGTACACAGCTTTTCATTGAGATATTCGATAACCATTCGACAGCAGACAGATCAACGATTTCAGCGACATGCTTGGCTTTTGAAAAAGAATTTTTATTGCGTCGTTACGACTAAAAGATTATTACGTGCGCAGTCGGCGCCGTGTACGGTCGGAACATGCTCAATCAATTTGGCAAACTACTTACTGTTTCCCAATTTTTATTCATTATGGACTCTTGGACCTCATATGCAACTAGAAAAGATCAAAACTCAAAATTGAAGATTTTTATTGTGATCACCTCTGTACAATGCAATACAATTGATTGAATGTCAAATTCAGTATAACTGCGTAGTAAACCAGCGTTTTCTCTGTAAAACATCTATATATATACATACATATATATAAGCTAAAAACAATTGAGCGAGTAAAGAGAATCTTGTTGTATCAAAGCCTTACAAGAATTCCAAAAATACTTGCAAAATAGAGAAAAAAACCTCGATTAAGCAACGAAAATCGGGAATTCGCTTTGCGCTCATCGATTTCTGTAGCGGTCCACTAGGTAGAGTGATCTGGAACATCACATGGAATGAGGTCTGTTGGCCTATTATTGCGTAGTACTACACGAAACCTAGATAAGGACTGTCCATGTGAGACTGTTGGACTTCGTGGTTGGATTCAAGTGTCGTTCTGGATAGGAGTTCAAATCCGTTTTTTTCTCTTCTCATATGTGTTGGGTGCTGCAGTGGTCGGCAAATCAGAAGAAAGTTTGCTTCTATGTGACTAAGGTCCGTTTCACGATGACAACGGGTCCCTTCGTGGCGACGACACCGTTGATTGACTTTAATCGAGGATGATGTTGGAATTCGATTCCAGATATTGATAGTAAGATTACAAGTTTCATTTCCAATTCTCGTTCAATTCAGTTTTTCTGATTTATCACTATATATATATATTATATATATATATATCATATCTTTGTTTCGAGTGTTTTCTTAAGATCACAGCTCAAATTTCAATATGCCTGGTAATCATTATTTGTCAGCCCTCATTGACAGACTACTGACATGCGGGCTCAAATAATGATTATCAGGCATATTGAAGTTTGAGCTGTGGTCTTAAGAAAACACTCGAAACAAAAGATATGATATATTGAATATACTAGCCACGAGCATTCGAGTGTACACACTCTGTGTTTGGTGAGTTTTTACTGGACATAAGTGTAAATCGTACGTCGTCGCTAACTCTTATTGTGGGGACTGGAGCACCCACAGAGATTAGCAAAGGACGAGAAAGGGTAACTGCCCGACTGACGAGATCGCAAGATCGAAACACGTGTATCGGGCTCTATAAGTCAGCCCTCATTGACGGACCACTGACATGCGTGGCTCAAATAATGATTACTAGGTATATATATATATATATATATATATATATTATATATATATATATATATATATATATATTATATTTAATATTTATATTATATATATATATTTAAAAATACCAATAGAGGATCATTTATTTTTTGATGTTCAATCTTTTTTTTGACGCTATTTACAATATTCCATCTCGTTTAGTTTCACCTTTCCATTTGTTCTACATGTTCATTGGTCGATTACGAAATTTTCAGGACGTTAGAAAAACATGTGTTCAGTTCGGGTATACTATTGTGAAGTCTAAGTTTTTTTTCATCCTCCCATCTAAGAATAAAAAGTTTGTATGTGAACAAGGATCTCATTGCATTGTTAGACTTTATAGTAGTTTTCATAACGGATTTAGTCATAAACCGTAATTAGAAAACCATTTCGCAGCCAAATGTATAAGGCATAAGGCAAAAAAAGGAACTTCTTCACCATACCTGGAATGTAATCATTCTACATCAGAAGCATTTTCAGTGTAATGAGGTGAGAATGGGCACACCGTTTTTTAAAGAGGCTTTTTCGGGCTTCAAACGAAATTGTGAAAGTTTTTACCCGCACTCAAGATTATATTCTTTGGAACGATCTCTAAGAAAACTCTAAAAGACAAAAATCTAGCTTTCATCTTGAAGTCAAATGTCCGATGAAAGCGGAGCTCAACAGTGCACACTGCTAAGAGAAGAGAAATGCCTTTTCGTTGTTTGAGAGAAAGCTCTACCAGTTTTCCACCAGTTCTCTATCATCTGTGTAACTACTCGAGCACTGAAGAGTGGATTAATGTCCTTCATTGGATAGGCGAACATGCAATACATTTGCATATTATTTCATTTTCAGATGTTGGTAATGCATGGGCAATATACAGTGCTTGTACGCACATAGGCTTTTCCATCTAGCAATAAAAAATAGAGTGTGTGTCAAAGTTGGCAAGTGCAGCAGGTTCTAAAACTATCAGTTGTTTCGCAACTTAGAATTGATCTACCTCATGTTCCATCTTATGCTTACTCATAAAGACTCACAAGTCTATTTTGAAAGACTTTTTTAGCCTTTTCGAGATTGCTGAGTCAGTGGTTTATGTTCGTTTCGGTTGTCTCGCCGACGTCATCAGAGCCACACGCCCCATCAGCCACCCTATCTAGTAGGGAAAGAAGGCAGTATGATAAGCCCAGACGAAGTGAAACGTCAACTCATAAGATAGTATTTTTTGATAATTGTCGTCTACCGATTTCTCAACGTTCAAAGTCAGGCCCATCATTAAATGTGTAGGCGGGCTCCACGGTAGAACCGCTTGATTTATAGGCCCTAATGCTCCTCGAATTACTATAACACATCCCAGTCCCACCTTATTGGAACCCAGAAGTTGCTGGATCGATTTAAATAATGCACAACTCAGCAGCGCGTTCACTCTACGTCACTTCCATTTGTCTAATGATTCTATTATGCAAGCCACCCGTGAGCTCTTTGTGCAACATGAAAGAACAATAAACATGTATGGCTTTTCAATTCAGCAGCTTATGGATGTTTGAAAGGTGTGTTTGAAATGCTCAATCTTCAGATGGTTCAGAAGTTTTCCGCAGGAATGAGAGTACTGCGATATGGGACAACGAGTGACATCGGCTTTGTCATTGCGTTCATGTCTGAAGTTGAAGCCTCTGCAGTCAGTGTCGGACCACTACTCTACTGTACGTATATCGCCAACTGCATTCATCTGCTGAACACAGGAGGAGATGGACAAATTTTTTATATTGCTAAGGAAACAGTAAGAGTACATAAAGTTCAGTCGAAATGAATTAAAGGAAGACTGGCTTTCAGTTCTGAACGTTCAGATCAACCTGTCCAAGAACGCCTACCTCACAAAATGGTTTCGAAAGCAAAGTGACAAGAAGATTTTGGTCCATGACCTTTCCCCTCATCCTTCACATGTAGGAAGACTATTTATGAGGAACATGCCTCGTACAGCGCCAGTTCATCCACGGAAGGAGAGCAGAAGGAAGAATCTCAGAACTTGGCATGCCAGATAGTCTGCAAGAGCTACGCTGTATGTTGCAGATCTCAGTGTAAGTACAGAGGGAACGTCAGACTAAGACAAACGATAAATTCAATGTCCACAAAGTATCATTATCTTACCCTTTATTTCAAAAAAACCGTATAGCCTAAATGCTTGCAAGCAGGCTTAGAAAATTTGGTAGCAGTGATTAAGTACCGCCCATACTCTCAAACGTCATTAATTCGTAATCACCTATAGACTGTCATACTATGATAAAAATTGCATAATATGCCTCAGCGGTGGAGACGATAATTGCATGCGCTCAGGTACAATTTACTTATCTTATGACGCGAAGACGAATGTATCGGCGGAAAACTGAAGACCGTTCAGTGTTCGCATAAAAAAACTTGCCGAAAAGATTAGAAATTTACCAAATACCCCGTTAGGAGGGCATAGAGGACAAATGCATAACGGAGAATGTGGGAATATTTGAGGTAGAAGTAACTATCCCTGCCAAGGAGACACTGGATCTCAGTGGGCAAAACTCTCAAAGCGATTTGGATTTATACCAAAATTCCACCAGTGACCTCAAAGATAAGCCACTCGTTATCACGAGTTACTTCAGGCCATATTTTGGAATGATTTTTGATCACAGCCGCGCTACCCACTGTCCTCACTAATTCAAGACTCGATGTGACTGCTCTCCATAATCTTTAGTGTGCCATAGACAACAAAACAGTGGGTATATAAATAAGCTGTTCATTATGCATTTAAATACTTATATACTAACTACTATGTGCTTCGGTTATGAAAGCTGCTGGCCTGATGAATGTAAGTTAACATGATGAAAAGAATGTAAATATTTCATTTTTTACGTTTCGATAGGTAAACCGCCGAAACGTCAGCCATTCTAATGTTAATGATCTGTACTAGTGTACTCAATAGAGATTAGTGTTGAGAATTTCGCAATTGCTCAATAAGAAATGTAAACTTTAAGCCTGTGTCGAGGTTAGTATCATAGACAGTCGGTCCTGGTGACTGTCATGTGATAGATGATTCAAGGTCATTTCGATCATATGGTGCACATAGCACTTTAGTACTTTATTGATTCGTCATCACAGTAAATTTTTTTCACTGTGCAGATTCCAGTACTTCTAGCATTCAGTTCGTTTTCTGTCTTCTTTTTGAACGGCGTAGATTACTGGTTGAGCGAGTCTCTTTGCAATCTCGAGGATAGCCTTGCTGTGGCGTTCCATAGGACGTTGTTGTTGTCTGCCGGAGAGAGTACGATAGTGGAGCTCGGTTTCACGTGCGCCGTGACCAACATCATAATCACTCGGCACGGCGCCTTCGGTGCACATAGTAATATCGATATTCACCGAAGATGGAAGGATCTGGATTCAATATTCATACATGACTGAAACATGAGTCACTAAGAAATTCATCAAAATATCGATGTCTAGAATACTTTGCGCCATGAAAATGCAGTTTTATGGGTCAGTGCAAGAACGTTTGCAGAATACATTGATAGATAATGTCTCTTTTAAAATCATCACAAGATGAGAATGAGCGTCATGGGGTCCAATGAAAACTTTTACGACCATCGATGATTGCGCGCAGTTCGCTCTAAATTTTCTAGGCCAATGCTTTTTATAAATGATTTTTGAATACTTTACCATGAACCACGGCAAGCCTAAAAGTAGCATGACTTCAGCGGTGACCTCAGTGATTATTTTGATTTGATCATTGAATCTTCGGTAGTAATGCTCAAACCATTAATTGCTAAGGGTTTCTCTTCGTGGACTTTGCCGCAGATCGTATATGATCAAATTTTTTGGAAGAAAAGAGAGACTATCCTCTAGAAAAGGAAGTGTTATCGAATGACACAGAGCGTGTAACATGAACGATGTGAAGCCCAGAGCAAAAATCATAAATAATTGAAGGATAAGGTAATTTTTATATAACTGTCCTTGAAAATAAAAGTAGTCGAAGCTTGTCGTCGCTTCTCAATCGTTACTCAGAGCATATTTACAATGGTGTCCATGTTTATACAACATTTGAGAAGATTTTTTTTGAGTGTAGAGTATATCACGATTTATCAGTGGTGATTAGAAAAAAACCTTAGAGCCGCTAGTTCCGTGCCCGATGTAATTTTGCCGAAAAAAGTAGTTGATGATTATTCAAAAGCGCAGCGGAAAAAGCCGGAGCATGGCATAGGTTACCACGTAAACAAAGAGCTGAGCGGTATCTAGTATGATCATCACTTTATTAAGACACTAACCTTAGCAGTCGTGATTTTCAAATGCCATTTGTAACAGCCACAACAATAGAAATATTAACTTCTTGTAAATATCCTTATTCTATTTTGAATATTTTACAAATTTTGATATACGTAATAAGTGAATCCAGTACTTCTTAAAAATTCTGCGTTTCCTCGCAACCCTAATCCATAGAAGCCTTCACATCTTCGTTTAGGTTTGATTATTCTTTGAGGATTTTTTGTCCTTTTATAGAATTGTTCAATGCCGCTGTGGTAAATTTTCTTTGGAGCTAGGTGTGTTAGAGCGTTCCTGGGCACATTGATAAGCGCAATCCTTCATGTTTTAGCGGATTAGGGTCGATACCAAATAGTCTGCTGTGAGGTCGAACTACGGCTTGGGTGTAATGAACAGCACGATTTTATTCTTTATTAGTAGTGTTCCGAAACAGAGATCGCATTGATTTTAGAGTGAGCCAAAACTATGCATAGCTTTCAATGCTCTTTGTGTCCATCAATTGCTCGTCGTGAAGAGGTCTAAAGTTCTGTCAACGTAAGCAAATGTTTTACAGTGTTTTGATGATCAACCATAGCGGAGGTAACACGAGTCATCCGATTTAGCAACAATATTCGCTGATCTCTCCCGTTTACATACTTTGTCTTTGCTTGAGCATCATAGCATTTTGAGAGAAAGAATTTGCGAGCACGTACCGATGTATGACGCAGGTCATTTTATCTTCGTAAACAAGCCTAACAGTTTTTTAGTCTCCAAAGCGATTTATTTCGTAGTATGAAATCGAGCCAGTGACATGTGTCTATTGCAGAACACTTTTAGCCGGTATACTTACTGTACGTTACAGCAACAAATCCGATCTTTCACAATTTGATAAAACAATTCATTGCTCTGTGGCAATCAATATGTCCAGAAAGTCGTGCAAACACACATAAAATTCTCATGAAGGTCGTAATAACTATTTTAATATTCACACGACCTGCCTTCACAGTCATTTGAACCCAAAGCACACTTTTCGTTCGCTTCTTTGCCTCTGTGTTAACGTGCATAATAGGAGATTGATTCAGGCAAAGCGGTAAGACGAGTCTCATATCGTGATCTGTGAAACATCGACAACCCCGTCTAGAATGGGTTGATTTCAGTTAAGAACATGGCTACCTGATGTGTAGATGGTTTCCCTAGGAGACGCCTTTGTCGTTGCGAATTTGCACTCTACAGTTAATTTTGCCCATTTTCTATTATCGTATAGAATGTCCACTCTGTCTACATTTTGTTATCGTTTTATACTGTTCTGGGTCTCAGAGATTGATTAGGCTTTGAAGGTTACAGCATAGCATTCCGGCTAGATATTGTACAGGACACTTCAGAATATATCACTTGAGCTTCTGTTAGCAATGGACAATTTCTGACCTGGTTGAAATACCAGCCAACGTTTTTGGTGGAAACAGAGCACTAGGAGTACCATTAAATGAAAAAAAATGAGCCACAGTTGTTCAATAGGTACCATCTCATTTGCGGCCCGCTTAGCTCAGATCTTCCATTTGTTCTCATATTTCCCTTCATGTTTATTAGTCATCCAAAGTACATGCACCAACTAGTCTATGTGTTCAGATAACATCAAATTCAATTTGTCTACCTTCGTTCAGGTGTTATATAAGTTGGGTCTTCTTCAGATTTTTGCACTGTCTAAACTTCTTTCCGCATCTTTCAGCTCATTTAGCATCTCGTTTGCTTTGCTGTAATCTTCGTCGGTGTAAAAGAGGAAAGTTCTTTCAACTGAGCACATCTAGTAGTCGTTTTTGTAACACAGTTTGCAAATATTTCTCTCTACAATAACGTCTTTTACGTTCCGATTCCTCGAAAATATATTCAGCTCTCCTAGAGTTTGAAATTTTTTCAGCTGACGCCTTTTTGATGCGTGCACTGTTGTTACTAACATGCCTTGGTTTGATAGGAGCTCTGCCGTTTCTTGGAAAAAGAACAAATTATGACGAAACGATAGCGAGGAAGTTGTTAAACATGGCTGCTGGTGCTTACGGTGATCAACAAGCAGCTTGTCTGAATCGGTGAGATTAGGAAATATTTTGAGTTAGGTTGTCTTGCCTGAGGGAACGATCTCTCGAAATGTATTTTAACACCTAAGGGATCACGTGTAGCAGTATTAATGTATGAGTGTGCAAGAGCCTTTGTTGCTGGATAAAGTTTTTTCTCAAACATTCGAAAACCATTGGGAAGCTTAATCTCTGTGATTTAAACCATGCATTTGATTTCTAAAAAAGACTTTTTATTACGCTGTAGCTGCGAAAATAAAATTATGTTTCACACCCAGTTTGCTTCATTTGCTCGGTTGGGGGCTCCTGCATGGGTCTTCACTAAAGTTTTACTACTCGTTGATTAGCCCCAATATCAAGGATTTCGCAGATGTAATTGTTTTTTTCTCTGAAAGGTCATCATAGAGCGCCGCATGAGTGAAATGCAGATTACATTTCACGCCTAAGAAGTTACCCCACCGCTTGGACGTTTTAGGTGGTTTAGTGGCAATTATAGGAAAGTTTGTACGCGAGTGGCATCTTATCATCAAAAAGAGCGTAAAGTTTTACGAATAAACCCTTTATAAAGGTTTTTGTGATATAATGAGCGACTAATTTTACTGCAATCCTTGATTTTTCAGCGGTAATACAACGTCCTTGTAATAGAAAAAGAAACTTTCAACTCTTATTGTGCATTTGTAGCGCTTGCCTCGGAAGAACGTAGCATGAAAGCACATATTCTACAACTGAACACCTCTAATAGAAGTCTATGTAGAGGTAATGGTAGTATGCAGGTGGCATAAGTGTAGGAAGAGCACGCACTTTTCAATGAAGATTATACGGTACTTCCCCTATAAGCACCCGTATAAAAAAAACGTTTTCTGCCTTTTCAGACATTTCGTTCTGTAGTCATTCAAGAGCTTGAATCTCGAAAATTTCAAGGGTGTATTTTGTTTTTTGAAGGGCCTTCATATTACGCTGCAACAACAAAAGAATATTTTATTTTACATCTGTGCAGTTTTCGCTGTGCAGAGCCTTTCCTAGAAGATATGGTAATTGCTTCGATAGCACAAATTTTAGAACATTTATCATTGTTTTAGGTGCTGCAAAAAATTTTTTTTTATTTCGTGCGGCACTGAAATTAGGATTCTATCTCACATGAGGCGCGCATACCATGCACCGGTATGTGGATGGATTTCGCAACTTTGGCATCAAGTCATCGCCTTTCAGTGACCAGTCGATAGCTGAAATATCGACAATTTCAATGGTATGCGCGCCTTTTGAGAAAAAAGCCTCTTAGTGAGCTGTAGAGTCAAGAATAAAAGTGGGTTGTTCATTTGAGTACATTCCGCTGGACACGGCTTTTCTCTTAGACTTTCATGCCCGTTCGATATAGAAAATCTTAATGATTTCAATAAAATGTTCGTTTTTGAGAAAAACCTCTTAGTGGTTACAGCTAAGTGAGTATTGAGTCTTACACTCGGCGTCGTTCGATCGAGCAGCGCAATTCACATGTGGCGTGCAATGCACACCGAGTGCAAAACCATTTGATAAACAAAGCACACCATTCGAATTTTCAAGGTTCAAGCTGTCAAGTAATCACTAAAACGTCAAGAAGGAGTAGAAATGCGTTTTTTTGAATATAAGTACGAATAGGAAAAGCGTACCAAGAATACTTCTCTGGAGACACATATTTCTGACCAATAGTTTGCATGATGCCGACGTTCGAAGCTTTTTACTCAATACGATTGCCCATCCACGGTCAGAATTTCCCCATCATCCATAAGTTCTCATTACTTTTCTACATATTTCAACTCTAAATAATTGGAAGTAAACAAATGACAGATATAAAGTTAGCTATAGTATAAGTTGCCGATACACTGGTGTCGCATACAGCATGCATCATCAATTTTGATTGATCACTAATTGTATTCCAATCTTTATCTACTATAATAACTCTTGGAACCTCTATAAAACTAAGGATGATCAAAGCTAAAGGTTTTTATTGTGATTTCCTTTGTACAACTCAATAAAATTGAATGATTGCAAAATTCAGTATGACTGCGTAGCGTAGTATACTGGCGCTTCTTCTATACGAGATACACAAATCTAAACCCGAGGCATATGAGAGAGTAGAGAAGACCTTGTTCTATTAAAGCGATTTAAAAATTCCAGAAATTTTTACAAAACGGAGAAAAAATACCTTAATCAAACTATGAAAATGGTACATTTCGCTCTGCGCGCATCGATTTCTGGAGCGGTACCCTACGGGTCAATATGGGCATCAATGTAACAGATTTCAGAGCATAAAACAAACTTCTTGGCAGCATTGTTGTACCACAAAACGAGTTCATGAATACTCATAGCAACAGAACCTGAGGTGATTTTTAACACATCGCAGTACACGGCAAGATTTGGATACTCAATTCGAGCCGTGTATTCAGCTCTCGCCTCACTTTCTTTTTCTTTAAGCGTAATTCACATAAGCCCTTGTCATCATCTACCGTTTAAGTTCCGCGCAGAAGACGACTAATCGCCCTCATCTGTAATAATCTCGCTATTTTAAGCTTTGCTTCATAGCAAGAGTCTTTGTGGTTCAACAAGGAAGTGACAAATTACAACTTTCATTCTCCACATTCCTCATATATTCACTGCTTTTTCGCAGTCTTATGATATTCCAAAAACACTTAAGAAAACTGAGCGGTAAGCAAAAGTTCAATTTCAAAAAAGAGCTGAATCTGCGTTTCAGCCGCACCGTAAGGGTGTGTTACCAGTAAGCTTTTACCTTATGGTGCTACTACTGCGAAAAAGGCAGTAAAAACATAGGAAGTCCTAAAAATTATATATGTACAATGGCTGCAAGCTTAGCTGGGTTTATGGTGTGATATGCAACTGTTCGAGCAAACCCGTTAAAAGTTGGTGGTTAATAGCTATGACAGAAAGATACTAAAGAATGAGTGGTGGCGATTCGGTGGTCTCGGTGGCAAAGTGGTCGTACGTGCTCGGTGTGGGTGGAATATGGGTTCAACTACCATCTGTGGTGGGAATTTTGCTTACCACTCAAAGTTTTCACATTTTCCATTGTTGATTATGAAGAGCAGCTATAACTGGGAGCATCTGCATCACTGGTCTGGGTTGAATAAGCTTTTGAATGAAATTAAAAGAACTTGCGCAATAAAGACGTATTGATGGCTAACTCAGTCAACTATTATTCATGCAATGAGAGTACTTAGATATTGGGCATCATACGAAAATCCTGTTGGCAACTTTCCCTCATTAATATTTTAGAACGTTCGACTCTTCCGATGCTTATGTGGTCTTATCATCTACAAGAGTACAATGTGATCAGTTCGATAACACATGTGAAGGTTACATCGGTGAATTATCTTCGCTTTTTTGATTATTCACGCTGAATCTAATTAAAGGTAGCAAATCCTCATACTAAACGTACTACTTTTTCGATAGCCAAATAAATGAAGTTGTTTTTCTCGTGTTTATAATTTTCGATATTTTGTACTAGTCTGCCTAGCAGCTCGTATACAACTCAGCCACAGTGAGATGACAATTTTAACACATCTGATTACTAAAGCCTCAGGAGCTTTCTTTACTGAGAGACCTAGACGGTTTGTCATACGAATTGTGTGGATCCCAGCACATTTTCCGTTCGTTTCTTCTTCCCGCGGTTGTTAACCATTTGATTAGAGCATGGCGGCTGGCGCGTGTTTTATACCTTGACCTGTAATACATCGAAAGCTGTGAGTACAGCTGTAAAATTATTTTTGCAAATACGTCCGTCCAACGTGTAGGTGGGTCGTCCTCGCGGGCGGATGTATTGTCAATGCCTTACAGCATCATCAAAATGTCTTTTCCATGTAAAACCGTAAGACGCTATCCTTCTTTCAAGGCCGTTCTATGCGATAGTTATCTGTTCATTTAGCATTCAGTGAAGATTCCCTATCACAGTTCTTAAAAAACAGTCTTCATATATTTGGCTTCTTCAATCCGAAAGATATCAATAACGTGATGGTGCATCCGCTATGCTGAATATGAATAGAGCAATACGAGTCACACCCTCTCTTACATACATCATCTTCTGGATAATTGAGGACAAGAAAAATTTTCCAATTTTTCGACCACCATTTCAATCATTACGCAAGTACTCTCTGTGCGTGAGAAATGTCATCATTAGAACGAACGCAGGCTAGCCGTCTATTACCACTCCACTTTTCTTGTGACGTTATCAATAATGGTGTGCAGGGTTTCGAAAGGCTGGCTCTTTTCTCCCAATAGAGTTAAGTGTGTAGTTTAGGTCGACAAAAGAGAAACGTAATGACGTTTATAGTCTTAACTGTCCTTTCAAAGGATTGCTAAGCAAGGGGCAACAGAAAGACTATACTATGCTCTTTATAACGAAAGCCGTCATCCTTGTCGAACGTGAGTTCAGCTAGTTTGACCCATGTCAACACTGAAACGTCGTTTGCTTTACACGCCAATGTTGATATTCAATAAAGTAGAATATCTTTTTTGTTTTTCTCTCGACAATGTTATTTTCCTCAATAATGCCTAGTGGTGTGAAGTACGTCGTTTAATAGTGGTTTCTAAATCTAATTCTTGAACTACCTTGCTCCATGCTCCCATAAGATTAACCTCGCATGCAAGGCGCCATGGTATCGTATCATGTATACACATATGACTTCGCCGTTTCTTTGCTGTTATGGTGGCAGTCTAGTCTATGATTGAAATCGAAGTCTATATCTATCACTTAAGCATCTACAACAGTAGTTGGCGAATGATTAGCTGAAGATGTGCTGGGTGATAGGGATCCACTAAATAGTAGAATAATTTGTGAAGTTTGAGTGAAATTTTCAAAAAAGTATCGGAGTGGCTAGTGATGCAGGATATCACAAAAAAGGTGCTGATTTGATGTCCCTCCTCATTACTCTTATGCAATCAATTAGCTGAACGTCTAGAAACGACATATCCAGGTTTACCTCTGAGATTACAAGAAAAACCGTGACCACTGCGCTACGACATTTATGAAGAGGAGGAAATCGTTATGCAGTAGTTGAAACATCACTTGAAATGTCCGGAGACCTTTGGGACGATGAGCGTGAGGGAATGGATCGAAGTCTAGTTAGTGTATCCGCTTAGTGATGACGGACTCTGTGAAATAAAAAAATCAAAAAATCAGATATTTTTGCTTCTACTTCACTGAGACTTATTTACCTGATTCTTAGATTTAAATTCTACTCTTAGTGCCACGAGATATATAGAAAATAAATAGGAGCAGGTAGCAGCATTAGGTGTAAAAAACTGAAAAAAAAACGGACTTTTGTCTCCATGGTTCAAAATGATAAGTATTCGAATCTTGTTGAGAATATATTTGGAGCTTTAATGTTAACTTTTAGTTGTATCTGATCTCAAGAAAGAGCTGACAGTAGTCTTCAGAGGTACAAAAACGAAGGTAATACATTACATCCCACTTCACAGTTGAACTCAACAATTATTAATTAGTGCCCTTACAGATCCAACTTCTTCTGGAAGGACTACAATCTATACATCCTGGAATTGACTTCTTCGGCATGGGAAATGTGAGGGAGATGTTCACATATTTTTTTTACACAAGCCTGTATGTCGTATATTTGTTAATGTTTTAGGTCAATCGATATTTCATGAATGGTCACCTTGCACTTTGGGGCATGGTTGAGCAAGTACTCAGAGATCCTAAATACGCAGTGAGCATTGGTATTTTTAACGTTGATAAAACTGAAAGAATTTCACTTGCCTTTGCAGTACTGCATATTGAACAACAAAATTTGTTGCAAAAGACAACACATTCTGCTATTATAAAACCTCAGGATTATCGTATTTCATTCACTGGACATTCTCTTGGTGGAGCTTTAGCAGCACTGGCGGCCGCTCGAACTGCTAAACAAGGTAGGAAGTTTCAGAAAACGTACAAATGTCGGCGATGATTAAGAATAGCCAAGATAAAGAATTTCTCTGTCTGCTAATACAACTCTTAATTACTGAATTTCAATGCAATTGGAAGGGTGAAAAATGTATCGTTCCTCAGACAGCTTATCTTGCACGAGGTTCTTATAGAATATTTATCTGACCAACATTTCGGCATCGCTGGCTTATTTAGAGCAGACTGATCAGAGTCTATGATCAACACCATTCGCCTTCCCAGTGTGGGTTTTCGTAACTGTACGAAGTCGAAAGTTTTTGACTGAAGCACTGTACGACTGGAGTAACGTTACACAGAGGTGCCCCTTCATACAGTACGGCTATTGCTCGATACTTATTGCCAGCCAATGAGGTTTTTGGCATCTCGCATTCATAATCAGTCCAGAAAGATTAATTCTGAACTCTTATTGAAACAAAGACTAAGAGACATGCAGTATCAAGCAGTGTCCTGCATGAAAAACACCAATGAGTAAAGCCACTTCAATTGAGCGGTATTTCACTCAGAAAGGTTCTACTCCATATACATAAGGACCTCACCCCGCAGACGAACGATTGTGGACTATCGATTCGGACAATTTGTCCCTTAAGAATGCGTAGACGCTGAATAGCATAAGGAAGAAAAATTTCTCCACTCCATCGTGAAATCAAATCAATTTGAAAGATGCGTAAGTTGTTGGCGATGAAGTTGAGTGGAGGTTGGTTTGAAAATATGTCCTCAACAGCCTTACCTAGTATGGCCTCTATTGTTTTTGAGTGCGCTTCCAAGAAGTACTTATAATCCTTTTTAGGCTATCGGGCTGGAGAGCAGCTCACTATTTACACCTTCGGTGAACCCCGTGTGGGTGACGCTAATTTCGCTTCAAACTTTGATAGTATGATAAGCAACAGGTACCTACTTAATTACTATATCAATAGATGTGATGTCACTAGATTCCAATATTGTGGTAAATTTGAATCTCTATACTTTCCTCAATGTTTGAATAATCTCAGAGTTTCATGTGGTTGGTGTCTTAAAGGAAGCTTTTCTGATGGACCCCGGAATAGCGCCATAATCAGACTCTTGCCGGATTTGCGTTTGTGAACACTTCATGAAATTACTACTGCCTAACCCTCAGGCTTGGGTGAATTTCCGGGGAGATGGAAACTATTCGGCGCTGAGGAGCATTTTTGCGTCTTGGTGGGTGGTAGACAACTAGAGGGCATATTACTATCGACTGAGTAAAGTCAAAGTATTTTATTCGGCTGTTTAGTAGCACTACTCCTTTCTTCTTCAAATTTGTCCGAAGGTTCACACATACATATGAGTATGTCTATATAAACACCGATACAGTGAAGCCGGCAAAAAGTACGGCTTTCACCGTCATTCTATAGGTATTACTTTTTCGAAATTCCTTTTATGTTGCGAAATAAACCCGCTATGAAGTTCAAGCAATTGGCTAACTACTGTAGGTGTGAAGCATAGTCTTCTTTTCGTTTTTAGAACAGTAGGGAAGATTTAAATGTATGCTATCAATTGACTACTAATGTTCTAGTGAAAAACCATCCGCAGACCCTAGTCGTGAAGATAGAGCGAGTCATGATGAAATAGAAAATTTTTTCACTGCCAGAGGTGCTAATAAAGCTTTTAAGAAGCAAATTATAGTTCTAAAACGTCGTTTCTGAAGCTATTGAATGAGTACAAAAAATTGCAAAATGCTTTGTCCGACGAGTAATTCTTGGAAATTCGCGCGTATTCCACGGAAAGCATTAAATCTTTGAATAGTATCTCGTGTGGCAGGCATCAATACAGCCGATTTGGCGGAAATCTTGTAATATCCGTGGCAGATGTGATCAATCAGAATTGTTCAAAATCAATTGAAGAAACACCCATACATGAAAAAAAGTGGTGACTAGAAGAACAGTCAATGGGCAAAGACAATCGTATAGGCGAATTTTCTTAATAGTATGGAAGACTTTATCAAAGGAACATATTCATCATGGATGTGGGCAGCGCCGTTTTTGCAAAAGTCAACTAATAATCCAGTGAGATTGTGAATCCTAACTAAGATTTCGATGTCTCATTTCTGAAATTTGGTAACAAATCCTCGTTTCTGCGAGGAAAAGGATTCTGGTCCAAGTAGGTCATGGTGCGGCCCGTAGCAAAATTATAGTATAACAGCCACTTAAGTTTCACAAAAATCGTCAATTTTGGGAACTGATTTATTTAGTAAGGTAATCTCTACTAGAAGACTCTCATGTCCAATTTTAAAAGTTGTGATTTTTGAATTTGTAAAATTCCTATAAATTTTCTTGGTCACCAAGTTAGCTACAAATAAAACAGTTATTTCTTCCAATTTCACTCTAATTATGGCTCACATCTGATTTTTCTAAAATGTCCTCAGTCATATCTGAGCGCTAAATCCGCAAATGGTTACCTCACAGAGTCCGTGATTCAATCTGTAGGACTTCTTCTAGTCAACGGAGAACTTTTCGACTTCTTCATTGTTATGGTCTAATATAAGAGCGAACACGGCGAAAATTATCAAAGCTGATGATGGTGTGACAACTCCTGAGCCGCAAGCGTCTCTTCTAAGTTGTTAGTTCCTGGACGGAGTCGATGCCGACGGAGGAATTCATGCTGAGAAGGAAAGACGCGAACAATGTTAAGTAGTCTATATCACGGTTTACGGAGAGTAAATCTGTGACAAAGTATAACAGGTTAAAATCAATGGCATATATTCTTCTTGGTCAGTGTGTGTCACTCTCTGTGCATGTTCTAGTTGATAATGCAGAACTAAGACGAAAGTGAGGGTCCTTTGTGAGTAAAGGCCGTCATCTCAGTCTTTCCAAGCACAAGCAGCCTAAAACTACTTTAGCAGTCTCTCCGTATCTGCCCTATCTACTCACTTGATACTCATTTAGGATCAAGGGACTTAAGCACACTTATTATACTGTGTTTGGTAATAGTACTTATAAAAACTTCATAGAAACTCTTGGTGTAAAAAGGTGATATGCTCACTGGAACCCTACCCTTTTTTCGCAGGTAGATTTTAAGCTTCTTCATTGTCTCATCCACTTCACATATAGTTATTTTGCTCTGATTTTCAACCGGATAACTTGCAGAATTCGATTTGCAGAAGGGTATAGATTCAACGCCTTGGCAAATACAATGAATACATCATCTCATTTGTGTCGCAGGAAGGCTCAAAACTACTTTTGCCTTTTGTCACTGCTCTTTTGTCAAAGTCTGTGTTTGTCCACTATACATCATCTAAGAATAGGCCACGCTTATGTCTTACCTAATGGGATCTTCCAATGATCCGAATCAGTGGAAAGTAGCAGTTTTCATGTTACGGGATCTCACATATACTGCACAAATTTTAGCACTTCTATCAATCTCCTTGTTGTGATACATCGGCCTCTCGCGAAACATCATCTCAATTGGCGCAAAAGATCTCTTACTGCTTGAGAATTTTGATTGTCCTTGTAATTGTTGATGGATTATAAGTGGAGTAAATTTTTCTTGAGAACCTGATATGCGAGAGAGCTCCTTAGTCGTGTAGACTAGAAGCTTTACGGTCGAAATCTTGCGCCACTTTTTGACGAAAGAGTGAAGGACTTAGTTGACTTTTTCCGGAATTGAGAAGCATTGTTGGGATTAGGCGGCATTATCGCTGAACTATGCCGTGTCACAGTTAATAAATATTGGCAGTAGAAAGCGGGTGTGAGGAGCAAAATTCTCTCGCAAGTACATCAGGAACCGTTTATTCGTCTATCGCCAGGATTGCATGAAAATCAATGCAGCCAATATTGTAGAAATTTATTGAGAATGCGAACTCCTCAAGCAGTAGTCGAAAGGGCACGCGAAATGTTCGCAGAGCTTGTGGAGGATGATTACGATGAAATGAATGGAGTGCGAGAAGTTGCTGGAATGCACACAATGTATGTGATGACAGTTCATAAAAAACAAAAATAAATGTCAATTTATTTATATGAAAAGTCAGTCAATGAGAGAATATTTGTAAAGCTCGACTTTCACACTGTTTTTAGCTACCGAGTGGTGTTTCGTCGTGATATTGTTCCTCACCTACCGGCTTGTGCTAAAGATAAAAACATTGTTTGGTGACGACGATGTTAGCCGTCCATGTGATTTCAATGCTAAAAGTCAGCCTTATCATCATGGAACCGAAATATGGTAGGTAAAAAATAATTTTGTTTATCGTCGCTTTTTTTTTGCTTATTTACTACATTTAATGGACAAATCAAGATGCGTTTCCGCACTTTTGTTATATATATATATACATATATAATATATACGCATATATATATATTATATATATATATATCACCTGTACCATCTGTCGTCCCGTTGATTGTCGAGTGATTCGAGCGGGTACCAGCAACTCTTCCATTTTTCACTATCGCGTGAAAGAGTAGCCCAGTGGGTCCTCCTCGCTCTAGGGATTCGCTGAGCATCATATCTTTCTTCTATCGCTTATATGTGCATATAGTAGTTCACACCCATTGAAATGTACATAATCGGCTTCAGTCTGCTTATCAGAACTATATTCGCCACCTGGGAAGATGACGCGTAAACTCTTCATTCAATCACCTTAAGATTCAGTAGTGAGATGCCCACAATTATAGAAATTTATCACATTTCAGGTATCCAGACTCTATGGAACCAGGTTCGCTCTACATAGAATGTCTAGGAGAACCTAAAGGAGAAGACTTTACATGCTCCGATAAGATCAAATTTCGCTTCGATCAGTCGAATAGTTACATATGGGACCACCGACATTACTTCACAGTTAGAGTACGTTGCGTGAACGATTTCTCTACGCATAAAATTGAGATCTGAATTCACTAACTCATCAAAAGCTAGAAAGCACACTACTATTCATCGTAGCTCATCAAAAAAAGCTTGAAAGGAAATAAAATATTATTTTTACTGCTAAACAACACGTAACGTAACATAAAGGATATTCAGAAAAATATAGTACACTACTCAAATTTTCGAATTTAAGGTATCTGATTATCTAAGTGTATAGAAAGAACAACAAATGGGTTTTTGAATATAGGTGCAGGTAGGGGGAAAAGTCCAAAGTTTATTTAAAGAACTTAGATCTGGCTACTTCAGGTACCTCACTATGGCAAAACAGGCTGCGATCTTACCCAACCGGAAGGAAAACCAAGCGTTTTGGAAAATTTTGTAAATAGAGTTAAAGTTTTGACAAGAACTATAGGCCTGCAATGAAGACAGTTTTCAACTTTTTCAACGAGCTCAATTCTTTTAGAGTGCTACGTAGAGTTATAGGTGTGCTGTGCTCGTACTGTTCCTATGAAAATGCATGACTGGAACTTTATTATGATTATTGGCGCGTATTACTTGAATTCTTTGCTTTGATAGGCACCGGCTTGTGGCTTTCTGTGGTAAAACTTTGCCGAATTTCTCTTTTTCGTTGGCTAGTGTGCTTTTTGTAATGAGAAATTTTAAGTATAGTGATAAACACTTCATTTTTGTTGGTTAGCATGGTTAATTTGCTTTCAGTTTTATAGAATTTCAATTGTTTTCTTAAGCTCTGAAATAGAAATTTTTCTCTGGTTCTAAGATTGTGTAGCAAAGTTTCAGTGCCATTTCCTCCACTCTTGTGTTGCTATCATTTTGCCAGCAAAATCAGGCGGTCTATGCTTATTTTCAAAGCCTCCTTGTGAGGTTTTCTGCATGTATTGCTTTTCTTCAAAAAACTTCAATTTTGGAACGTTCCGTTTGATCGCACTTCTAATGGAAATACAACCAAATCAACTGGTTTTATCCCTTTGTCACTGTTCTTTGAGTTACACCATCATTCAGATTTGTTTCCTTAGTCCGAACCCGGATTGTGGAAACCATAATTCAACACATACAAAACCTGTCAAGGTCGTCACATTGGAGGACGTGAGGATAGAGAATAATGAATCGTCGTCAACGTGGAGCACACTTTCGTTCATTCTTAGTGCTGTAACGTGTTTGTTAGGCGTAAACAAAGCCCATTCATAGTGTTTGCTACGTGTAAATGTTGTTTGTTAAGAGATTTTCATGATTGTAATAAATCCCAAGACCGACTATCTATTAACCTCGGCACAGTTTGAATAAATGAGTATTTTCGTCTGTTAAGCCGTTCCAATGTGTTATCGTTCTTATTTATTGAATAATAGTCGAAGCATACAACAATACAGTTAGTAACGCAGCGTGATTATACAATATTCGAAGTGGCTAACGTTTCGGCGGGTCGCCTTCTTCAGAGCCTGGAAAGATCATATTGATCCACAATCCAGTAAACCAAAGCTCCATATCCTTAGCAGAAAACGTTAGAAAAGGAATTGAAGGAGTATTCAATAAATAGTAACGATAACACCTCGGAACGGCTAAACAGAAGAAAATACCCATTTATTCAACTATGACGAGATTTTCATGACTTAATCCGATGTTCAAAGTAAATCAACATAGGCTTTTGAAAAAAAGACTGCCTATTATCAACCTAGTTTCAACATCAGATGCGTTTCTAGCTTTCAAATGATCATAATAACACATAATAATAACACAACTGCGTCACGAAAACGAAAATACAGCTATTTCATCGACCTCTTACCATACCCATTGGAAAAGGGGATTCTATATCGCCAAAGCTGCTCACCGCCGCACTGCAATGGATAATGAAGGCGCCTGATTGGGACGAGAAGAGCATAAGCGTCGGTGGATAATTTCTGTCAAGCCTTCGTTTTGCCGATGACATTGTCTTGTTCTCGAAAAGCACTACTAAAGTAGAGACAATGCTCAAGGAACTCAACGAAGCAGGAAAGAAGATCGAACTACGCATAAATCGCAAGAAGAGCCAGTTCATGAAAAACTAATGGTGCAATGGTGAACATATCAAAGAGGATGGATCTTTGATTACTAAGACCTCTTCTTACGTGCACCTTGGTCGTTCACTGTGGAGAACTATATGGAAGAGGAGCTTGACAGATGAAGAAAAGCAGCGTGGGCCGCATTCGGGCCTCTTTAAGAAACCACCGACCAAGTAACCGACCTAAAAGTACGCGCTAACCTTTTGGATTCAAAAGCCCTCTCAGCGTTCTGTTATGCAGCGGAGACGTGGGCTGATACTTCGACCACGTCAAGACTACTGCGATCGACTCACAGAGCGCTTAAACGATGTCTTCTGAAAATCAATCGACACTCACAACATATAGCCGGCTTGTGCAGCTCAAATTTCAGAAATTTATCTCATCTCTATGATCCGGAACAATTCACATCGATAGCGAAGCACTGATGGACCGGTCTTGAAGTAGAAAGATCAGACGACATATGGACGAAACGAGCTGTAGAATGGGCGCAACGAGAATACACCCGTCCCCGAGGACGACCACCTACACGTTGGGCGGACGTGTTCACTAGAAGAATCAATCAGCTGTATTCATACCTATATTCGCATCAGCTGTATTAGCACCTGCCGATGTTCTTCTGACCACGGTATGAAACTCGCGCCAGTGGCCATGCTCGAATGAAACCACTGCCATGGACGACAATCGCGAGAAGACGAGAGGAATAAAATATGTGGTGGCGCGCGCACAATTCGTGAAGACGGACCGTCTACGTATCCAAGTATCCAAGTATAATGACACAATGCTAAATCTACCATTCTGAAATCATGTTCTAAACTTGCGTATTCGTTGTGATTAATCGCTCTCTAGTCAGAAAAATCTTCTACGACCTAAAACTCCCGTATTTTCCAGAAGTTGTAAGTGGAGTATAAAACCTTCACAGTCTTTTGTTACAAGCTGGTCACTGCTAGATGTTTTTGTTGAAGAATGTTAAATGACATGACGAAAAAAATAAAAGGAAAATGAGCGAAAATAAAAAATTTACGTGCAGTTGCTTCCAACAGTGCTCCACATGCGTATTATTTCGGAATATGAAATCCTACATTCTTTTTCTACTATCAAATCTAGTGTCACCATCCTCATCACGCATTCTTCAGTCTATCAATTGGGGCGGTAATTGGGAAGTGGAAATCATGGTATTAACGAAGACTTGGGCTTAGTTTGGTTCTAATGTCGATTTATACACTCCCGTCACCGGTGATTGTTGACAACCATTAATTGAAACGCGATAGCTAGAAGGGCAGTACGAAAGATGCGATTGTGTCGTGTCGGCCAGGGGGCGTTGTTACAGAAGTCCATGACACTAGAACATCGGGTTCGAAGCATTGTTTCATCTCAGTATTCTTAAGGCCATAATTCATTTTGCAAACTGTCAATCAAAACAAATACCAGGAAGTTTTGAAGAAAATAGTTCCTAGTAAAGAGACCTAGTAGTGGTATAGAAAAGCGCACTTGACCATTGAAAAGGCAAGATATGAGAACAACTTTGTTGTTGTTTCAAAAAAATCAAAGAAAGACTATTGTTCCCTAGCAGTTCTACTAATATTGCCCAATTGTTCTAGAGTTGAAGACATATTTAGTCCCTGCAAAGTCTAATAGATATTTACATAATGTTTATCTGTGCGCGTTTGTCTCGCTTCAGCCTTTTATCGTATTGTAAGCCTTTTCACTATTTTGACTGCTCCTTATGATGTAGTGAATGAACAAGCAAAAAATGGCTAGGAACTTCTAGCAAGATTCTTAGCCTGCAGAACAAGCAATACAACCATTCGCAATAAGTACTCGTTTGTTATAAAAAAAGAGTAAAATAACGAAGAATGAAATCCAATGAAGAATATAATAAAGGACACATTTACATCCAACACCTGTCAGCTCAATTGGGTTTGATGCCAGCATGATCATGCCGAGACCGAACCCGTCGACGTTGCTGTAGAGAGCTTCGATTTAATATATTGCATAAAGACTGAAAGCAGAGCAAGAGCTTTGATTATTTGGGGATAGTTCAATCTCCCGCCATGGGTGAAGCACAGGCTCATCTCTCACATGGGGTTACAAGTTTTGCATATCTCTCAACACTATTCAATATAATCAACATTTTCTCACATCGCCTCTCTTCACATCAATTGTGCGATTCTCGGCGCTTCCTGAAGTCCAGTTACTAACTCGCACTATAATTCTCAAAGGTTTTCTGAATTCTTGCTCACGTGTTCGGTTCGGCTAGTGCTTGAGTAATTTTCGTCTTTACTACAAATGCCTTAGAAAGCTAGTCGAACCGATCCTACTCAGGCCCTTCGATTTGTCCCTACTTGACCGTACTTTGTAGACTGCAACGAATGAGGCAATTTCAGATAATTTTGCCAAAAAATTTCCCGTCCTCGCAAGGTGAGGGACCTGATGAGTTGCAGACTGGGTCGAAGAGCATTGTGCTTTTGATAATCGTCAACACTTTCACAACACCATCAAGCGCTATTATTTCATTAAAACTATTATCAGTGTCATATGAACGCAAATAATAATGATGTTAATATTACTCGGTGCCAGGAAGACAAGAAAATTGTAAAAGTAGTTAAAATTTCGAGTTCAGACTAGATCACTGCCATTCACCTACGCATACAACTGTCTTCATTCCTTGGATTGCGGTACTTTTCTGTTGTACAAGCGCCGTTTCGACCCCTTGTAAGAAACGTATTTCTTGATCTTTATGATAATCAGATAGTCGTTCGATAGCACAACGCAAAGGAGTTTGAATGGTGTATTTAATAGTCAAAAAACCTTCTTATTACGCTGAAAGAGCAAGAAAAAAATTTTGTTCCTCATTGTAAAATTTCTCGCTGATCACGATCTCTCTCTTGTAGTTTTGAAAACCGAACGACAGATCAAATTTCAAGAATTCCAGTAATGTTCTTGGTTTCTTGAAAGAACTTCTTAGTGCTTTATAGGAACCAAAAGAAAATTGGGTTTCGCACGCGATGCTTCATTTCCAGTTTTGCAAAGCCCAATTTTCTTTTGACTGTTACAGTGTGAGACGAGGTCGATTTTCAAAGCAATTAACCATTGGAATTCTTGAGACATCTATAGAATAATTACTAAACTTTGGAAGAAAAAGCTTTGGTTAACGAGAAATCTTTGAATGAGAGACAAAAATTGATTTTTACTCTTTCAACGTGATAAATTAAAAAGGCCTTTCTGAAGATGAAACACACCACTAAAATTCATATGCCTTGAACTATCAATTCGTTATTTGAACATTGAAAACGACTGAAAAATACGTTTTTTCCAAGGTATCAAAGTGAGGAGCGAATAAAAAAAGTTATCCAGTCTTGTGAAACCCAATCTTCTTTTGGCTATATGAAAATCGAGAAAACTTGTCTTGATTAGCTGACGCGAGGTTGGTAAAGTAGTCATAGTAATTCGGCCGACGTTTCGGCGACCTTCTTCTGAAGATTACCGAATTACTACGACCACTTTACCAAGCTCGCGTCAGCTAATCAAGACAAGTTTTCTCGATTTTCATATATCAATTAATTATGCCGAGATTTATAGAAAGTCGAACTTTTCTTTCAGCTGTTATAGCGTAATGCGTGGTCCATTTTGAAAACCAAGTAGATCATTGGAATTCTTAAGACATGATCTATTGAATGATTACAGCTCCATAGGAAATGCTTTGATCAGCCTCAAGCTCAAGTTATCAACTGTGCAGGCAGTGACACGACCTTGACACAATCCCAAATTGATCGTTTCTTGCTCACATTGCAACTTACTAGGATAATGGATACCGTACGACAGCTTGCGACGTTGAGCATTACGACTTGGCATATTGTTGGTACACTCAAAATAATTGCTTAAAACCTTGGAAAATATTTTTTCTAAGTGACATTTCTTCATTATTATTTAAGCCAACATGTCATGTGGTCTGGTAGTGGGCTCTTGTACAGCCCGATACACGTGTTTCGACCTTACAGTCTCGTCAATCGGGCAGAAACCCGTCGTCTTTCAATTTTTTCAGCCAATCCTGTGTGGGGGCTCCAGTCCCAACATTAAGGGATATTGAAGACGAACGCTTTACACTGAGAGCCAAGTGTAAACATCACCGAACTCGCTCTGATTTCTTCAAGCAGACTAGGTGACACTGTCAAGTTATTTATAAAAGAAACGAAAGGATGCAGCGTCTTGTTGCATTCTCTGCAGGACTCTTATCAGCTGAAAACTTCCTACAGCACTTAGACCACAAGTTGCACTGGAAAGCCTTTAATATTTTACTTGCGTTAGGAAACGCTGTGGTGCTCACGGGCAATTGTGCACTTATTTGAATTCGCCAACTAGTTAGTCTCTTTTCTAACTTGACATCTTTGTTTTTCTTTTTTTTCAAGAAGCTGAAGAGTGGAAGAACTGCTTCAAAGAATTACTTAACCGCTCCTTTTTCTAGATCCAACGGAAATGTACACTGAAACGGGACGAACATAAGCACTGCACTTCAATCGAGCGAAAAAACTCATTGGGTGAAATGCGCTAACAATCAAGCTGATGCCGTCCTTTTTGGACCGTATTCAAATTTTGCGTGCTTAGAAGCATTAGAACTTGATTTCTTCAAGTAAATTATACAAAAAGCCTCGGAAACCGAAGTTCCGATTTAATGCACAGAAATGCTTATGAGTTCAGATGATTGAATGAAGTTGACTGAAAACTGATCAGTTTCACCCTTGAATAGCCAAGCAACGCGCTCGCGACGAAGGTAAAAAGCGAGTTCACTCCAGCCAGAGTATCCGAGTTTTACGTATCAGTCAGATGTTACAGATGTCAGTTCTTGTTACAGATGATTTACGTCTTAGTTTGCTAAAAATTTGGTGTTTTCCCGACCTACATTTTCTAATTTTCGAATGAGTCGGAGGCAGCCCAAAGTGCTAACAATGATAACCGATGCCCTATCGCACGAACACTACTAATGCATGGATTTTGCGTCCTAAATAAGCAAGCCCTCCATCATTCCTGAGTCGGCAAACTCATACCAGACTTTTCCACACCAAAAAAATTCTCTAAAGTAAAGTCGTTAGTATATTACAAGGACTCTGCAGTCACTGTATTGCCCAAATTCAACAAAATTTACTTGTTGTGGCCAAGTCGATAATCATCCTACGCACTGCAGTCAAATGATATTCGACATCAACTCCTCGAATCATAGAATGATTTCTGGTAAATAGACGTTTTCTTTATCAAAACCCTCTATGGAAGTCTCTTTTGCGATTTTTCATGACTTAATGCTAATAATGTGCCTCAGGACCTCAATCAACAATTATATATCTACTTCCATGAAAGCGCATGATGATACGAAAGATATACCAAAAACGGTACATGTGGCCGTCAAGTGGTTTAGAACATCAGCACAACTTTTATTGAGATGACTGGCTGTTGACTTGGAGCAAATAGGGATGGAGAAAGAAGTACACGGTTGTCTTAAGATGCTAAACGATCAATTTAGAGAAAAACAATACCTTGACTGCAGATGTTGGTTGGACTGTGTAGAAACTTAAGGCGGTTTTTAGAAGAAGACAAGAAAGGATAAAGTTCCCGGCGTTAATAAATCTCCTGAGAAATGCACCATGCATTCATCTTCAATTTTCAACTTCGTTTGGGGTGATTGAATGCTGGTCTTTCTCTTACAAAGACTCTCGGTAGCCTCCCGCTGTATCGAGTCAGTGCTGCTTATCCTCTCCGACGAGTTTGAGACCTGTCTGGTACCAATTTATCGACTCTCGGAGAGATAGATGGCCTGGTGAGCCATGAGCGCGAGATCGAACCATCGATCTTGTGAGAAACGCGGAGCACCTTTAACCACTGCGCCAGATGAGCTGTTTTTTTTATGTACACATAGTGATAATATTTGATAACAATAACAGACACAGACATAATGATAATATTTATCAACATTGATAGACATAACCCAACTTTTTCGCTTGTGTAAGCAAACACCACATGCAGTGTGAATTAGGGGATATTTGTGATTTGAAATTTGGACCTTGAAGCATCACAATGTATCTGGCGATTGTGATGAAGAGGTGTTTGCAGCAAGGGGCATACTGACACTGCAATTAGTTGACGTCCGAGTCGCTACACTTCCTTCAACTGGAGTATTTACTTGATCTTCGTCTCCACATTCCAACTTAAAAAATAAAGTTGCTACTAAATGTGATTCTGTAAAACAGGAAGCATGTTTCAAAAATGCACTCAGTAACATCCTGAAGACTGCCCTTGTTTACGCTTACAGGGACTGATTACTTCTTTTTTGAATACAATATGATTTTCTGGTAATTTCGCTCTTTTCAGAGCCTAAACCTACTAGATATCTTGCGCTAGCTCAACCCTTTAGCGACGGCAGTTGATCGATCGTACAGCGCAACTAAAAAGTTCCGCGATTTTAATTTTTCGATTAGAGTTTTTCCTCCATCGTAAGTAAAACCTAAAGTTCTGTATTCGTTTGACACTCCATAATTTTCTCTACATGGTCCTATGTTTTTCGTGCCCATAAAACTTCTCTGTAAGAACTTTGAGTGCGAAACGTAATCTTCTATTCGCTTTTGTAGTGTTCTTTGAAAACCTTTCAAAAATCAATTACTGGCATCGAAGTTCTCAACATTTGTGCTATCGAATGACTAGTAAAGTTTGGCGAAGAGCCATATACTGGTCCCAGCCAAGCGAATAAAGCAAATTGATGGGCATAATTTTATTTTCGCTGCTGCAGCGTAACGAAAAGGTTTTTTTAGAAATCAACCATCTTGTTCAGATCGCAAAGATTTGAGCTTTTGAATGATTACTAAATTCTTAAGGGAAAAGTCTTCTCTAGCGAGAAAGGCCTTCGATCAATCGTGTATCTTAGCTGGCAGACGTCATCCCTTAGGGGCTAAATAAGAATAGATTGTGGGTTTTTGTTGATCACTCATGTCGCGACAAAGTTTGACAAGCAGCAATTTGAATGTGAAGTAATATAATTTACAGACACTTAGTTGAATAGAAAATGTGTTTAACACTGACCACCTCAGAAGAATGAATTTTTCTCCTGCGCTTTGATCGCCTCTGAAATGAAAATCCATATTTTTCTCAATAGAGTAATTTTGACTATAAAAAAGACAACAGCTTACCTTATTGCTTCCACTACGAAAGCAAAAGTATAGAAAGGCAAAGAGGAAAATAAATCCCAACGCACATGCTCCTCCAATACCGACTCGTATAACTAAAAAATTGACATCAAACTTTGATCAAAGTTCAGCAGTAAGACTCTCCATCCATGCTTGTAATGGTCCCAGAGTTCAACCAAGATATTAATAGGCAGAGCAAGCACACTGAGAGGAAAAATGCTCGGTAATGCGCGCAAGGCTTCGCGGTCGATCCTGAACAGGACTAAAAAAAAGTTCCATCGATCGAGAGTCGTGATATTGGTCCCGCATGCTCTTAGAAAAGCTTCATAGAATCGATAATGTTAAAGACATCCGGCATTGAGTGGTGAATACGTTTTAGCCCAGCTATTCGAGAGGAAGCGCGTCCTGACAACGTGTAGTTGATAGAGTGCTTCGAATTTTCTGTCCTCTATACAAACACTCGAATGACCCGCAATGTGAGCTGTTCGCGAACTCCTTATTCAACACAAAAAGGCAACACTAATGTGTAATAATGGTCGTCTCAAAAAGGTGTCTAACTGCTCAACCTTTATGTGCTCCGGAAATATTTACCCTTTCCGGACGGTAGCATAATCGATAGTGCACTCAGCGTGCAATTCTGATTGATTAGTGAGTCTTTTTATTTTGATTGAAAAACTTCAAGTTTTTGCATTTTTCTGATACTTCATAATTTTCTCTACACTTTCATGCACTTTTCGTCCATATACAACCTTAATAAGAAAAGAAGGAGAGCTCGCGACCAAATGGTTGTGATGCTCGTTGTATGCCCCCCCCCCCCCCCCCCCCTGCCCCCGTCTACACTCCTCGGCAGTCATTAGCGAGCGCTCTATGGAATGCAGAGCCAGGCTATTCTTAAGATTGCAAGGACACGTGCACAACCAGTATTTTACAACGCTCAAGAAGATATCAAAAAATTTGATGACAAGAATGCTACAATTACTGTGATCCGCACTTTGAGAAAAAGCGAACGCTGTGAAGATGGTGAACTGCCGAAACGTCAGCTGTCAAATAAAGTTTATTGTAACACTTCGTATTTGGCTCAAAAAAAAAATGAGAAATTGCTGTGAAGATGGATCAATTAATGCCAATATGAATAGAAGACCCGGATTGTGGAACGTCCGACCAACGCGCTATTGAAAGCTCAAAAATTAGATTTAGCCCCGGAATCATTGAGATTTTTAGAAGGAAAGTACAAAACTGAAATTGCCGAGGTTTGGACTTTTGAAGATGAAGTGAAATACTGTGAAAAAACTATTACTGGTTAAGAAGACCATTGAATTGTTGAGAGTCATTTTGACTCTCACTGTTCATAGAGGGTTGATAACAAATGACAGAGTTGGCAATTAAACAGCGATTGCACTTATTTCGTATTACGTTGATACTTAAAGTAAAGGCCTCCGTACTCAGCTTTCGGCCATTGAGAGAATTTCATTGACACTTATGACGATAAGCAAAATTGAAATGGAATGGAACACACTCTCGAGTTTTAAGGACCTTCGTAGATCGCGGTTGCGATGAAACGGATGGAATAAAATGCTGGAATGTGTTCAATACGTGAGATACGAAAAAAATAAACAAACAAGGTACTTTCTAAAGGTTAGAGTGAGCTGATCTAAACTTGCTCCAACGCAGCCTTATTAACATATGAGGCAAAGATGCGTGGAATACATTTTGTGGAAATGATGGCTGCTTTCTGCTTTGAAATTATCTAGTCAAGTCTGATTGTCGGTAGCTAGAGAGCGAGGTCTTTACTTGATTATGTCGAGTTTCCGATTCTGGCTCACGGCACACATTCCATCCATTTTACATCATTGAGCTTATGAGACACATTCCATCCACTTGACTTCTTTGGGGCCTGCGTTTCAAAGCGAACGCAAGTGACTAACTAGATTTTGTGTTTTACAATGAGATTATGTAATCCAGTTCATGTCTCGCACTTATAATCTACACCTTCATGTCAGAAGGCTTGAACCTTTGAATAGGTCATGTTTCTGCCAAAGTTTCTGCTAAGGTTATGGAGGTTTTTGAATGGATTGCGGATCAATTTAACCTTATCAGGCTTCGAAGAAGGCGAGCCTCGCTGAAACGTTAGCCACTACACGATTATTGTACTGTTTGTGCGGTGAAACTACATTGCATTATTGCACTGCATCACTAACATCTAATAAATACTGTTATTCACATCACGAAACTGCTCAACAGAAGAAACTAGTTATTTATTCTAACAGCACCCAAGCCAACACGCGAAAAATTGGAAGATATGAATTTGGTCTGATCTTTAGGAATCATGAATGCGATGAAACGAATCGAATGCAAGAAATGTTGGATACCGTACAGTAATCTGAAGACATGTAGTGTAAATATCGAGACTAAAAAAGACACAGCTCGCGGCAAACCTGATTACTCATACGCCGATTTAAAAAAATACTCTTATTCATATCTGTAAAAGCCACAGAATAGGTACTTCCACATTAAAAGTGCCTTGCTTTTGTGTCTAATGAGTAAGAAAAGCACAAGGAGGTAATTATGCTGCATGAGGGCACCAATTGAGGTTCATCGAACTCTTCAGTACCATCATAGTTTTTTACTAATAAAATTAGGTGGTCTTCAAAATCAAACACTATAAATTCAACTGACTTCAAGCCTCTGAATAATCACATACATTTCAAGACTGCTCACCAATAGTTCTCCACTCGTATATGTTAGTATGCTCCTTGTCTGGCGTCGTAAAAGGAATGCTTGTAATCGAAATTTTTGTGCCCAGTTGACTAGTTAGTACAGTCGTTGCATTCGCAGTATCAGAAGTTCCCAGCCCGAAAGTGTCTGACGTATTAATTCTTGAAGGCTCCGAATAAATTCCCAGTAACAGCACAATTTTTTCTGCAAAAAGTAGAAATAATATTATGGAGATGGACTGGATTTGTAGTGGAGAACTAAGAGTTTTTCAACATTACTCTTCGATTCATAATGAGGTCATATCTTGATGAATCATTTCCGTCTTCGAGAGAAGATTTTTTCATGGAAGATTTCTTGCTGAACAAAAATTTCCACAGTCTACTAGAAAAGCCCAAATCTCGGGTAATTCAGAAATTTACTCTTTTTTTTTCGGACCTTCTAATAGCGCAGCAGCATCAAAATGAAATCAAATTACACACGCATCGCATATATCACCCTTTTATTTCGCACGACAGAACACTTGCCTTAGACTATCAGTAACCAGTCAATAGCGTAAGATTTGGCGATTTCAACCTTATGCTCGTTTCATGAAAAAACCGCATTACCGCACTGTAGAAGGGAAAATAAGTCGACTACGGTGTGGATCGACAGCTGCGATTGATATACCGCGCATAAGATACTCACATGTGAAGTGCGATTTTTGTTATTGTATTCATTTCTTTGCTTTAACAAAAATTCAAGATAAAAGATGACTCTGCTGCATGAAGATTCTTCCTAAACGTTCATATGCTTTTCGTACTCGAGTTTAGACTGCTTTGTCTTAGGCCTAGGTTTAGTAGCGAGTTCAATTGGTAATATGTAATGAAAATAAAAAGCCTGAGCACTAGAACGATAGGACAAAGTTTTCTCACAATTCCAATACAGAAACCTAGAAATGTTTACACGGAAGCAAATAACAGCAATAACGCGCGACACATGTGAAACCCAGAATTGTTTGGATGGTTGAAACGCTGTAAGGTTTTTTTTTATAGTCACACCTACATACTCAAATACTTGGACGGTCCGCCTTCATATCTTCTGCAGATCCAAGCGCATTTCCCGTTAGTGTCTCCCTCTCGCGATAATCGTCCATGGTGGCGCTCTAATTCGAATGTGAAGATTGGCGTGACCCTCTTAGAGAATCTGTATAAGATCGGCAGCTGCGAGGACAAGTGATTGATCCTAATTACGAACACCACGCATAGATGCTCGTCCTCCTAGGCGGGTATTTTGACGTGGAGCCCACTTCAAAGTTCGTCTCGTCATTCTGTATAACCATCTGGATCACGAAGATGAGATAATTTTGGAGATCTGAGTTGCCCAAGCCGGTGAGACGATGGGAGTGCAGAGTTTAGAAGAAATCGTTCAAGAGCTCTGTGAGTCGCTCGCAGTAGTTTTGACGTGGTCGAAGTATTAGCCCACTTTTGTGATGCACAGAAGAATGTTGAGAAGACTGTTCAATCGAAGAAGTTAGCGCGTAGTTTTGGGTCCATTATTTGGTAAATGGCTTCTTGGGAATTCCGAATGCTGTCCACGCTGCTCTGTTTCTTCTGCCAAGTTCCTTCTTCATGTTGCTCTCCATGTTCAGCGAACGCCCAAGATACACCTACGA
This sequence comes from Parelaphostrongylus tenuis, assembly GCA_019055375.1. Classification (NCBI taxonomy): domain Eukaryota; kingdom Metazoa; phylum Nematoda; class Chromadorea; order Rhabditida; family Metastrongylidae; genus Parelaphostrongylus; species Parelaphostrongylus tenuis. The sequence goes on from JAHQIW010003240.1 coordinate 184,515, forward strand.
CGTGGTCTCCATGATCGGAGAACCATCCAGTTTGATATGTTCGTCATTGCACCATAGGCTTTTCATGAGCTGAGTCTTCATGAGATTTATGCGTAGTCCAATCTTCTCTTTCGCTTCGCTGAGTTCCTTGAGCATCGTCTCTGCTTCACTAGTGCTTTTTAAAAAGATCGCGATGTCTTCCGCGAAACGAGGGTTCCCAGGAACTTTCCATCAATGCGTATGCTATTCTCGTCCCAATCGAACGACTTCATTTTCCATTGCAGTGCGGGGGAACAATTTTAGCGAAATCGCTTTGTCGAATTTCTCTTTCAATGAGTATACCAGGGCATCGATGACAAAGCTGTATTTTTGCATTCAATTTTTTTCTTATTGCGCTCAAAAAGCATGTATCTGGATCTTTTCCGGATTTAAGCTTTTGAATGATTACTGGTAGTCACACGGAAAGTCTTTTATCCAGCAAAAGAGGCTTCTTGAAAGCTTCCCCGCCCGACAACGAAAATGGTCTTTTCAGTAAATCTTATGTACTCGGCCTCTCAATGAGTAGACATGTCATCATGACCAATTCGATCACAAATATCAGAACCTGTATTAGAAATCACTAGGATTCGATAACTTCCAACACCTCATGGCATGTCCAGTTCAATAGAAGAGCACCCTTGTCATAAGCATTAGATATGGCATTGAAAGAGACGGGTCTATGCTTTGATTTATTTACATATTGAGGGTGATGCAGCGTTTATTTAGTGTATGATTTCATGACGTAGGTGCATTGGCGAGCATAAGTTGTTAGTAAGAGCTAGAACTACTATTTTTTCAGAAATTTAACCGCTTTTGTAACAAGAAGCCTCAACCAGTCAGGAAAATACTCACAAATTAGCCTCACGCTTATTTAGATAAGCTCATTCATAAAAAATGGATTTTTGGTGGAACATCTAGGTGTGATTCAACAACATATGCTGACAAAAAGCAATACGTCAATATAAGAGAGCAAATGAAAAACCTAGCTCATTTGGTGGAGAAGAATTTTTCATAGGAGTGTTGGTAACCATTCGAAAGCTGAGACTTCAGGCTACCACTCCACATCGCCGGTTTTTTAAGAAGCCTTTTTCTGACGTTGCTACAAGAGGAGATTTCCTGCGTAAGAAACGCGCATGTTTCTCGACGGACAGAGTTGTTCGTTGGAAATATTAGTAATCATTCGATAGCATAATCGTTTCTAATGCCAACAATGTACCTATCTCCTGAAGACCTCTTCTCCGAAACGCAGCAGGTGAATAAGTCGGGTTGTCATGTGCGAGAAGGTGGTCGCTGGCCACTCGCGACCGGCTGGCAAAGGCGTCCACGTGAATAGCTGCTGACGCGATGATCGAATGATTCCCTAACATAAAGGTGCGTTGTCGAAGCGTATGAACTGTGGAGGAGATCTTTAGTATCACAGTCATTAGTTTGTTCTGGTGATCACACTCCCCATGTGTAACGCGTTGAGGTAGATTACTTAGACTGCACGGGAGGTTGAGAGGTAGATCGAGTCTCCAAGTCTCAATTGTAGTTTTCAATTTGGATTAGGTGATGATGCCTGCGAGTCACTGTTGGAAGCAGTTAGGAAGTTCTGGCCTCCTGATTTCCAGCAAAGAGTTCATAATGATGATTGATGTTCGAATTTATGGCAAAATAAAAGCATTTAAAGTTTTTTTTTTGTTGGAATTATACGTTTTCACGTAATGCTTCCTGATGTCAATGCTTTTTTGACCATATGAACGAGTGGAGAGGTATTTCGTCAGTAAAGTATTGCGTCAGCGATAACGTAAGCGCCACACCCACCGTGGAGTTAATGGCTCCCGATCGTCCTTTCTCATAATCAAATCCAACTTATTTACCAATTGCGTTAGCAGAGAAACGGTTTCAGGATATAAGCACAGCAGTGGCATCGGGAAACAGCTCCGGAAACACTACGCTATCTTATGATTATAAAAGTCCGAAGAGAGAGCTCTTTTCCGCGAGAAATATGCGCTAGCTTGCATGAAGAAAACAGCTTTATAAAAGGGTGTTTTGCAAGATCGGCGACGTGAGGTGGTAGCCTGAAGCCTCAGCTTTCGAATGGTTACTAACACTCCTATCAAAAGCTCCCTCCACCGAATGAGATCGGTTTTTCATTTCTTCCCTTGAAATCAGGAAGAAGCGATAACGCTTATCATCAACCTGGTTAGAGCATTTGATATCTCGTAAGCAATCATTCTTCACTTGGAGTTTGAGGTTTCAGAATTGCTTTCTTACGGCGTTATAACTATCCATACGATAGCCAATGGAAAAGGGTTGATCGCTTAGGCGACGTTTTTTGCACTCAATATCTGCACAGGAAACCTTTTTTTTTGAGACCGTGATCAGTGGTCAGTGATTAAGTTCATGATTAACTGTCATTCCACCTTGATTATAAATACGAATAAGCCTCACTGAATTGATGTGAGGATATATAAACAACAGTGGACCTCTCATTTGCTTTCAAGGTCTTTTGAATGCTGCCTACAATGGGTTTATATTATGGACCTTAATAACGCATATTGAACGAAACGTTACTCATTTCCATAGTACACTCAACAATGTCTTTTCTACAATTCTGTCTTATCCATGACATCTCTCTTCCTTTAGTTAAAGAAAAATATCTGCTTATTGACAAAAACCAATTCGTGGCGGCGCGAAAATGTATTCACTTGGGAGCAGACGAAAGAAGTGTACTGTCTTAAAGGAGTTGTAGCTCTCTTCGGCATTGACATTATAAATAATGCTGTTCGGGATATAGTCTGACTTTTCTCTAGACTTAAGGAGATCATTCGATAACATAATCTTGACAATTTCAATATCGTATTTCTAGTCTGGACAAGTCTTCTTATTGCGGTGTTGCAGCAAAACCTTAGGTTAGAAGGAAAGTTCAGAGGCACTTGTAGAAAACTGAAAATTCATGCATAAATTTCAAAACAAGAGCAATAATAACTATTGTTCAAAATAAAGGCCATTGTTTTCTACGACTTCTGCCATTGGTCCACACAGCTTCGAATTTGGTCGAAGTACCAATCCTTCGACTTCAAATCAAAGAACTTTGACTTGCTTCTTCAACTTCAGCGAACTATTCAAATCCGCGACCCTTCAAAAGTGTTGCATTGATCGGAACAGGCCAAAATCGGATGGAGCGAAATGTGGACTGTAGGTGGGATGTGGCAGAATCTCGACTCCCTCCAATTCATCAAACTTATCTTTGGTCTTTTTGATAGTGCGCGGTAGGGCATTGTCTTGCTGCATCAAAACGCGCTTTCCGTTGACCAAGGCCGGGTACTTCTCCTCAAGCTTGTCATAGATTCGGCCTAACTGCTGATAATAGGGCTCGGCGTTGATGTCCTTGCCATTCAAACCAATTCAAAATGCATGAGAGTTATGTCACCTCAATCAAAATGCCTTAAAGACTTTATTTCCAATTTGGTAAGACTACATTTCACTTTCGTCGCGCTTTTTTTTCCTTTGCTAGGGTTGTGGAAAGTCTTTACCACAGTCTGAGTGCTTGTTCAATATCTTTATAAGTGCTAAGTCTGAAAAATTTTGTATGATGGTATTTATGGAGCGCTAAGAAAAGGAATAGAATGTAATTTTTCACCCTTGAGGTATACCCACCAAAAGAGTATGAACGTGTAGGAGATATCGTGCTGTACTAAGATTTGTAAACCTAAAATTTTTCAAAACGGAGGAAAAATCTGTAGATAAATAGCAAAAATTGTGCTATTTTTGGACGACAGTTGAATAAATTTGGCAGGCTTGCGATTTTGCCATTAATTAAAAATTTTCGTTTCGAAAAATTCTTTAACTTTCTTGTATCACTTCTGCAAGAGAACTGCTCTATCCTTTCATAGATATTTCGCTTATCTTCAATTTCTACGAAGTTAATATCAGGCTAACTTTTGGATATGGGAAACGTAATTTTCTTATCGCTCTCACAGCACACTATGAAGACCTTTTCAAACCTCAATTTTGGTTTGGGAATCAACGTTTACGAACTATTGAATGAAAAGTAGTTTGGCAAAGAGCCAAGCACAGACGCCAGTCGTCTAGACAATGTGTGACGAAGGTTAGACACAATATATCTAAGCTAGGTAAAGTATTGAAATCATCGAGATTTGAGCTATCAAATTACTGCTATAGCTCTTTGAAATGTGAAATGGGTCTTATCCCGTGAGGGTTTAACATTTCCAAGCGACGGACTTTTGGAAATAAATCACATCATTTCCTCCCTACAAACTATAAACATATCTAAGGTCTACATTCTAAAGAATAACTTTTAAGGGAATCTTGCAAAAACAAACGACATAAGGTACGCCATTGTGGTTCTAATGTTAGTCAACTGCCAACAATTTGATACGATCTTACAAAAGACCCTTTCCAATAGTAGACCTTAGCAAATTTCCGTTTATGATATGACGTTGAAATCTTGATCAATCGAAAGAGAGAAACACACCTGTATCATTATCTGTATGTGCTGCGATTACTAGAGTAAGTAGTAAAAGCTGTACGGCTGATGTACATCTGCAATTGTCTCTTAAGTTCAGGATGATATGTGTAGACATGAAATTCTGTCAGTTCAGCTGAGTTGACATTGTGAGCTAAAGAGATTACAATATAGACGTATAGGTGAAGATCTAGGTTATAATCAAGTGAATTCTAAAATTTAATTTAATTTTGAGCTATTGTAAATATGCTATTTCGAATTGCTTGACAAACCCCGTTAAAAGAAATGTTGACCCTACCCATGCGTGTTCAAATGTGTGGTCATACTATCAATTGACTGTGTTGTTACCCCAGGAAATGAAACACTTAGATATTATTGACAATTTATGCGCTGCGAACCAAACGCTCACATGAAAAAAAAAATTCAAACAATGCACAAAAGTCTAACACCTACTGACTTCATCTGTAGGCTCTGCTGCCGTTAAATCAAAATGAAAACGTCGACACTTTGGGTGAACATGTAATGAAATGAACAATTCTAGAAGAATTTTTGATAGCCCTGATAACACCTGAAGTGATAGCTCTACATGAAGATATTTCAAACTCGCCGTTTACCATGAAATTTTTGTTCGACGGAAGTTTAAACCAACTAGTTCGGCTACTTCATCCAGAAACCATTTAGGAATAAAACTATACTGTGAATAACTACTTCTCTAGGCTCAAATATGGATATGATCGCAAACCTCCCTCTGAAGTGTAACAGTCAGCAAATGCCTTAATGACAGCAAAAGGAATCTCCAAGTTACTCATTTCAAAACGCCGTGAAAAAATGGACTTAGTATGGAATGTAGCAACTCAGTTTTTGGTAGAAGGTTACTGCTTATGGCACCGCGGCAAGATTTATACGCAAGGCGATTAATAAATTGAGTTTCGCAGGATTTGATTTAAACAGTTCAAAAGCGACACGTCTACAACACGTCGTCGATATTGTTTTCCGCCTCGCATCCGTGATACACAGAAGTTTCCCCAGATCTAAATCTTCATGGTCCTCTCAAATCATAAATCACATCAAAAGCCGTGTGATTGCCTTACAATATAAAACAACAGGGCGACTCTCGTGCGGTACTTCGACGATAGGATTTATTATTCGGTGAGAAAATTCCGTCGTGAAATGGCGGTGTAGAGTTCGTCACATTTCAACCTGCTACTCATTGCTTCTCTCAAATGTGATCGCGTAACGAATCCTTTGGCCCTCTCCGCCTCCATCTTCTTTCCATCATCACCTTCTCTTTGCTCAAAACGCTGGGATCACTAATTTTGCTACCAGAATGCGCAGCGGAAGAGAGCGAATTAGATGTGTTGAATGCACCTAAGTAAAAACACCGGTAAAAGTGAACATGACATTGCAGGATTTGGAAAGTTAATCAAAGTTAGAAGGAGAGCAGTTTTGCTGAGTTCACACAGGACCTCTTCCATAAACCAATTTTTTCTGGATAAAAAATCATTAAATTTGAGTGCAAGAATCTTATAACGGTGCCATTTACACATCCATCAATCACATTCACATAAAACGTTAGCTACGACATAGTGTTGTAACAATCTTGTGTAAGTTAATCAATAAAAATACTGATTACCCATGTCCAAGGTAAATGAAAGCCAGTGCCGAAAATGTGAGGAAGTACCGTTAAATGAAAACTCTGCAGAACTATGAGTTGCCCGTTAGAAGGCTTTTGGCCAGCGCGTAACACGCTTCAGTTCCTTAAGTCCCATGTGCACTAAAAATGAGTTAAGAATAAGGAGAATTAATAGAACTGATAGTGCTTTTCCAATATGTGCTATCCGTTTCGCGGAAAAGTGCCTATTGATCCTACCACGACGCTCATGACATGTCCATTAAGAGAAAATTTACCAGTGATCAGCTCAATAGACTGGTTCAATAATGATCCACGAAAAACAAAGTTCTACTATCAACTTTGAAAAGAAACAGTAACAGTGAACACTGGAAGAAACAGTTTTGCTGACTCTCCTTTATGACTAGGCAGATAAAACAGGGTTGATTATCTGTTGAAAAAGAGAAAATTTATGAGCACTCGACATGGCACGGATGCAGGATTTTTTAACTCCAGACATCGTGTCAATCACTAACAGTTCTTCTAAAAATAAGCCACCAAGAAATTCACTCTGAGTTTGAACTACTGTCAACAGCTGGAGAGATTCATAGATTCAGGACGAGACATATCACAGTGACTTCCACTTTGATGAAAGTCACGAGCCACAAGCATTTTCGTAAACTCAAATAAATGAATTTTTTTGTTCAAAATCTCGAGGTTGACACCATCTTCTAGCTTTCTGAGAACGAGCTATGAACTGTGAAGCATTAGTAAAGTCTTTAAATATAAGAAGGACGTGCGAAAAAACAAAGAGTAAAGGCACGGTTCCATTTTGACTTATTTGCGCTTTTTGAATTTCTATCTTGATTTTTAGGTTCAGAATACCGAGGTTGACCCTGTTTTCCGGCAGTTCGATGATATCATGGTTCCGCTAGCGCTAGTAAACGGTGCAAATACAGAAGAAAGTGTGGAAATATTTGAAAAAAAAAAGAAAGAAGACGGTTCTATTCCGACTTTTTTACGATTTTCCATGAATTTTTCGCATATTTTTCAAGTTGAGTATACCGCGGTAGACCCTGTTTTCTAGTATATCGATGATATCGTTTCGGCTAGCATTATTCAACGCATCAAATTTCATATTTTTTCTTGGATAAATGATACTGGCAAAATAACGTAGGTCAACTTCAACTGAACTCGTATTGATATTATTATATTGAAAGGGAAAAAAATCCATGAAAAACAAAAATCAATCAGAATAAGGCCCTTTTTATGCTTTGCGCCTTCTTACACCCTCTTCTCTTATTTGAAGCGCTTACTACCGCTTTACAGTTTAGAACTCATCCATAAAAATTTCGAAAATAGTGGCAACGTCAGTGCTTCCAAGCAAAAAAAGGAAGAAATTCATGTACAATCGTACATAAATCAGAGTGAGACTTTTCTATTACTTCACATTTTCCTCTCTTACTGGGAACGTTTACTAACAGTACTCTCTCCGCAATACCTTTACTCTTGACGTTTCTTACAGACCTTGCTCAAGAACAACAACAATCTAATAAAACGACAACTAAACTCTTGGGCATGTGGTGCAGTGGTTGGAGGTGATCTGAGTCGCACACAAGGTCTACAGTTCGATCTTGCGTTCATGACTCACTGAGCCATCCATCCCTCCGGGGCCGGTAGATTGGTCCCGGACTGCTCGTAGACTTATCTGAGAGGATAAGCAGCACCGGTTCGGTACACCGGGAGGGCACCGCGAGTCATTGTAAAGGCCACATATGCATTCAATCACCTCGAACGAAGCTGAAAAATTGAAGGCGAATGCATGGCGCATCCTTCAGGGATTGATCAACGCCGAGAGCTTTTTGCTCCAACACGATGACATGTTTTGAGCCTTTTATGAGGTCTGGTACGGCACTTATACAGTACTAGACAACTGCTGTTTCGGTAAAGGTATGATTCATTCCACCAGTCGAAAAAACGCTCGACTGTGGTCACTGCATTGCCGGGGATCTTGTCACTCGACATGTGGTGATTAGATAATTCGGCGTCGATTCCTTTATAAGAAGAAGGTAACGCCCTGCAAGGGATCGGCTGATGAAAAGGACCGTGGTACTGATGAGCCTGCAAGGGCGAAGCAGCAGCTGTCTAGTACTGCATAAGTGTCATACCAGACCTCTAAAAGGCTCAAAACATGTTATCATGTTCTCTCCACATTGTCATGGATATACCATAAACTGTCAACCTGGGTGTTCCAAGCCTAAAAATATGGCAAGAAAACTCTCTAAAAAATCATAAATAAAGCTGAATTAAACACCTACACACATATACACAGCACACGCATACATACTTATACACAAAACATACATATGCATATTCGTAGACATACACATAAACGTACGCAGAGATAGGCATAAGCACATACATAGACACGACATAGATATACACATCCGCACACACACATGCACCTAAACAGACACACACGCACTTATACATACACATTAAGGTAGACACACACACACACACGCACACACACACACACACACACACACACACACACACACACACACACCACACACACACACACACACACACACACACACACACACACACACACACACACACACACACACACACACACGCACCATTCGCATAGACATAGACGTACGTAAACACACATATACATACACATAAACATACACACACATACAGACACAGTACACATACACATACACACATGCATTCACACATATACATACACACATACAGAGATACACAAACACATAAACACAAACGCATAGAGATACACATAACACATACAAATAGACACACACATACAGATACAGATACAGATGTACACATGCATATACACACATCACATACACATATAGATACAGATACATATACACACAGACATGCAATACATGGCATCCACACTCCAATCGCGCGCTTCAAAGATACAACACGCTCCGTTGAGGTTGTCACGCCAGGATGGGCGCGTTCGTCTGGGAGTAGCGTAGCCGTCTATCCCGCGTTTCTCTCTGGCACTTGAGCGGTCCTGTTGCTATCGTCGGGAGTGTTGTTAGGGCCTTTGGGCCCTCTAGGCCTATTAGAACCCTTGAGCCCGTTAGACCCCATAGGCCCATCACGCCTATCATGTGATCGGTCTCGCCCATCGTCTGAATTCTCTCAGTAGCTCTTCGAAGTGTCGCTGGGTTTTCTCTTTCTTTTGCAGTGTTACGACACTAGCAGTTTACGTGCGGACATTCTTTTCTATAAAAAGGATAAAGCTCGTCGGTGCTAATCAGCCCCTGAGGGACGCGTCATGCATTCGATTCCATTCGTAGCATCGTCGGAACGATTGAATCCCTCTTTGGTTTTCTCAGTGACTCGCGGTGGCCTGACGACGTATGGAATCGGTGCTGCTGTGCTCTCAGACAAGTCGATTTCAATTCACCCAATCCCCGGGGATTGGAAGGCTTGGTGAGCCTGAGGGCGGGATCGAACCATCGACCACGTGTGTGTCATAACACACCTCTACCCCTGCTCCACAAACGCTTTCTTTTTGTAATGGAGATTGTCCTCAAAGCCTGGTAATTCTTTGATCTCGTAGGAGTTCCTCCTTAAGTCCCTCCGAGCGTAGGCTCTTGAATAGATGTTTGAGATGTTTTCACCGCCATGATTTCCAGATGATCATTGTTTTCAAATGAATTCAGAGGCCAATGGGGAAAGCTCGACTACCGTGTATCATCGGTGTGGCGGGAGGACCATCTTCAGGAAAGGTCAGTGTGCAATCTAAAGGAATTTGATTTCACTGTTTTTAGTAGAGGTATGATGTTAACGCTTTCGCGACCGTGGACCCACGGCCTCTACATCTCCCGCTGGCAACTTTGGACGTACTGCTCCACCTCCTCTGCATCTCTAGCCTCCAGCGTGTCATTGCTAAACGCAGCACGCTGGTGCTGGAGATGCAAGGAGGGTGGAGCAGACCGTCGTGGGTTGCCAGTGAGAGATGCAGAAGCCGTGGGTCCACGGTCCCGAATTCGCAAATTGCGACCTCAAGCGGGAGCTGAACCCGCGTTTCACCTATACCGAGGGCGCGTGCTACCACAACACCACCGATGTCACCGCTCTGCTAGCAGTCTTTTCCAATAGAAATTATCTTGGCTGTCAGCAACCAACCCTCTAACGGATTTGGTCTGGGAAGCGCGTATCGGCATCGAACCAAGATAACCTGACAGCTAGTCGAAATGTATGATCGAAGAAAGAGATAGCAAAGCGGTGGCCTCGGTGGTGCAGTGGTAGCACGTGCCCTCCGCATGGAGTGAATCACGGGTTCAACTCCCTTTTGAAGTCGAATGTTCCTTATGCCGCTAAATACTTCCAAAGATTAGTGTTTTACCTACTGGGAATATGCTTTCAAAGGTGTTGATGAATTCAAAGATGGACGGGAGAAATTAATATAGATTCTTCTATGGTTCAGTTGGTACCACGAGATTCACACAAGAATTTCTTTCCTAAGTCAAGAATTACCAAAAAAAAAAAAACTCAAGAATCAAATTTGAAGACTTTTAACTCGAAAATTCGGCGCTATTCCGTGATCTCCACCCTATTCCAGCCCCTAGAAAAAAGCGTTTTTTTCGTTCTTTTTTAAAATTTTGGTGGTCATTTGATAGCCCAAATCACGAGAATTTCAATTATGTACTTTTTTTTACAGAATTGCTTTTTTATTGCGCTGTTGAAATAAAGACAAAGTTCCTTATCACATTCAATTATTTTTTGCCGAATAAAGTTTTTCCTTTGAACTCTTAGTAGCCATTTGACAGCACAAATCTGGACAATTTCAACGATGTACTTGGCCTTTGAAACGGACTTCTTGGTCCGCTGTAACGATCAAAGGAAGGATTAGGTTTCGCAAATTGGCCCACCGAAAACAACGCGATTTTGGCTACCACAGGGGACTAATATGTCCTCTCAGCTGAAATTGACTGCACCATCAAAATCGACGAGATTTGTAATATCGAATGCGTTGCTAAAAGTCTGAGGAAAATATTCTGTCCAGCGAAAAATGTCTGAGTGTATAGCACAGTTTTATTTTTACTCATTGCAGCGCATCAGTAAAAGTAATCTCCAAAATGAAGCACACCTTTGGAATTTTTGAGATTTAAGAAATCAAATGAGCTGACTTATGGAGCCCGATACACGTGTTTCGATCTTGCGATCTCGTCGTTCGGCAGTTACCCTTTCTCGTCTTTTGCCAATCCTATGTGGGTGCTCCGGTCCCCACACTAAGAGTTAGCGACGGCGAACGTTTTACACTCTATGTCAAGTGAAATTATCACCGAACACAGATCACTGGACATAGAGTGTAAAGCGTTCGTCGTCGCTAACTCTTAGTGTGGGGACTGGAGTACCCACACAGGATTGGCAAAAGACGAGAAAGGGTAACTACCCGACTGACGAGATCACAAGGTCGAAACACATGTACCGGGCTCTATAAGTCAGCCCTCTTTGATAGACCACTGACATGCGTGGCTCAAAAACGATTACCAGGCATATTGATATTTGAGCTATGGTCTTAAGAAAACACTCGAAACGAAAGTTATGATTACCAAAGCCTATGGGAAGATGAGGGAACGCATTTTTCCAGCGAGTTCAAATAGGATGCGGATAACGGAAATGATCCACATTTACGAAACTTAATCTCTTTTTGATTGCTATAGCGCCCCAGGAAGTCCTTTTCAAGAACCAAGAACATTATTGAAGCCACCGAAATTTGTGATATCGGATGGATACTGAAAATTTGAAGGAAAAATTTTGTCTAGTGAAAAATGCTTGGATGTGAAATAAAATTATATTATTGTTATCATAGCAGAATAAATCGGCCTTTGGAGAATAAAATACACCATCAAAGTCCTCGTGATCTGAGCTGTCGAATGATTTCTAGAACTTTAAACAAATGGAAAAAAACACGTTTTTTTTCTTAGGGTTTGGAACAGGATGGAGATATTGGAAAGGTACCAAAAATCCCTTAAGAGCATTGAGTGGAATGCAAATCATTCGACCGCAAGACGGAGCTGAATCCAGGTCCCACCCAATCCAGGGCTCCCCTCCCATAGAGTTCGGATTTCTTTCGTATCCTCTACAAGGGACTTTCAATCTATTTTTGTTATTATTATATTATTCACCCCAAATGTCATCACAGTTTACTATGCGGATCTCCCAGCACTTCTTGCATTCAACTCGTTTCTTCGCATTCATCCTTCACAAGGTTTTCCGGATATTTCACATTCTACTTCGACTGCTGCATTAGTATCTCGTCTTCCCTGTAATTGCCGTAAAACGCTGGTAAGATGGTAGTCTTTGCAGCTGTGTAAGTGTCACGGCTCAAGCTCTCTATTGCGTCCTGTCATTTATGGTAAGAGAGTGTGAAGAGAGGGAGTCGAACCAGGGCCTTGCTTATCATCTCGCTTTCTGATAAACCGCGTCACTGACCACTGCGCTGCCCGTTCCCGGGTTCTTTTTATAGCCTAGCTAAGTATCGTAGAGCCTTTATCGCCGTGAAGTTCGTTGTTGGATAAAGTCTTCCTTGTCATGAGAGCTCCTATGTTCTACAAATCGTTCAGGAAAGGTAGTAATTGCCATCAGATTTTTGTGTTGTTGTGGTCAATGATCTTACGAGAGAAGGGTTCTCATGACTGGTCGTATTCAAGTATTCGTTGTTGATATTGATTGATTTCAGTCACTAGTGATGGAGAAGATCATGGAACGGCTTGAGACATTGAATCAGGACAAGAAGAAACAGGTGAATGTTCTTTTTATTCAATGGGAATACGTTTCAGATTTGATTCCAAGGACTTAGCTTCTTCAGCGTCTTTTGCGATTTGTTGCACCATATCGGAACCATGGACCCAGAGGTTCCTCATCTCTGACTGGCAACTCTGGACGGTCTGCTTCACCTTCCCTGCATCTCTCTCAGTGTCTGCGTGTAACAGTGGCAGGCTATGCGTAAACAGTGGCACGCCGCTGCGTCTGATACATGGCATACTGGGGTTAGAGATGCAGAGGGTGGAGCAGACCTTCCAAAGTTGCCAGTTAGAGATGCGGAGAGCGCGGGTCCGTGGTATCGAGAGGGTTAATATCACGAGGTTGATGAATGAGATTTATACGGTTAACACTTCGACATCTTCGTCTTCAGAGCGATTATTCGAGCTAATTGCTCAGAAGGGCTTTAAGGAAGGCGAGGACATGGAAGCGATGGCCGAATATTTTATCCATTAACCACGTAGCATTAACTAAATCGTGAAAGCAGCTACTATCGACTGGTATTGCCGAATGAGAGCGCGTGTGACGCAGTGGTTAGAGGTGCTCTGCGACACACACGTGGTCGGTCAAGCGATGGTTAGTGGTTCAATTCGGCACTCAAGGCTCACCAAGCCTTCCATCCCTCCGGGATTAGCGAGTTGGTACGATACTTGTCTGTGAGTATAGCAGCACTGACTTGATACATCGGTAGATCACCGCGAGTCATTGGAAAGGCCAGACGTCCGAGTCATTCAGTCATCGCATACGATAGGTGATGAAGTCGAATGCATCCTTTAGGAGGATCAAGAGAGCTTCATCCTTCTCCTTTATAACTCAGTTTCACCGTTATCAATGAAACATCAGCCACGGCTACAAGGGTTTATTGAGACATATCTTACGCCTCCTTACAGCAAAGTTATGATCTATATCACATCAAGTCGTTTCGTAGGTTTTAGCATCGGACCAAACACCGAATTTTTCCACCAGAAGTAATCAAAATCGGATGATTTTCATGTCTTTCAATTGTACATTTTCTAATGAGAACATCTTGCTGTACAACTTGCCTCTACCTATCTGCTTTAAGATGGAGCTATCGTGGGATCAAACTCGCTTGCTACTCTTGCACGAATGGCACACAAGGTTAAATGCTTAGTGAAGCTGAGGCGTAAGGTTATAGTGAGCTTGGGGGGGGGATGATACGGTTGCAGAAAGAACGACCTTAGAAGTGGTTCGCGAAGTTCAAAGCTGGAAAGAACAGTCTGGAGGGTCAGTCGCGCCCGGATAGTCCAGAGAAAACTCCATTGATCTTGATCTTGCGGCCTTTGCAGTAGCATTTTCTCCTACAGCGGCAATTGTGCATCGGTGACAAGCGAATTTATTCCCACGACAGCTCCATCTCAAGGCAGGTCGAAGCAATTGCAAGCCGGTTATACCCGAAATTTTACAAGAAAATGCACAATTGCTCTGGTGTCAAACTGATGGAACGACCTAGCAGTTCACCCAAGCTCTGCCATTGAACTTCCCCTAGGGCGTAAGGTCGTTTTGCATCTCGCTCAGTTTACTCGGAGCTATGGTTACATGACTGACGAGATCGCAAGATCGAAACACGTGTATCGGGCTTCATAAGTCAGCCCTCCTTTAACAGACCACTGACATGCGTGGCTCAAAAATGATTGCAAGGCATTATGAATTTTGAGCTGGGGTCTTAAGAAAACACTCGAAATGAAAGTTATGCTATGGTTACAGTTATTTTGTTTAGGTGATCACAATCCCAATGGAATCGTTCTATAAGGAGCTGAACGGCGAGGAACGAATCAAGGCTGAAATTGGAGAGTACGATTTCGACCATCCATGTGAGAGCTTCCTACTATTTATTACGATCTCTTACAAAATCTCGCTGAAATTTTTATACTGTCGGGAGCGTTTTTGGAGGATCTTTTTCACTGGACAAAGACTTTTCGCTAGATTATCAGTGATCATTCGATAAGCGTACATTTGGTGCATGATTTCCGGAAAGATCTTCCCAATGCTGCGTGTAGCATAAAAAAGTAAAATCGAGTCCAACGCATGGCTTGTTGGCTAGGCTTTGTGAGTGGCTATGGGTCGATAACGCTATCGGGCGGTCGTGCAGTTCGGTCATATTTGCCGTGTGACTTTTGATATTGAATTTGAATAATTTTTGTGCTTTGGGAAAAAAACTGGATAGCAAGTGACTCTGGTACTCCTAGATTTCTTCTATATGCCTATATCTTTTCAACCTATTCTTAGGAGACTTACCAGACTGCTTATCTGGCAATATGAAGTGATAATGAAAAGCCTTAGCCTACAGAATTATAGAACAAGGTCGCTTCAGGAAACCCATTATGAATAATCTAGAGATCTCCGCGAAACGAAGGGAGAAGTCTCAAGTAAAGAACGAAAATGCGCGCGATAGCGCGACGCTTGAGAAACACAGCTTTATTTTCACTACTAGAGCGCTTATAGAAGACCTTTTCTCAAAGCAGTTGCATTTTTTGAATCCTCGGGATTTAGACTTTCGATTGATTACTAAAAATTAAGTGGAGAGTCTTTGCCCTGCAAAACAGGCTCCTTCAAAAAAAGCTTCCCAATAACGGAAAAGTATCGACCCCACGGTGTTCGTGTAATTATAAATTTCGTTTTCCCTATACTGATGTAAATGTTGTTGTATGTTGCAGTCACTGAAATACTTTTGTCATGCTTCAGCTGCATTTGATTTCGATAAGTTGGCCGAAACGATTTCTCAACTTGAAGATGGTAAAAGTGTCACGTTGCCAAAGTATGATTTCTTGAGGAGTACAAGGTTCGCGCCATTATGTAGAGCAAAGCACCTCGATACCTTCTTTATTTTTTAATTAGGCAGTTCTCTTGTAAGGCCATGTGTTAACCGTTTGACTTGTGGGGATCGAACCTGGGCGTGTCTAACTAGCAAGGGCCCTCTCCCGTAGCGTGGAAACGGCTCCACACCCCCCCCCCCCCCCTCTCTCTCTGTAACTCAAACCTCAGCGCGGCAATCACTGTCTGTCTCACTCCTCTCTGCCACTCGGCACCCGTCCCTCGGGAAAAAGGTCGTTGGTTCGATCCCCTACCACGACAATTCACCGTGGTTTTTTTTGTGTTATCTTCTTTCAACTACAATATGCTCAAATCACTGACGCGTCACATCACACCATGTCTCATATAGTAACACTGTAACACAAGCGATCAATATATGTAAGTAATTTGTCACCATTTGTTATGTTATATGTAATATGTTATCAATAAGCTGCAGGTTGTTGAAACTTATCAAAGTAAAAAGCGGCGCCCAAGAAAGCGAACTGCCGAAACGTCAGCTGTTGAATAAAGATTACTGTGACAAACGAAATACTTTTTGTTTACGCGCGTCTAGCGGGGTATGATGTTTCAGTCAGATACCCATTGATGTAGAGTGATGTGCAAAACTTTTGCGTCAGGTGGGAATAGAACTCGTACCTCACTCTTTCCGGGAATGCGTGCTCTATCCGTTACACTACTGACGCCCATCTTACACACAGCTCTTTCTACTCTACAGCACATTATAAAATAGGTTAAGATTACAGATTTCAACTATTAATTATAATTACATTTATAGAAATTTGCTGCTGAGTAGAAAGAGCGATGTGCAAAATGGACGTCAGTAGGTAACGGATAGAGCACGCATTCCGGGAAAGAGTGAGGTGCGGGTTCTAGTTCCGCCTGACGCTAAAGTTTTGCACATCACTCTACATCAAAGATTAATGTGACACCTTGTGTTTCGCTTAGAGAAAAAATTAGAATCAATTAAAGCATGCCGAGGTTAATGGACAGTCGGTCTTGGAAACCTATTGTTATAAATTGCAGATTGTTAAATAAATGGTGATAAATAAATTATGTAGATTAATCGTTTGCTTTAAGAGCGCATGTGGCGCAGTGGTTAGAGGTGCCCTGCGTCGCACACGAGGTCAATGGTTCGATCTCGCGCTCATGGCCCACCAAGCCATCCATCCCTCCGGGGTCGGCAAATTCGTACCAGACAGGTCAGACTTGTCTGGGAGGATAAGCAGCATTGACTCGGTTCAGCGGGAGGCCACCGCGAGTCATTGTAAAGGCCAGTTGTGCATTCAATAACCTCAAACGAAGTTAAAATTTGAAGTCGAATGCATGGCGCATCCCTCAGGGATTGATTAACGCCGAGAGCTTTATCCTTTTTATTTTAATCGTTTGCTTTACGGTGTTAATATATAAGATATGGTGTGATCTGGTGAGCCAGTGATTCGAGCATATTGTAGTGAAAACAACGAGAGAACACCAGGAATACTACAGTGAAGTATTGTTGTAGGGGATCGAACCAACAACCTTCTTCCCGATGAACGGGTGCTGAGTGGCAGAGAGGAGTGAGACAGACAGTGATTGCCACATTGAGGCTAGAATCGGGGGTGGAGCCGTCATCACGCTAGAGATGGGAACCCCTGCCAATCACACACGCCCTGGTTGGGTCCTCGGGGGTCAAACAGTTAAATAGCTGTGATACATCTCAAAAACTACCCTATTTTGAAGCTTGCTTGATACTGACATTTCTCCCCCTCCCGCCCTAAAAAATCTATGACTGAGGTTCCGGAGAATTTTCGCCTTCCTTAGAGGCGTAGTCTTTCTATGGGAAACATCGCCAGTTTGATGTCATACACAGCATGAATAGTTATAAATTTCGCCACATAATTTATTGTTTTAATTTTTATCTTCCCTATTTATATTTACATATTTACATGTACACATTTATGAGTATGTACTTTGATAAAGTAGAGTTATTATACTTTTACAGTATATAAAATTTTCCAGATACTATTCTTGATGTTTTGAATGCAGAGTTTTTCCTTTAGGGGTCATAGCCCAGTGGTTGTAATGCACGTCGTGACGCGCGCGGGTCAGAACCCGCCCCCTTCTCCCAGCACTCTCCGGCGGTCGGCAACGGACGCCATATGAAATGTCACAGCTACGCTATTCTCGGGTTTGATTGAGGACTCACGGAAACGATATTCTACGACGTTGAAGAAGCAGATGAAAAAGCGACTGAATGCTAGAAGTACTGGGACCCGCACAGAGGGGGGGGGGGGGGAATAGCGGTGTAATGACGGATCAATAAAGTGGCAAAATGGAGTGTTGTGGGTGCATTTCTGTTATTGAAACGCATTTTTCAGTCATTGAAGAGAGACCCTTTTTCGCTTTTTCTTCAGATCTTTAGTTATCATCAACTGCGGTCTTGGCGACTTCGATACAGTAGTTCTTACTTAGGAAAGAAAGCCTTCATGTGCCTTGTAGCAGCTAAAGTAAGACTACGTTCTCAGCGTTGCGAAATCCCATCCACATACAGCCGATAGAAAATGCGTCGTTTGTAGGATTCAAACTTATTTTCATTGCAGCCCACTGAAGAAAAGACCCTTGAAGAAACAACCACATTATCGGAATCGCCGAGGTTTAAGCTTTCGAATTTTTCCTTGAAATTCCTAGAAAAACGCCTAGACATCTTCTCCTCGGAGGGTTGCAAAATGCATCTCGATAACGGAAAATACCCTGTTATGTCATTGTAATTGTAATTTTTACTACTTATGGTGTGTGATAAAACACCTGTCCATTCCTATATATGTAGTTAAATGGATCTGAGGAGGGAAGACTCGTCAAAACAGCCACAAATTCTGAAGGGGAGAAATACCAGCTTCGAGCAAGCTTTCAAAAAGGAGTGTTTGTGAGATAGTTTCACTTCTTTGGTACTTTTCGATTATAAGAGACCAAATGAATATTCGATTTCATTTGCTGTACAAGAATTTTTCACTGGAGTGATATTAATCATTCGAAAGCATGAATATCTGGCTACAGCTCTACATGGCCGGTTTTTCAAAACACCCTTCCATAACGCTGTGAAATTCGAAATAGAATTATATTTTACATCGGCCGCGCGCCTTCATTTTTAACACGCGTTAATCTGCTGGGAGCACGAAAAGCATATGATTATGTAGAGAAAATCTCGTAGTATTCGAGTCAATCGTTTTATATGGAATTCCTTTCAAGCGGAGAAGAAATTCCCAGTTGAATAACAAGTTACACCAACGTGTTTAACCCGCCAGATCACCGATCGGTCGCAGCTCCGTAGGTTAGCCGGTGAACCAGCCGCCGATTATGTGAACTCGATTTTATTTTCTATGCTACCTTGCAGTGGAAAGGTCTTTCCAGAAAATAAGCACAGCGTTGGGGTCTCTCGAAATTTACGCTATCGAATGATTATTAATAATCTAAACAAAGCGCTCTGTTCAGCGACGTGTAAAACACAAATGTTTTCTTGCCCCTACACCGCTATCGAAAGAACTTTTCTAGAAAGCAAACACATTTTTGAGTTCCGCGAGATTTGTGCTATAGAAATTAACATTTTAATGAAGGTGTTTGCCTAGCGTGCTATAGAAAAAGCATTAACAATTTAATGATAATGAAGGTGTTTTGTCTAGCGAAATATAAGCGGGATAAAAAAAAACGCATGGTTGTGTGAAACATAATTTTATACTGGATTTCACAGGGTTATAGAAGGATGTTATGAAAAAACGGCGACGTAAGGCTGTAGCCAGAGATTTAAGCTTTCGAATGTTTACTATCATTCGCATGAAAAATTCTACAGCGTATGAGGTTGAATACTCATCTCCCTCATAACCAAAAAGTACCTATTTTTCATTTCGAGAATTAGTTAAAGTGGGCCTTTTGATCTATGAGTGTATACCTATACTCTATATCTGGTCAGTGAATGATTTTGTTTAAGAAAAGGGTCGTTGCACTTAGAACCGGCCGATGTGATCATTGTAGAAGGAATTCTGATATTCTATGATGCTCGTCTCAGAAACAAATTTGCTATGAAACTGTTCGTCGACGCAGACGCTGACATTCGACTTGCCCGACGTGGTGATTATTTATCTATAGTCTGAATGAATTCTTCATATTTATTGCTTTTTTAGAAGTATTATGTTATGGCATATAATACGTCTATGAGTATAGAGTGGTTTACAGAGCACTGGACCCAGGCGGGAGCTGTACCTACGTTTTACCCATACCCGGGGTCGTGTGCTACCGCTGCATCACTAAGGCATCCCAGTTGGGTGGAACGTGGGTTCAACTCCCGCCTAGGCTGGTTTATTTGCATATCACTCAATACACGAGGACATACATCTGTATTTGTACTCTATTGAGAGTAGTCGCTTAATCTCGTAATTACTGTCTGAGCCAACATGTCATGTGGTCTGTTAAATGGGCTGACTTATAGAGTCCGTTACACGTGTTTCGATCTTGATAGTTTCGTTGGTCCGGCAGTTACCCTTCGTCATTAGCCAATCCTCTCGGGGCGCTCAGTCCCCTATCCTAAGAGAAGGCGGAGATGAACATTTCACGCTGTATGTCCGATGAAATTATCACCGAGCGCACATTGTTCGTATCAATTGTATTAAAATATTAGGCACAAATACTTACTTACTTGTACTTAAATTGTAATTTATTATTTATTTATTGTATTATAAACGTATTGTTGTATTGTTATTTGTATTTGTTTGTTATTTGTTATTTTTTTTTTTGATAATTTGCTGTTTTCAGTGCGACGTGACACTTTAGAAAGAAAGCGACCTCTCTCTGTCGTTCTCAATCAGTACATAAAAAAGGTTTGTTATAGTACTCTGTGTTTATTTATGTGGTTTTGGAAGCTGCAGCGTTCATCTGTATCACCTGTTGTCCGGTTGAGTCGAGTGATATGTGGGGGCACCGATGAAACATCCATTCTAACCTAACTTGGGCAGGAGTAGCCAAGTGGGTTCTCCTCGCTCTACGGATTCGTTAAGCCTCATATCTCTCTCCTAGTCTTTTAGTGAAGAAATCGAACCATTGTGTTGGTGCGGTAGTCTGATGTTACTGCGTAACATCTACAAGGTTCAGTGTTTGACTTGTCCTTGGATCTCTCTTCTTCGAGAGGTCATAAGGCCAGTCAGTTTCGTGACTTGAAAGCAAACTGCTCATAGTGCAGTGATTACATATTGCGCTTTGCAGTCATTGACTAGTTATAAATGGCCATAAAGTCTTTGCATAAATAAGAAATTTTGAAAGCTTTCGGCATTGACCAATCCCTGAGGGATGCACCATGCATTTATTTTCGATTCTTAACTTCATTTGGGTGATTGAGTCCATATCCGACCCTTAAACTTATGGTGGCTTAGCGATCAGTGCTGCCATCCCTACAAATAAGTCTGGTACGTGTTCACTGACCTGAAGATCTGGAAGACTTGGTGAGCCTTGAGCGCGGGATTGAACCACCGACCACCGAATGGTCGAGTATGTGTGCTGCGGAGTACCTCTAAACAATGCGCCCACACATACTCTTTGCGCATCTGTGAATGGAATCAAAGCTGTGTTCACTAAATTGAGCTGGTCTTGTAGACAGATAATTGGTGATCAGAATGATTGATTGATGCTAGACCCCGCGTTTGATTCGTTAATCATGGGCTAATTGTCGGAGTTTTAAGGCAGTCTAATGATATTTCTCGAAAGTTGTTACCTGTTGACAGTTTTGGTATCTGAACGTAGAACCGAAGTCCACCTGTGTAATCATGTGGTCTTCTCATCCAGTTTAAGACCAAGAAACTGAGTTGGCAGGATAGCATACATCATTCGTTTGTCGTGTATATTGCGGAGTAAACGTAGTGCATATTCCGAAGACTTTTGCAAGACTTAGATGCACTAAGGGGAGCTGAGTATAGCAGTGGTAGGTGGTGAAGAGTACCAGGAAGCAAGATGATGAACAAAGCAGGTTCGATCCTCTTCTTCAACACTCTCTTTCAATAAGTCAACAAGCACCCTAGGTAACGCCTTAGCTCGGCTAACTCCACAGTTGCTAGAGGAACCTCGTGTCCGGCATTCTATGGCATTTAAAAGGAAGACGGAATCTTCGAGCGACAGTCGAAGTTACGCTTGAATTACTCGAAGATCTTTGTTGAGAATGGAACGAATCAAATGCAAGAAGTCCTGGGATTCGTCGTGCATAATTCAAGAAAAAAGAACATTTGCACCCGTTTTGCTTTCTAACGTTGATCAAAACATTCTACTTTAAGGTTAAACCTGCTTTTGAAGAGTTCTGTTTTCCGACGAAAAAGTGGGCTGATGTCATCATACCAAGAGGCGGCGAAAATGATGTGGCTATCGATTTACTTGTACAACATATTCAAGTAAGAACAGTTCTCACCTTTAGCTTCATGTTTTCACTTCTTCTGGTAAATGTTGATTAGTTCTGGTTAAAAAAAACTGTCTCGTAAAGTTCTATTTTGTTTGCAGAAGTACTCCCAAGTCATTGACAAGAATTTCTTTTCTGACTCCTTTTTGAAAGAGATAAGATGTTATAATTATATACCCTAATGTGATATGCAAAGTTATAAGTTTCGACCCGCATCTGACCCTTTCCAGGGGCTTATGCTAACCAGTGCGTGCGCTATCGGGCTCTTGTTCCTCTATCACTTTCTGGATTAACCAGTTGACTTCTACGGACCCAATTCATGCGTGTCCGCGAGCGTCGAGAGGACTGCACATCCTCGGTCTTGATTAGTCGCCGACTGCAGTACTACTTTTTATTGCAAAACCCGCAGCTAAGTTTTGAACTGATTAGCGTGCGGTCTTGCAACGAAAAGCAATACTCTAGTCTGCAACTAGTCAGGGCGGAGGAGGTGAAGTCACTCCCGCGTTGTCGAATACGCCTAGTTTGGGTCCGCAGAGGTCAGCCTGTCAAAGAGTGAAAAATGGGGATGGGGGCTCAACCCCCCCCCCCCCCCCTGAGCTTTGAAGCTTTACATATTACGTAACATTACTCGATGTTAGTTATGTTTGACTCTCAATTCATTTTCCATAGGAGTAGATCTCATATCAAGTAACTATAGTAACTGTATGCTTTTCTGTCTAACTTCTTGTAGTTGGATTGTTTGGTTTTCCTTCGTTTTTCTCTTATTTGTATGTTTGTTTCTATTTATATTGTTTCTATATTGTACAATCGATACTTCAGGATCTTCTAAAAACACCGCGTACTAGTCCTGAGCGTAACAAATCCAGTGATGAGATTGTAGATGGAAAGTTCAAAATTTATGGACTCCACTGAAGAATTGTGCTCACGTATCTCATTGGCCTTTTGGAGGTTGCAAGTTCAGTCATGTGGACGTTATTTTTTATTGAACTCGCCTTAAATGCTCTTAAGCACACAGGCGTATTGAGTGCTGTACCGTTGTCTTTGTTCAACGAGCAGTGTCGTAATATTATAATTATGTATTCAAAGATGTCTGGTGATATGCAAAACTTTCAACCTCAAGTGGGAGTTCAACCCGCATTTCTTCTTTACGGAGGGCACTTGCTATTCACTGCACTACCGAAGCTTCTCTTTATTGTCATGGCTAAGTTTTAGAGTTTGGTAAGTGCCTGTTAGACAAGTAAGTCATACTAAAAATCGATGAGCGACGGCAGAACAGGAGCGTCGGCAGTGCAAGTGCTCAGCACGCACCGGTGTAAAGTATGAATGCAAGTTCGACTCCTGTTTGACCTTCAGAGTTTTACATGTCACTGGACATCATTAGATAAAGGCATCTTGTTAGGACTGTGATCAGTATTTCAAATGTCTCTTTGTGTTTGAGATTCGCTGAACCATACGGAAGAGAAGGCAGGATATCCCTTTGTGGACCAGCTTTGATAGGTAGGCGGCATCTGCATGTTTATGCATGCATGTCCGGCTGCTTGCTTTCCACGAGACAAGACGCCGCCATTACAGTAGCTGAGTGAGATTTGACGTCGCGCGATGAGCACTAAAAAGACCCTCATGGTACTCAAAGGGATATCACTGAGGATTGGTCGTGCATGAAATTGGCTTTCACAAAAGGTACCTTACTTTGGGCCTCATACGTTTCAAAACTATTCTATCTGTCGGTCAATCTTTGTATCAAAACATGATTTTTCGCTGTAGATAGCTTTCCAAACCCAACGTGTAGCTTGCTGATCTGTGGGCATTAGAACTGGGTACTCACGAGTAGCTGGCCAGTCACTCCTAGAGGGACAGAGAGAGCCTATTTATTCAATGTGGCTCTTCGCTGCCTACCACTTCTCACTTATTTGATAGCAGGCTTTACACCATTGTTTTGCAAAAAAAGAAGGTTAGCACAGCAGAAACGGAGAATCCTTTACATGAATCTACTCGCGCCTCAGGGAGCAAATGGTCATTTTTCGTTTTCGTTCAAAATCTCTCTCCACCACCTTTAGACGCGCAGTGTGCGCTCGCGGCTAACCGGGCAGAGATCCCTCTATGATCCTCCTATGATCTATGAGGTATATCCGAAAGAAAAAAAGTTGGGTATTCTTCTTGTTTAAGATTCACATATATAAGAAGTTTATTACTTTGGAACTTACTAGCACTTCTGCTACTCTTATTCTTGGCCAGTCTTTGTCTCAGAACATAATCGAGGTTGATGTTCGTTTCTATCAATGTCTATATTTTGTGTGGGTACTCTCTATACGATCTTTATATATTTATACGATGTACCTAGAGAATTTTTTATTAGCTTGCTTCAAAGGCGACTCAAATATATTAATTATTTTGTTGCTTTACTTATCAACTGAACTTATTATTCGTGTTAGATGTATGCCTATCTGTACAAAACTGTAAAATATCTACACAATCAGACAAGCAGAAACAGTCGTAAAGTGGCAAAGTGTTGCAGAACGTGTCCTACGACACAATTACTGAGGAAATATAGTAGACGATAACCTAGTAATTCCATTGAAAGTAACATAAACATCGATCATTAGGAAGACAAAGCGAAATGTCCAGCCAGTGTAAAACTCTCATCAAGAAAGGTGGCTGAGTGGTTAATGACGCAAGCTATCACGTTACAAGATGCTAGTTCTACCCCTTCTCAACGCTCTCCTGCAATTAGTCAGTGAACACCTTACGGAATATCGTTGCTGGGGTCTCCCCGAAACTGTAGAAGATTTGCACCAACTGGCTTTACTCGTGAAGAAAACGAGGTCCGCGAACAACTGTCGGAGCCACGTGCAAATTGCCTGATTATGATTTTTGAGTTATGCATGTGGTTTGTCATAAAGTGACTTACAGACCCCGATACACGTGTTTCGGCCTTGACAGCCTTGTCAGTAGGGCAGTACCTTTCGCCTTTAGCCAATTCTCTCGAAGGAACCCAAGCCCTATAGTAAGTCGGCGATGATGAACATTTTATATTTACCATTAAGTGGAAATATCACTCAATGACAGTGACATATCATACTCAAATTCAAATATGCGTGATAATCATTTTTGAGCCATGTATATGGTCTCTTATAGGACGAAAGGTGCTGCCCGATTGACGAGGCTATCAAGGCTGAAACACGTGTATCGGGCCTGCTATAACAGACCACATGCATGGCTTCAAAACGTTATCAAGCATATTGAAATTTGAGCGTGGTTTTAGGAAAACACTCGATACGAAAGGTATGACACATGCGAAATGTTTGGAAGACCTTTGTGTAGGTTGAATGCGAAGAATGAGACATGCAAAAAGTGCTGGGCCGCTCAGTGAATTGTGCTAACGCGTCATGTAAATAAAATTTTGAAAATACTCTTACTTATGAGTTACTAATCCGGCGTCAATCCCTTATATGTAGGGGAATATTTATTCCCTTACAAAAGGTTGGCTGAACCGAAGGAAGCCGTGCTATTGAGAGGCCAGAGGCCGAAACGTACGTCTATCACTCTGAGTGCCGTAACAGACTTCATGAAAGGCTTAAAATGTGCTCTCAGTAACATAACTTGTGAAAAAAGGTGGATGACCGTATAACATGCCTCACGGGGGAATGTGGGCGCGGCATGAGCGCACTGCTTACTCGTTGGACTGTAAACTATAAATATTACATTGATGCCAATGAAACCTGACAGCTACACTACATATTACAAATGAAAACATGTAGTAGCTCAACAATATACATAAGCCTTAGAGACAGTGATTGTAGCGTCCTTTATAATGTAAGCAAGCAGATGCCACGAACAGAAAGTACAATGCGCAAGTGAAATGTAAAGTAGGAAGCCAAAGCAACAGATGATAAATAACAGCTAGCAAATTGAAAAAGTAACCCGAAACACAACTGAGTAGTAAACAATTATTCGACCTCAGGAGGGAGTTGAACCTGTGTTTCAGCCATCCGGGGACGCGTGCTACCACTACACCACCGAGGCCATTGGTTACTCACAAATTATTCTTCAATATCTTTCTATCATAGCTAGCAGCCCACCAACCATTTCAGGTTTGGTCGAGTAAGCAATATCACTCTATAAACTCAGTCAAGCTGACAGCCATTGTACTTATGTATAGTTCCAAGAATTCTTGTGTTTTTACTGCTTTTTCGGAGTGTTACGATACTTCAAATATCCTCACAAAGAGAATTGAGTGGTAAGCAAATATTCAGCTTCAGACGGTAGTTGAACCCACTGCGAAAAAAAAATGTAAGACATCTTAAAATTATATATAAGTTCAATGCTTGTCAGCTCAACTGGGTTTATAGGGCAATATTACTTACCCGATCAAATCTGTTAATTGCTGGCGGCTGATAGGTATGATAGAGACAGCACACGTCCTCGTCATAAATGAAACGTGGGTTCAACTCTCGTCTGAAATCGAATTTTTCGCGTACTACTCGATTCTCTGAGGGATATTTTAAACATATAACACTGCGAAAAAGCAGCAAAAACATAAGAAATCTTGGAAATATATATGAGAAAGTGACTTCACGCTGTTCGAGACAAATCATGTCATACTATACCTTTATCTCGAGTGTTTTATTAAGACCATGCTCAAATTTCAATAGATCCTTCCATTATTATTAGAGCCAACATATCATGTGGTCCGGTAAAGGGCTCTTGTACAGCCCAATACACGTGTTTCGTCCTTACGGACTCGTCAGTCGGGCAGAACCCGTCGCCTTTCGATCTTTTTTTCAGTCAGTTCCCTCGGGTGCCCTACTCTCCCTACACAGAGGTATCGAAGACGAACGTTCTCTGTGTCAAGTGAAATTTGAAAAAAAAACCCAGAAATTGGAGTACTAGCCAAGAAGCAATCGAGTGTACAACACTCTGTGTTAGGTGAAAATTTCACTTGACATAGAGTGTGAAAACGTTCGTCTTTGATAGCTCTTTGTAGGGAGAATAGGGCTCCTGAGAGAACTGACTGATTAAAAGATCGAAAAACGACGGATCTTCCTGACTGACGAGTCAGTAAGGACGAAACACATGCATCGGGCTGTACAAGAGCCCATTCAGACCACATGACATGTTGGCTCAGATAATAATGGAATGAACCATGTTAGTCCACTATCCGCCATGGCTCAGGTGAGCATCATGTTTAATCAGACCATGAAAACGATGTCCTCATTGCATCTATAACAAGCTTGAAAATTGATTTGTTACTCCTTCGTTATTGCTTCCCTAGTTTTGATGTAGTCACTGTCACGTGCCGTAATTGTACGTTTTCCAATTTTCATGGTCCCTTTACTCACTGCTCTCTTGGAAGCACACAAATTTAGGTGCAACGCTTGAAACATTTTATCAAAGTATAGGTTGTTGTTTGAGGTAACGATTTTATATTCAGAGAACAACACATCGCTTAAAAGGCATTGTACAACAACTCGCTGGTCTATCTCAAAACCAATTTGCACTGAAGGCACAAAATTTAGCCTTATGCTAAGAGCTCATTGAACACAGCATCTACTTAACTCACACTTCGGCGACACAGAATTCCAGCAACATAGAGGGTTTCGTATTGTTAACATGATGGGATTTGGATATAACCATTGCAGTCATTTCATTCGTTGTTTATCAGTTAAGATTTACGATATTAATTAGAGTTTTCCCCCATTTGTAGAGCGAAGCATTAACTTGATTATTAGAGCCACCGCTTTACTCGTAATCGTCTTCGACAAGCACCTTCAAAGTTTTGTGTAATTCGGCTGCTTTTTGAGGAGTGTTTGTTTTCTTATCTTGAAATCCACTTGAGAACTTTCTCCATAAAATACCAGGGAAGTCGTGATGGGGTGTTCTTGGTACCTCACCACAAGCAATTCAGCCTTTGTGGATCGTAAGGAAGCCTCTCTGAACATCGCCGCTATAAAACTGCCGACGTCGCAAGTATGGCGGATCAAATAGCTTCAATGCGAAATTCAAACATGACCTTGCACATTTTGTACGGTATCTCTGACCATTTACAGTTGTAAATGTGAGTTCTTATGTACTAAGATTGAAATTGTGGAAATATTTTAGCGCTTCTACATATTTCTAGGATCTTGTGCTGGTTTCCAGTAAAGTAGTCCGAGTTTTTTTTTGCATGGCTTCCGTTCTGGCGAAAATAACGATCGCAGGTGATCGGACAATATAAGCCCTATGAGATTATCTCACATGATGTGGCGGGAAGGTGGAAAAAGCTTCTTTTCAGATGCAAGATGGTCTATTCCAAAACAAGAAAAAATACAAAAACATAGAAGAAACGTAGGATACTAAAAATAAAAAAAATTATCGATAAGGAACACAAAGACCGAATTATAGAGTGATAAACACAGCGTACAGGGAAGAGGTGTGCAGACTAACTGAAGTGAGTTGGCTCTCCGCGAGAGTGGATAGAACTAGACATCTCACCTTTTCTCCGCACATAACTATCAGCTACTGAAATGGAGTGGAAATAGGATTTCACAAGAAGAAGCGTCGACGTGAAATCGAACTCAGCACATCATGGACGCCAAAAAATATCTACGTAAATGTGTGAAGATCATATTTTACTGGTATTAGTGGCAGAGTGGTTGTGATGCTCGTCGCGGCGCGTAGTGGGGCTGAGCCTCATCTCCGCCACTCTTTGGTAGTCAACAACGAACTCCGTTTTACCACGGCCAACCTCTCGATTGTAAAGAGTCGTGCTCAACCCGTATTCCGTGACGATAAAGAAGAAGACGAAAAAACAAGGTGAAGGCTAGAAGTAATGGGGTGGCCCGTGAGAAAAAGCCATGAGACAAATCAAGGGAAGTATAGAAAGTAGCATAACAATAAAGTGTTTTCACAAGTTTCACAGGTTATTCTTGATCTCTGCTCGGTTATTTGCTTACTACTCGTTTCAATCAGTTGTTGTTAAAATAGAATCAGTTGCGGTATAGTTTCATTTTTTCGAGAAGAGCCCATGGCGATTGGTGTTGGACGTTCAGTTTCTCTTACGGTAAGATTGAAAGAGCATTTTTAGTCGCAGTCCATTCGATTACTTAAAGCACGAGGTGTCGCCACATTTGAACATATACACCCTGTGTAACAAACTAAACAGAAGATATGTGCTTTTTGTACGAACTTGTACATTTCGAAGCCTCATTTATAAAGTAGTGTGAGTTCTAGAACACTTTGCATTCTTTCCATAGTCTAACATTTGTCGTTAGTGCTAGTGGCTTTCCTCAGCTACTGAGATGTGTACAAAGTCGTGTTGGGATCATCAGGGAACCCATTCCATTTGATTGGCGAACGATGGTGCTACGGCAGTATCAGTGTCTGCCCAAGTTACAAGATCATTCTCTAATATACCAAACCTTTTGGCTATGATTCGATTTGAAATAAATTAGAACTAGATTAAACAATAGTGTGAAGGAATATGCCTAATAATCATTTTTTGAGCCAAGCATGTGTTCTGTTATGGGCATTTGTAAAGCCCGATACACGTGTTTTGGCCTTGGCAGCCTCGTCAGTCGAGTGTGCCCTTCGGCTTTAGCCACTCTTCTCGTGGGGAACCTAATTCCTTACATACGTACTATTTACAGGTTCTTTTGAGTGAAATCATTACTGACTGGGCAGTGTTGTGCACTCGATTACTCTTGGCTGGTATCGTCAAATATACCATACCTTTCACTTCGAGTGTAAAGGCCAGAACACGTTTATTGGGCTGTACAAATGCCCATAAGAGATCACATGCATGGCTCAAAAACAATTATGAGGTAAGTTGAAATTGAGCGTGGTCTTGAGAGCTCGAAACGAAAAGTGTGATATACTTGGCGATACCAGCCAAGTGCAATCGAGTTTACAGCACTTCCCAATCAGTGATAATTTCACTTAACAAAGCGTGTAAGTAGTAGTCTGCGCCCTCTCTGTGTGGGGCGTTGGGTTCCCTTCGAGAGGATCGGCTAAAGACGAAGGGCCCTGCCCGATTGTCGAGGCCGTTAAGGCCGAAAACGTGTATAGAGCTATACAAGTGCGCATAACAGAACACATGCATGACTCAAATAAATTATTATCAGGCATATTGAAATTTGAGCGTGATCTTAGAAGAACACTCGCAACGAAAGTGTGAAGGAACTTACAGGGCGAAATATGATATATTTATTTTTCGTTATATTTCGAAATATTTCGCCGTCGATGCGCTGTACCTGGATCTTGAGGATAATAGACATTCTGAAGCTGTAAGCTGGTTGAACATTTTGACTAGACGCTTCTGCTGGCTATGCATCGGACGACGTTACTTGAGATTCTATAGATGTTGCGTTAATCTCAATATGGCTGAAGCATCAGCCGAGATTGCTTCTGCATGACAAAGTGCTGGGAGGGCGTTGAGTTGGAAAGGTAAGCATCAAAATCGACGTGCAGTAGTTAGTCCATGACTTCCTTGAATGCCTTAGAAGTGGCTTTAGAAGGGACCTCTTGGAAAGGTGACGATGTCATCACTGGATAAAGACTTGACGAGAGTTTGTTATCAGTGCGATATCTATCTCGTCCCCATCGGAGTATTGTCACAAGCCACATGGCTGTGACCGTTTGATAAAATGGTATTGTCTTGTCGAACCTCCTTCGCTATAGACATGCTAAGTAGTCGATTCAGAAGTAGCATTTTTATGATGCAGGTTCTACAATGAGTGGTGAAATTCCTTATATAGGGCGAGTATACTACTTGGTCGACGAACGTTGATGAAATTCGAGAGATCGACTTTCTATTAACCTCGGCATCAAGGTGAAATATCAATCAAATATGGTAAGTTAGCTCTTTAGCTGGCACGAGACTGGTAGGCGACGTTGGTGTTGTCGTCGTTTATTGTTGTTGTTGATAGATCGCTGTACGGATTGCTGGTTGACGTTTCGGCGACGCCGCCTTCTTCGGAGCCTGGACGTACACCTTCGTCTACGAGTCTTGTGCCAGCCAAAGAGCTAAGTTACCTTATTATGAATGATGTTGAAATTGTCTGAGTTCAGACACTCTCAAACGCGGGCACTTAGGCGACAACTGAAAAAGTAGTCTTTGTGACAGATTTTTATGACGCGGTACAGATGGAATGTGCTCTTGGAGATGAAGCCTTATCGCAAGCCCTTTTGCTCTACAGGCTGTGCCTTCATTCTTTATTAGTATCCTTTAATCCTAATATATACGCCTAAGAGCGCTAAGAGAATTTATAAAGCTAACAGCAGTTCAACTGCTAATCACTAAGTAAATTAATTGCTTAGTTTCAGGTTAGCTGGTTCATTCTTGTTTGCGTACTCTCCTCTTCATCGCGTAAGTTCATTTTGGCGTCAATCTGCTGAGAACCAAATGCCACCAACCGTTTGTGCCATTCAAACTTCTAGTCTAAGCGTTAATAGCCTTTTATTTCCTGACTGAAGAACATTACGCTGGTCCCTAAGCAGCAAATATTATGCTGATATATAACGACAAGAATGCAGAGTTATAGATACAACTCCAAGCCCCAGGTGCGATTCGAACCAACAAATTACCTTTACGGGAGTTCACGTGTTGCCCGTTGCATATCGAAGCCTTCGATCTGCCTTTTCCTCAGCGATATTAAACCTTATCGATGATATTAACAATCACCCATCGACAAAATTGATATAGACATGAAACTCGGTATAACCGAAGATACCGAAATAATCCTAAAATTTTAACTTCCAGTTGCTGCCTCAATTTTTCGTTCTTTTATTAATACAGGGTCTATGCGAGATATAATCACATGATAAAGCTAAAGGATAAAGCTCTCGCCGTTGATCAATCCCTGATGGATGCGCCATGCATTCGACTTCAATTTTTAAGTTCGTTTGAGGTGATTGAATGCATATCTGGCCCTTACAATGACTCGCGGTGGCCTCCCGCTGAACCGAGTCAGTGCTGCTTATCCTCCTAGACAAGTCTGAGACCCGTGCGGTACCAATTTACCGACCCAGGATGGATGGATGGCTTGGTGAGCCATGAGCGCGGGGTCGAACCATTGACCTCGTGTGCGACGCGAGAGCACCTCTAACCACTGCGCCACAAGCGCTCTCAATTCAGATGCATGAATACTCTTAGAAATAATAATTGAAGCAAAGGTAAAAGAGTAAAAGGTGGACATAAAGGAGTAGTGGTTTGATTTCAGAGAGACTCGAGGGCAATGAACAAGAGAGTTTCATTTTGGACGATTCCCAATACGGTGAGTATAGTTGTCACATTAAAATAGTAACTTTATGAGGTATCAACTATATAGTCTGATGGAATGATTTAAGCCTTTTTGAGGTCTGGTATGCTAGTGGCATACGTACGTTTTGGCATTCTCGCATGCCTCATCAGTGCCACATGCCCTAAGGCTCACCCTAATATGATAGCAGAGTCGTATCTGATGCATTAGTTTGAATGAAGCAAAGTATCACTTGTTGTTGCGGTCTAGACTGATTTTCAGCCAATGGAATACGACTATTATGAAGCATATAGCAATACCATTCAATCGACTATGTTTGAAGCGCCGCTTAATAAACATACCAAACCTCTTCAGGGCATCAATCATGTAATATTGAATTTTTAACGAGGCCTCAAAAGTCGATTGGAAGAACGTTATACATGCTTACGTATCACCCGTAAGCCGTCGACAATTAGTCACTCTAAAAGTACTCAACATAAGATATTCTTCCACATAGTTTAGAGTCAAGTCAGAATCTTGGCGCCCGCTGCTATTAGCAGTAGGGTTTTGTGCTACTGATGAGGCGTGCGAAAAAACGGTAACATACGTATACTTCTAGAGATGCCATGGCAGACCTCTGAAAGGCTTAAAACACTACGAACTACACCGAATTTTTAGTAAGGTCTTAATCACAGTCGATTGGAAGATTCAGCTGTATTTTTTATGGCAGTTAACGTGATCGTTTACATGGAATACTGTGCACAGTCATGTCATTACAGCATGATATATTACTGCTTCGATGGCAGGAAAGATGTTAGAGAAATTGTTTGACAATTTTTCGGTCACTTCGTGTTCACAGAAGACGATGATAAGAGCAACTATGTGTTGAAGGTAGAAAGAAAGCGAATTGATTAGAGTTGCCCTACTATAACACTCACAATGTATTTGATATACTATCCGCACCAAAATGCTCAACCTTCCTACCTTTTCGGCATGCAATTTGTTAGTCTTTTGTAAAAGAAGTTCTCGCTCTAATTCACAAAGTCAAATGAGTTCATCGCGGCTGGGCACTTGTATATGATGTAGTAGAACTATATCAGGTTTGAGGAATTTCCTCTCAATGAGGGTCTTTGTCACTACCATGAGTTCTATTTCTCTATTTTGGTTAGAAACTAAGGTAGAATGCTGATTTCACACAATCCAAAACACCTTTTCTTTTTTTAGTTTGAGAACTTTTTGAAAATATCCAGAAAGTCTCAAATTAGAAGCACTTGAGCTTGCCTCACCTCTTCCATTTGTTTTATTGTCTCACGACCGTCGGCAATAGGAATAGTCAGGTTGAACAGTGGATACATTGTACTTTCTATTCAGATGAGGTGGATAGCCCATCCACACCATATTATGTCGCCTTATGAAGCATCGTTCGTTAGGTCTTTCACGTCCCATTTGATG
This sequence comes from Parelaphostrongylus tenuis, assembly GCA_019055375.1. Taxonomy (NCBI): domain Eukaryota; kingdom Metazoa; phylum Nematoda; class Chromadorea; order Rhabditida; family Metastrongylidae; genus Parelaphostrongylus; species Parelaphostrongylus tenuis. The sequence continues at coordinate 218,339 of JAHQIW010003240.1, forward strand.
TAGTGACAGTTAATGTATTGATTCAACAGAAGATCGCGATTTTATTTGTTTGTTTTCTGTCGATTAATCAACAAATCAATCCATCTGGGAAACCGAATTTGCAAGTACATTAACATATAGAGGTGGTGAATGGGAAGATCCTACAGCCAATGAACATTTGGAGATCATTTCAGTTCATAGTTCTACCCATGCAGTGCATGCTGTGTTGAAGTGGCACTCAGAAACCATCGAATAAGTGTTTTACTACAAAATTTCAAACAAGCGTGGTCTATTTCGCGACCATGAAAGGGTAAAGTTTCTATAGTACCGCACCGACTACCATGAGTGATGAGCGTCGTGGGTTATTCGTCTCCAAAAATTGATATGGTTTCCCGTTTATCGCAACGGGATCTTTCTAATTCATGCTGACAGTGACATTTGATAAGCATTGGTGCCACTAGCTAACAATATTCATCACTCTTTTTATGTATACATACACTAAGAAATCAGTTTCAAGTTGCCACCTGTGCTGGAGGAGTCATCAATGATCAATATATTGAGAAGATTATACGTGACAAATGCGGCTATATCAGTGGACACGTTTATTTTCAAAACTTAAATGGTGAGTGTAAAGACAGCCAGTTATAGATTAACTAAAACAATACCGTCTGCGTTTGTGCAGGACCCTAGATGAACACATTTTGCTGGATTGTTGTACGAGTTGTTGAATATACTAAACTAAAATATGAACTCTGAATAGAGCCTTCTCTTTCTTTGTGTGATTGAAATCTGTCATAATTCTTTCTATTTTGACTGCCACTTGCAGTGGTATGATGTTATTAGTATACCCAATATGTGGAGTACTGTGCAGAAACGGTCGCGTCAGCCAGGATTCGAACCCAGATCTCACTCTTTCCAGAAGCGTATGCTAACCGCTGCACTACCGACGCTCGTTTTGCACAGCACTCTTATTTACGCTATAACGCGTTGTCTGTCAACAGCCAACCGTCGACGGTATGGCGAGGCAGCCGCTATCGGCACTGAACCCACTTTGGTTGACAGACCTTAGATATTGATAATCAGTCATAATTCTTTCTATTTTGACTGCCACTTGCAGTGGTATGATGTTATTAGTATACCCAATATGTGGAGTACTGTGCAAAGACGTTTGCGTCAGCCGGGATTCGAACCCAGATCTCACTCTTTCCGGGAGCGTATGCTAAGAGTGAGATCTGGGTTCGAATCCCGGCTGACGCAAACGTTTTCGCACAGTACTCCACATATTGATTGGAATCTGTTTAGAATTGCTTCACTTTGTAAGATTTATTTTCTTGCATGTAGTACTGGGAATAAGAACGCTTAGTCGTTTTACTAACGACAATCATACTTAATTCTGACTTCTTTATTAGTCCTAAAAGTGCAGACATTTCGCTACCATAGTTCATGTCTCTATTTTTGCAACTTGGCAACTATTCTGGCGAATAATGTTTCCTTGCAGCTCGTGATATAAACATTTGGCCTTTGAAAGCTATTAAACGGATCGAAAACGGCATATTATTCATCAGAGGAAACGAAGGATTTCACGACTTGTCATTTTTTAGTAACCTGATTGCGATCTCATATCCGAAAGCAACAAGTAAGGCCTTTCTTTATTATGCAGAAGTAATTCCAGTATGTGATTCTATGAAAATGGTAAAGCTAGATAATTATATAGAGTGAGATTTTATGGAGCATCCTGGAGAATCATTGAGCTTAATTATATCTGTTTTGTCCTAGCATCTCATAATAATATTCTGTCACGAACACAACTGAATCTGTAGGATCTTATTCCATTGGCCGTTGATACTTTTCAGTCACACAGATTTGAATGGCTTGAGTATCAAGAACATCCTTTCGACTATCTTCAAAATCGTCCTGAAGACATCTCTTTGTTCACTAGCTATGAATCCTTTAGATCATACAATCGGTCCATCCGTATTTCGCCTTCGATATATGCTCACTTCGAATACCGAAAATATGACAGCAATATCTAGTCAAAAGTGCGCAGTCTATTACATCTTGGATCTTCACATTTTGTGCAGGACATAGTGCTGATACCCTCTGCAGAGTTAGAGAGTAGAATAAGAGGCTCAGGCAAGTCTGCCTGGTACCACCTTGCTAACCCAAGAAATGAAAGACTTTCAATCGAAGTTATAGGATCCAACCAGTAACCGACTCAGTGTGCATTACAAATTACCTCCACCCATTTTGATATTCGCACCCTATAGATGGCATGTAGAATTTTTCGAACAGAAGAGGGATAGACTAGTACTTTTCTGGTATCGGACAAGCATTTTTGAAGGAGGATCTTCGCTGGGAAAACAGATCCCGTCAGTTTTTGTAATCTTTCGAAGAGTTTGAAAATGTACTTGTTTTTCAGAAAAGTCTTTGTGCAGCGCTGTAGTTCAAAAGTAGAATTCTGTTTTGCACACGTTGCGCATTATCGCACTTATATTTCACAAGACAGAGATCTTTCCATAGACTATTAATAATCATTGGATAGCGTAGAATTCCAAAACTTCAAAAACTATTTGTTTTGCGAATAGGCTTACATAAGACGTCGTAGCAGGAATGAGATTTATGTTTAACATAGACGTGGTTGTCTCCGAAAAGAGCTCTTCCTTCACACTATCAAAATTGGGGTTTAATTTGGCAAAATAAAATGAAAATGGAAGCTTACCCATGAACGATTGAACAAAGTCTCTTCTACAATCCAATACATAGAACATAGATTTTCACGAAACGGAGAGACAATTACCTTATAAATGACGTAGATTCGTAGGATAATGCGCGATGCGTGTGAAGCAAACTTATCTTTCCTGCTGCAAGCGCCATGAAAGATCTCTATAGAATCCAAGTATATTTTTGAGATCTCTGAGATCGTGCTATAATTACTAGTTTAAGGAGAGAGCTTTGTCTTGCGAAAAATACGTGTGATAACGCGCAACGCGTCTGAAACGCTATTCTTCCTGCTACAGCGCTGTAAAAAGGCCATTCTAGAAACATGCAATTGTGAAATTTCTGAAATTCATGCTATACAATAATTGGTAATATTCTGAATCTGTCCGGCCATGAATAAGCGCGATAATGCGCGACGCTTGTGAAACGGAGAATTGTTTCAAGTGCCACAGCGCTGTCTGAAGGTCTTTCCAAAAGACAAATACCTTCTCGAAATCTCCAAGATCCAAGCTTTCATTAGAAATTGTCTAATGAAAAGCTTTTGACCAGCAAAAGAGGTTCCTTCAAAAACATCTGTCCAGTAACAGAAAATTACTGAAGAATTTTTTACTAAGTATAGCGATGTCATAAAAATGAACGTATTTTTCATTTGAACGTTGGTGCCTTAGAAGTTTGAGCATTGAACATTGAGCACTGAGGTGACAAACAGTTGTTCAAATTGAGTATAATACCCAGAGTCGCAATAATTTTCAATCTCGCTCCACATGAACAAACCTAAATTTCTGCCGGAAAATTCCACAATTCCACACCTTACCTGCTGATTTCCACTCGACTATGGTCCTTTTCTTTCCAAGAATGTCTGCAGTATTCGCTGTCTTAGTAAAATATACTTCATGACACCGCTTTATAGAAACTCCGGAAAAGATCTATGCTAGTCTGACTATGCGAAAACGGAAAATAGGGTCACTTTAAAAGATGTTATTGTTATCCCTTTTCCCATATCGAACTAGTAAAAGTTTGTCCTATATAGAAAATGCGTTGTAAATGAGAAGAAGTGAAGCAACACGGATTGTTTATTTACATTTCTCAAGGCAAGATTGATTTTTATCAAAGTGGGAAGGACTGTCAACAAACATCTCATTAAGTTGTTTGATTTTCAGTGCCAGTTGTGCAGATTCTCTTCAACAAGGATCTTGAAAACATCGATATACCCGCACTGAAGGAGTTCAGGTTTTCGAACGATCTCAACCACAGTATAGTGGTTTACACAAAATCGCAGAATTATACGGACGCAAAAAATAGATACGATGAACTCACCGGGAATAAAACGTTATTTCTCAATATGGATACACCTGAAGGTTAGTTCAGACTAATTTGACCTTAATTTGAAATATGGTACGTTGTGCTTGACGGTAAAATGCAACTCGAGAATTATGGAGGACTCAAGTGCAAATTAATAAACACTTTCTCTTTTCAGTGATTTGATGAGAGAGGAAATAGAGTAGATTACGGTAAACATTAGTCCATAGAACATTTGTCACGTTCACTTGCAGTGTAAACGTTTTTAAATGACTATATATCGCTTCCTTGGCTTTCTATGAAGCAGCTATATCTGGAGAAGTGCTAAAGCGCATAGTACATTTCGCATAGATCCCAGAACTGATATGAAGGTTCATTGGCATACGTAGCGTCTTCCATTAGAAGTTAAATGATATAGTGCTGATCAGTTTTTCTGGTATGCGATATGATCAGGATTATACTGAGGCGTGAGGCGGTGGAACTCATATTTTGCTTATACGATAACTTACGGCGGCCTATCAATGTATCCATTGCTGCTATACTTCGAAAAATTAGAGCTAGTTTTTACAATCTAACAGGATGAAGTGCTTAGTGAACAAGGTGAACGTGACGGACATAATCATCAGTAGTGTACTTCAAGAAAGGTGGAATGAGGCTCTTCAAATCACTGGGTCGATTGTCCCTAGCAATAATGTCTCCTAATGATACCGAATAAGCTCATTGCATGTCCTTTTCTTGGCAATCAGCCAATGATAAATAGAATGTGTGCTTTGTGTGAAGATATTAGCAGTAGCATATGGATGAAGCTATTTTTATTATATTAGGAAATCCAGATTCACCAGTTGTCTCTTTTGATCTTCTAATGACAAAGATTCGACTCGATGCAGCAAACAATCACATTATGATTTTTAGGTGCTTTTCTAGAGGAACGCTACGGAAAATCCGAAGGTAAGTCTTACTTTGAATATCATTAATGCTCCAATATTGAAATTCTGCAAAAATGTGCTTGCAATATCGATCTTCTCCTAACAAAGGTTGTGCGATGTTTCCAATGACAATGTTTCAAATATACAATAATAAAATATAACAGTTTCATAAGCGTTTATTCAGAATGTTAGTCACAATTAACTCTCACTGCCATTCATTAGCAGTTTAGTTTTCTATAAAATACATCTGTTAACAGTTGCATTAAACAAGATGATACATAACGGCGTTATTAAATTTAAGTATCTTTCTTCTCAAAATCATCTCATGTAATTTCCCCACTAACTTTTTCCTGAATAAGCCAAAAATCAACAAATCAAGCTTTAGCTATGTACAATATATCTTCGACACTAATTGTCAAACCTTTTTTGTTCCTTAGAAAACGCTTTTCGTTTATTCCGTAAATCATAACAATCTAATTTACGGTACGGGTTAAAGCAATGATAAATGCGCCACCCGTTGAGCAGGAATGCCTTGTAGAAGTTCTCGTCGGCTCATCAACTCTACCGTCTCTCCAAGTTTTTAGAATCGGCATTAAACTTGCCTTGAAAGTTAACTTTTAGTAATGCACGTGGGAACGCGTGGATTTAGATACTGTGTTATAACACGCGCAAGATCGCTGCTTCGAACCATTTACGGGCAAACTGAAACTGCTTTCCTAGCGGCGGCACCAAATTTGTCTGCGAAAAAATTTCTGAGATCTACAAAGGATGCTCATGAAAAGATCACATCCTCAAGGGATTACCCATCCCACAAGCAAATCGGAAGACGTTAGTGTTTGACAGATGAGCGACAATGATGTGTATCTGGGAAGTAAAACAGTCAGAACCATATGTGGTATTTCACCTGTATCACCTGTCGTTCTGTTAATCGTCGAGTGACTCAAGCGAGCACCACATTTTCATTTTCTTCTAATCGCGTTGAAGAGTAGCCCAGTGGGTCCTCTGCTCTAGGAATTCGTTGACCACAATATTTTTCTTCCATGCTCTCCGTAAAGAATCAGACCTTGGATCGGTGGTCTTCCTGTAGAGCGCTTGTTATCAAGATTTCCAATCGGTAATGTCTCTCGTCCACCGCTTGTCGTTGAAGCGCATCACGTGTTCGGCCCACTTTATTTTCGATATCCTGGCGTGTAGAACGGCGTCTTTAATCTTCGATCGTTGACGTTGGTCGCAACTTTGGATCCTTTATCTCATTCGCGATATACGGAATGCTCTTATCATCGACCTTTCGACTGCGCGTTCGATAACGCCAAGTGATCTTTCGTCCTACTTACGTAGCGACCAGGTTTCTGCTGCATACGGTAGGGCAGGGATAATCGTCGAGTCGAAAAGGTGGGCATGGAGTCGGATGTTCTTTGTCCTCTTCACTACAACCTTGATGCTTTCAAACGTTTTCCAAGCCGCTTGTTTCCTCCTGCTCAACTCTGGTGCTAGATCGTTCATCATGTTGAGTTCAGGACCTAGATAGACGTAGCTGGAACATTAGGAAATTTTTGTTCCGTGGAGCATGAATGAGGCATTCAAAACCCATTCGTTCCTCACGACATCGTTTTCGTTTGATTTAGTTGAATGCCAATCTTTCCACAGACGTTGTCGAAACCGATCAACATTTGTTCTGCTTGGCTGATGCTTGGTGCTATATGGACAACATCATCAGCAAAGCGAAGATGGTTTAATTGTCGACCGTCGATTCACAATCCTATATCGCCCCATTCCAATGTTCGCATACCATTTTGGAGGGCAACTCTCTTCTCACGTCGATGCTAATCTTGCTACAAAATGGCGATATTTTGGCCTTGAAGTCTTTATATAGCTCACGAGCGGAACGTTATGTACCGAGTAGGGACTCCTGGGCTGTCTACAGCCTTTATAACCTCTTCCGTTTCAACGAATAAAAGGCTTTTTTCAAATAGGTGAAAATGAGGTAGTGCGGTAGTTTTTACTCTCGTGAAACTTTCTGAGTCTTGTGATTGTGTGGTTGTGGTCTATAAATAGATGCATGACATGGAAGAAAGATGTATGACATCGAAGAAAGTTGCATGTGGTATTTAGTATGTACAAAGTGCTTAGAGTTGGTCTCAATAGCACTCAGTAATTTTGCTTCGTATTTTGAGTGCAGATGGTAGTGAAAATATCCGAACTGATACAATGAACATTGATATTACCACTTTCGTGCCTTGACTAAGGTGAAATTTTTGCCAAAACACTAGCAATTGAGCGTTATACTGAGCTTCGTAGCAGTTCGTTGACAACACAGAAATGATTAGGAATACGATGAATCTGCAAAATTAAATAAAAATACGCGCCCCTCTCAATAGTTGACGCTGATTTGCTCTCACTTCACCTCAGTAAATCTTATCAATGCGCGCAATCGAATGAACAAGTAAACGACATTTAGTTTGTCATGTCGGCAAAGTGACGCAGAAAACAATTCGATGAAGTGTTAAAAGACGCCAGATGTGGTGTTACTTTTGGAGAAATATCAATTACAAATGCTGAAGAAATCCCGTCCTTCGTTCAGGTTTGAAGCTACAAAGAATTCTGCTTTATTTCATCAGTGAAAAACTTATTTGGACATTTTAACAATTTTCCAACGCACTGGCTACACGTGTCATATATAACCTCTACTTCCGGTTCAGAGTAGCCGGCAAGAGTGACACATGATGGCGTGTTATTTCATCGCTCGTTGATCCTCACACAACTTTTTGTTACATTTTTTGCCATCATTTGTTGACTCAGATCTTGCAGAGAGTGTTGGTTAAAAAAAGCTTTTATGTAGTCACTTAGAGACCTCAGACAGGCTTCTTATATGATTCACACCCTGCAGGTATTACGAAGATCTCTTCTACTTACAGTTTGATGCTTTGTGCATACATTATATACCAACGATGTAATGGCTAACCAGCATTTGGTCTGTTGTTTCGGCTTGAACGTTGGACTTTTACTGAGTGTCGCGACTGATTCTCAAACGTGACAATTAAGTATTTATCTGAGTAATATCAAAATAATAGCTAAGGGTAAAACGTGCTTGAGTATCGTAAATAAAAGGCAAAGATTCTTTAAAAGAAAGTTGCATCTGTAAAAAGAGTAAGGCCTTTGCAATAAAGCCACAGCCTATTGTAAGGTAGTAATGTATGTCAGCAAACAACATGAGACCCTGTCAAGTGCTAGAACGCGCAGTGTAAGGGAGAATGAGCTGATGAGTTAATAGCACTTTATGCATAATGGTCGTGAATAAGAGAGCCGGGAACGATTTCATCATATCAAACTCAAGTACCGCTATGAAATCGAAGGTGAAATTAGAGACGATCAAAAGTTTCACAACTGGGTCACTCAAGGGTACTGTTCTATTATGACGGCGCCACTTGAGGCTTCCGGTAAAGACGTATTTCTTCCTTTTGCAAAGCGTTTCCATAGTTTATCTATAGCTCAAATCAAGTGAATCTCAAGGGCATGTTAAGTTTCTCAATTAACTTACTTTTGACGCCGTGCGAATCAAAATAACATTTTGTTTCTCGCTCGAGAACTTCTCACTGGATAAAAGCTTTCTTATAATGAACTTTTGATTGTTAAATAGAAAAATCTCTCCAATAATAATGGTGTATCTGGCTTTCAGAAAGGGCTCTTTCGAACTTTGTAACGAACGAAAGAATATTGAGTTTCACGCTCAGTGAGCACTTTTAGTCGGCTATGGTGTTTGTGCAGCTGTAATATCAAGGAGCAAACAGATTTTTTTAATTAGAAGGATTTGGTCTATCTAGTGGTTTGTTATTAAAAACTTTTATCAGGCTAGAAATCTTCAAATGTGAAGCAAAATAAACAAGCAAAAATACGTTTTTACCGAAGACCCTAAGTGGCACCGCCATAATAGAACAGTACCCACTCAAGTCAAAATCAAAGAGAATAAAGGACAACATCAAAGTAGGCACATTATGATAGGAGCGAAGCAAAAAGATGAAAAAAAAAGCATTGCCATAATGTTCACCTGATTAATCCTTTGCAAGCACTTGTTGAACGTATGGAAGACATGTAGCCGTAGATATAGAAAACCTCATTGAATTTGGGAACTCTATTATCTTATAATTCTGTCACAACGAAATCGAAGTGCTTCTCAGCCCTTTGTAAACGACAATTGATGATTTTCACAAGCGGGGCGCGATTCTAGACATTCAATTAAAAATCTTTTGGTTTCCAAAAAAAAAACTTTACGTTTCTAGTCTTAGTGTGATAATTCATAGTTTTCACAAGCTCACATACTTGTTGTACATGTAATTTTAGTGCGAGAAAAACTTCAAGTGTAAAACCTAATCTTTTTACTCCTGCAGCGCACTATGATGGTCTTCACAAAATCAAAGTTAGCTTCGGAATCTTCGAAATTTTCGCTATCGAATGAGTATAAGTCTATTCTGTAAAACCTTCCACAAATCCTAGCCGTGCTAGCCCAACACTTCGCGCGTGAAACACAATTTAATTTTCTCTGCTACAGCGCACTAAGAAAGCTTTCTGAGAAACAAGCATGGTACAGATTTGTCGAGATTGCCACTATCGATCTGTTGCCAAAATTTCGGTAAGAAAACCATTTCTATAGAAAAGGGTCGCTAAAAATGTGTGCGGCGAAAATAACGCACGCCGTTCGGAAGCTTTTAGTGAAAGTGGCACAGAACACGGCACCACTGCGTGTAGAACATAGAAACAGTGTGTAGGATTTCTGCAAATCGGTCTCAACATAGCTTTACGAGCTTTACGACTCCAGACATGCTATGAAATGTGCTGGTAGGTGAGCACTTGATGTCGACACTGTAGAAAGCACAATGTTGCAATATTGTGAAAAGCCAAAGTACGAGGTCTGAGTTCAGAATTTCACATTTAGAAATAGCAAATTTGATGTGAAAAATGCCGATTGTAGGTAAGACATGAATGGTTCATGTAAAAGGTTCCGCTGTTGTTAAGAAAGCAATTTCGCTTCACAGAGTGTTAATCAAGTGTAGAGTTTAAGATCCGGTATGGTTTGCTCCAGACAGGATAAAATTTGAATACGTGGCCTTTCGTCAGTCCTCATCAACATAATATTTCTGCGCTTTACACGCTAACTATGGAATAAAAAATCCTAGTTAATGAAAAACCAGCGAGACTATGGCATTATTCAGAAATGATGGCCTCCACAACCTATATTAGATGAATGGATCGCGGATAATGCTTGGTAGAAGGAACTGTCAGAATCCTAATGTCATTTGAGTTGACATTCTGTAAAGCGAGATGTGCTTAGCACGTTTTTGGAAAAGAAAGAAAAATTTTATTTTTGAGTTGTGTTCAATCGTCTCACTGTCAGTCGCAAATCTATGCAATTTTCAGAGAATTGAGATTATTGTTGGATGTCTCAACATTTTTAACACAAGCATTGTCAACGCAAATCTGTCTTCTTTGAAAGGATTCACCTACACCCCGACATTCTGCTGTATGATTTATTTCAAAATGCGAAGATTACTAAAAAATCAATTTGAAGTCTTTAAGCCGTGGACAAGGCATTACGAGTGATAGCGAACGACGATCTGGAAAAGCTAGAATTTCATCCTGGATTAGAAGTATTGCTATCAGTAAGGGACATTATGAGAGAAATTCATGGAATTGAGGTGCACTGAAAAGATTTTGACTATTCAAAAATACATTTAGAAAACTTTTATTGGAGGAAACAAGAAGCTAACCAGGCAGAAAATTTCACCGAAAATCGCATTCGAATATAAAAATCCGAATGGTAATGTAACGTTTTCAAGCAAAGCCACTCCAAAGACAAGTATTGTTGTTACTGCTTAGATGACAGGAATTTCTCATACTTAATACATTATAGTTGATAGTCGAAGTAAATTAAATGCGGCAAGTATTGCTTTCAATATAATAACCGATGAAATTCGTATTAGGTAACTGATAAAACAACGGCGAAGCAAAGCAAGAAGCACTACTGTTCTCTAAAACGCATGTGAATGTATAAAATAAACCATGGAAATTTGATTGAACCTAAATCAAAGTGGGCAATGAAGTTGGAAGTTAACTCAGTTGTCGTTTCGATTGTTTTGGAGACCTCGCTCAAAGTCATATAATTTGATGACATTTTTAAACCTTTCATGAGACTGTTGTGGCTACTCATGCAGTGCAAGAGACGTGTTTCGGCATTACAAGCTTGCCAGTCGCACAGTGCCTTTTGGTTTAGTCAGTTTCTTGCAGGGAGATATCTCCTTCATGGAGGTACGGGCACTGAAATCCTTACACGCGTCGTAGGGGTGAAAAATCACCAAAAGGGCAGTGTTGCACACTCTATTGCTTGTGGCTGGTGAAACATAGTTGTTACACCCGTTTCAAGTGTTTCTGAGGGCTAACCAAAACAGTATAATCTGATAAAATATTTTGAACTTTTCATGAGGTTTTTTATGAGACTTATACAGTGCAAGACACTTGGTTTGGCGTTACAACCTCGTCAGTCGCATGGTGCCTTTATCACTTTATTATCGCCTTTTTCTCCTCAAGGCTTAGGGATCGAGAAGATCTTTATGTCTTTTGTTAAAGTTCACAAGTACTCTTTCGTCTTCATATCACATATGAAATCAATACTAGTGAATGTAAACCAGTGGTTTTTAACTATTATAACTACTGTAAACACGTCGAAGCTAGGAAAGTTTTTTTAGAGTGGTGCTTGATAAATGAAGCTCGACGCAGCAAGAATTGTCGTGTAGTTATTGGTGAGATTAGTGCTGTGGACCTCCTTTCTCTTCATCACATAAATGGAGTAGAAAGCCAGCTTAACATCATCGACACGAATTTAACGAGCGTGGATCATTTCAAAAATTACAGGGTGTATGGTCATCAATGTGAGTATGCTTTTGTTGTCACCGGAATTTATCAAATAGAGTATGAGCATGATCATATTATGAATTTGCTGTGATTGTTTCCTTGATATACTCCATTTACTGAAGGAACAGCATTTGGTAAAGCTCGCAGCCTTGTTAGTACATTCATTATGTAGGTGAGCGTAGCTCAGCGAATTTTTATCCACGGATATTACTTACTGCAAGATCTCTGCCGTCAAATAATAAAACCATAATCGAATTGCTCACCATCAGGCCAATATCATTTGGATCTTTGAAAAATTTAAGCTATTGTTACTACCACGATGGTGCTTGAGCAGGTAGAAAAAGACATTAGGAGTGGATAGAATCTTTGTTATCCGTAAAGTATCATGATTTTCTCGGTAGAAGGTCATAAAATGTGTTGCTGTATCACAACTACATAGGCAAAGAATAATAAAAGTTGCAATTTCAACGTTGATTAATCCGAAAGGGATTTTTCATTCGTGTTTCCAATAAACACCACTGGAAGTGGCCGTATTCATATTAGGCCAATAAATGACTTCTGTGGTTCTCTAATGTAACTAGCCAACGTTTTCGATTTCCCAGCCAACCATCATAGCTATTTATCAATCTCGGAGCAATGGAAGCAATGTTTGATTCGTATCACGGCAATAAGCAAAGAAATAATCGAATTACAAAACTAATCAAACTTTTGCGCTACACATGCCCTTCAGATGAGCATTTGTCTGAAGTTACAAAATTGAGCCGGCCCATATATTATCAGTTTGATTGTATATGCTGAATACTTGCAATAGCTCTTTGAACGACTAAAGTTCAACCTTATTTTTGAAGTATCATATCTCATATTCAAGAAGCTAAATTTATTGAAGTGAAAACTTTCGTACATTTGGAAAATATTTTGAAGTTCTGTAGACGATCAGGTCACTCACGACGTTTCTACTTTGCCTTGTTGCTTTTTCTCCCAGAGAAAATCGTTGACATGCTCTAAAACTAGTTTGTGGTAGGTGAAATGTCCAACGAGCATGGAAGAGGAAGTGTATTTTAGCTAGGTCTTTCATCTTCTACAGCTCCAGCAGTTTGGCGTGCAGCTGCACGCTATCGTTAGAAAAGATTATTTCCTTCCTTCTAAATAATGGAAAGTGTAGCCGTTTTATGTTTTGTTGCGTTTTGTGCTGTGATGGATTAGTGAGCTGACTATGTGACCTTCTTCTGGTTCAATCTCAAGCTCAGGAAGTGCCGCGAGGCTACATAGATCTGCGGGTTGTCAGTTGTCGAAGATAAATCATCTCTCGTTGTACGTCTCAGCGCAGCGAAGATCGGGTCCTTCACCTTGCTGGAGATGAGCTCCGACGGCACTGTAAAGCCACGACATCGCTATTTTTGTGCGGTTATCATTTGCTCTTTTTACATGTTCCCCAACAATTTTACGTATACTTGTTTATACAAAAGCCTTCAATTCACTATTAAATAGCTGAAGAAGGCTGCGTCTTCTTTTATGCTCAAAGCCGATGACGCTGAGACAATTCCCATAGTATGCGTCATACTCTGCGTTCGTGAACATTTCCTTACTTCCATACCTCATTATCGTCTTGAACTGATCTCAATGCGTAATCCAACTTGAAATCTTTGAGAGTGGAATTTATGAAGTTATTATTTCGGCTTCCGGAATTTTATCAGTGAGTATATCAAAGACCATTCCTTTCATAGCTGAGTATGGATGCGTAAAGTGTAGAAAGCTTTGCGATGATTTCTGGTAATACAGTAATCAAAGAAAATTTCTGTCAAGAAACATGCAAGGTAAATTACAAATCAGACGCTATGGGAGAAACTTGGTAATTAGCAGTCATGATACATGGAGCTGTAATAACTTGTTCTCTATGCACATTGCAGCTAATTTTTTCAAAAGGTATACTTTGATGTTTTGTGGTGGGTAATTACGGGCGCCAAATCGGGTTGCCTCACGTCGGAACAGCGTAACATTCACATTTGATTCATTTCAGCTCCGGCCGTTGTGATAAGGAACAACCCAAATCTCACGATTGTGGGCGCCTTGACAACGATGAGAATAACAGGAACAGAACCATTAGTTATCATAGAGAATAACCAAAAAATGTGCGCCACTTACTATGAATCTTTCGTACTCCAGGCTGTGACTGAGAATAAAGCTCTTCAATCCAGCAAGTCATGCCGTGAGTTTGATATAAAGTTTCTTTCTAAACTTCATTCCAACGTCAAGCAGGTAGCTAGCAATGAATGGCCTATGGAAGTCAAAGATCAAAGTTATGTGTTGTCTAAGATTGCTCAACTCAGCAACATAGGTGTTGGTGCAGTGAGCTTAATCAGTAATATGTACGACCTGCGTTATGTAAATTTCTCTGCTCAGAGCTTTGTAATACCCGTTATGAATCTTCATTACTACTTCTAAATAAACGTAGAACAAAACAAGTGACGCGATCACCACTTAAAACAAGTAAAAGTTGCTCTGCTTGATGCGACTGAAAATTAGCTTTTTTATTTTCCTTTAAATGATGGAGTGTTTGTGGGTGATGGGCAACCTGATCTTCTTAGGTGAAGATGAAGGTAAAAGCTAATCGAATAAATTATAAGACGTCAATCTCGTGTTTGGCTGGAGGAAAAATCTGCGAATTATTGAATAGTGCTAAGATTGATAGGGATCGTGCTTAGGATTCACTAGTATAGAATAAACAGTGTATTTCTTCGTAACCGTATTTATTAGGTGCATCAGCTGAAAGCGATGTGGCTATGGCGTCTCCATATGATTTAGCGTAAATTCAATTGCTTTATTTAAATAGTGTTTTAATTCTCCACTTTTCTTCTTGGGCTCAAAAAAAGTTACAATTAGACCATAGAGACGCAAAATGCTCTATATTATACAGTGGAGTCCACTCTTATGCTACTGATACTCGTTTGTTTCCACTGCGACTATGTTCCTACCAGTAGTGCGTGATATTACCTAGATTCACAAGAATTAGAACATATTGGATTTTCCAGCCATTCACAGAGACGTTGGCCTTATTGTCTTACGTGTTGCAGTTTCCTTCCATGATTGTATTCTTTTTTGACTGTTTGGAAGTTTTCACAGTGAAAGATGATGTATTTTGAGTGGGACACTGCCAGGGAGGATTTCTTGACATGGCGCTATACAGTAGGTTTCTTGGAGAAAGATGTGCATACGCTCAGGGAGATGTTATTATCGACATGGCAACAGGTGAGTTCTGAGGCGAAATATGTAGACCCTGAAGTTTAACTAATCATTCAGCACTATTAAGTGATCATGGAGAATACAAAGAGGACTTACTGTCACATTCAATTTTGGTATTTGAAAACGTCCAATTTGCTAGGTGTCAAAATTGATAGTCTTATAATTCTACCCATCTCTGACTGACTTTCTTATCCACTGGTCTTAAGCACCTAAGAAATCTAAATTCCTATTTTAGTAATGTAAAAAACCTCCTTTATTCGGTAACGACGGTCTTAGTTTTAACCTTAGATTTCTTCGGTGGGCTTGTGTTCTTCACATATATGACTAAGTTGGTTGAGGAGCGAGGCATCACTAAGGAAAGTGCCATGCTACATCTAAACAGATTGCCTAAAAATTGGTATTCAGTCTAATGGGAAAGTCACTCTGTTCAGTGGACTAAATTTTTCTTCATTTTCTATTTGTCCATTTGCATATTGAGAAATAAGTGGATTTTGACGAATGTATGAGTAGTAGAACTTCACCTATTTCCAAAACCTAAATTAGCATATTTGCATTTTCCAGTCCGATACATTGATTATAGGTTTTCTAAACTTCATATCGTCTGATAATTTCTTAAGTAGAACTCTTTAGATTTACGCCCTTTTAGCAATGGTATGATGTTATTGATATACCCAATGATGTAGAGTGATGTCCAGAACGTTCACGCGGGGCCTAAACCCGTATTTCATCCTGTTCAGACGCGTGCTCTAACTCATTGCACTACCGACGCCTCTTTTTGCGGCCATTCTTCCTACGCTACAACGCATCTAACTTTCATCAACGAACCGTCAACGGTTTGGCCCGAGTAGCTGATATTGACATTGGACCCAGTCACGCTGACAAATATTAGACTTTGGATGATGAAATAGAATTCGTTTTGATCCATGGCATTGACTGTTTTTGAAAAGCTCACAAAGATTATTCAATATAATTTTTGAGAATGCTTAAAGCCTTACCCGAGGTTTAGAATGCCAGAGCCATACACGCGTGTTCCGGAGGTCTCATCCTCCTCGTCAGTGGCCTACGCCCCTCATCCAGCCCTGCACTGTAGAAAGAGGGAGGCTAATGTGGTGACGGCACGATGTACAATGAAATTGTGCCATCACCGCTTTTCAGTCGATGGATCATGGCTGGTAAAACAAATTTGGTCAATGGCATCGACTGTTCTAAGACCTCGCAATAAACATTCAATATAATTTTCAAGAATATTTAAGCCTTACCCGAGATTTGGTGTGCTAGAGCCACAAACGCGTGTTTCGGAGGTCTCGCCCTCCTCGTCAGTGGCCTCCTTGCTACAGTGTACGGCTTAATGAGAGGCGTGAGCCACTGACGAGGAGTGCGAGACCTCCAAAACACGCGTGTATGGCTCTGACATGCCAAACCTCGGGTAAGGCTTTACACCTTCTCAAAAATTATATAGATTTCTCTTTCTTTAACCGCTTTTAGCGGGGGTATGATGATTGAGATATACATAATGATGCGGAGAGATGGGATTGGAATCAATGTCGACATAGACTACTGCATCAAACTGTTGACGGTTGGTTGTTGATGGATAGATGCGTTGTAGCGTGTAAAGAATGCTAGCAGAAACGGGCGTCGCTAAAGCAGCGGGTTAGACCACGCGCTCCTGGATGAGGTGAATTTTCTTAAGTATTTCCAAAACAAGGACGGCGGTTGACCAGTCGTAGTGACATCATTGAAATTGTGGAGAGCACTTTTCAGTCGTTAACTAATCTCACATCCTCTTAGGAAATCAGTTCCAAATCCCTCTAATTTTATAAAGAATCACTAGTGTTTGTGAAAGAAATGCCCTAGATCGGCTACAGTAGAACTTTAGAAGAAGTGAATTTGCACAGCAATCAATAACATTTATACAAAATACTAAGACCTTCAAGCAGCAACCGGTCTTTTACGTAAAAAGCCCGGTAACCTTGCTGACTAATGGAAGAGAAAAGAAGTTAAGTTAGAAATGGACCCGCAGGAAATTCGTGAGGTTAATTGGCACAGAATAGTAAGAATTAAGTCAAAGTAGGGATATGTAGGTTTACTGCTCTATTTTTTTTTGTAATAATCATAAGATGCTTCAAAACAATGTAAAATTTATGTCCATAACGTGAACTCTCCGAACAGCACTGAACACCTAAGAACTGTCTTGAAAAATATAAAGAGTAGGTGAGTTTTAGAAAGCCCCCTCGAACTATCCTGACTGGAACGAAAATGCTGATTTTTTTGTAACCTCAGAAACTTCAGTACTTCGCAGTTTCAGCTTTACTTCCGATTGTTTATATTAACCTCGCTCAAAAACAATAATTTGATAATCTTATAAGATGTTTTGAGTCTTTTATAAGGTTTAGTATGGCATTATACACAGCTAAACAGCTGTTTCTCTATTACAAGCTCATCACTAGCACGGTCCTTTTTGCTTCAGCCTATCCATTGCAGGGAATGTACCTCTTACTTATGTCGGAATCGACACCGAATTATTTGACTCACTCATTCTCATTCAGCACTTATCATTAACCATTACACAAGTCATGAGAGCTCGACTGTGGTCACTGTAGTGTGAGGAGATTTTGTCACTCATGCGGTCATTTAGAAAATTCGGCATCTATTCCCCCTTAAGTAAGTGGTACATCGCCCTGCAAGGGATCGACATGAGCGAAACGCACCGTGACAATGATGAGCTTGTAAAGGCGAAACAACTGTTTAGTACTGCATAAGTGCCCCCATCGGACCTCATGAATGTTATCAGATCACCAGCTTTATGGTTTTATTGAATGTAGATTAGCTAGTATAAGAAAATACTGAAGTCTTAAATCATCTCTATTGGTGGCCCGTGAGCCCACATCTCCCTAACCAAGAAGGTTAGTTAGTAATGTTTAACGAGGATGTTTACATGAAGAAGATTTGCATGAGGCATGGCAATTATTTTATATGCTTTATCACTCCACATGTCAGAACTACAACAATGAATTTTTTACAGCTCGTCATATGTATAACCTCTTAAACCTTACGAATGAAATTGTGCAAATCAATGGTTCATTGATTATCTTTGGTGCAAATTCATCGAGCGATGATATACCGTTCAACTCCTTGATGGAAATTACCAATCTGCATACTAAATGTACGTTGCTAAATTATGCAATTTGTGTTTTTCCATATTAATACGTGTTGAAGTTCTTTTTATCTATCTTTTACAGATCCTGTGATCACGCTTTTGAACTTCGACTATGTTGGTGGAGAATTTCTGAAAAATTCAATGAAAGTCACCGTTGCCGACGACGTTCCCACTGTTGCTTATGTTCATACTCGTCAAACGGTTTTCAATAAAATGAAAAGTCATCTACAGGAACTAACTAGACACAGAGCATTCTTCGTTGTTAGAGATCAAATGGAATACCCAGGAATTACTATAGAGCGAAGAAAACGAACTGGAAAAAAACCACTGGCCACCAAACCACCAGTACATGATGTCAACACCTAATATGGTGAGGGTAAATCATACTCTTCATTCTAAAGTAATCTAGTCAAGCGAAAATCGTTATTCAAGTAATATGAGCAATTAGCGTGCTGATTTTGTATTTCACGCATACTTTTTCTAATATTTTTTTCCCCATTATCAATAGTATTTATAATGCCTTACAAAGTAATAAAAAATGAATAATCTTGTGAGTTTTTGACTGTCAAGAAGTAATTGCAGTAATTCTGTCTTTGTTTGTGCTACGATATTGGCCATATTTGGATATGGATCCGCATTTATTGTCTATCTATGGGAAAAGAAACAGGTGAAAAAGTGATCAACAAGCTGTACTTATTTTTGATTCTATTGATAAGATCTAAATGTCTATATTCGCGTCTATCAAGCTATGCAACCACTTAGAAAATTGATTTTGTGCTATCTTAAATTTGCGGGAATTTTAGATATCGGCCCTTGTGATTGATCTTTCAGGAGGCACAAAACGAAAAAAAGGCATTGACGAAAAACAAATCCATCAACTCAAACAAGATACCAGAATGATTATGGACACAATAAAACGCATTGTATTAAACGATGATTTTCAGACGTTTTTTAAGAAATAAATTTTACCTGGATGGCATGTGGAAGCACTGATATGTGAAAAATTATTGTTAGAAACGTTCCTACGTTCAGGATTCAATGAATAGCTCCTAACTCATCAAAGTTTTTTGAGAAAAAAAACCAAACAGACTTTTTGCCTGGAGTTCCACTGAATCCCGATATGGATGAAACGCGGGTTCGATTACCGCATGAGGCCGTGTTTTTGCTCACCACTCAATTCTCGTAGGTAGATTTGAAACAAACAATGCAGAAAAAAAAGCATTAAAAATACAAGAATTTTGGAGTCCACTTATTCTCAAAAAATTCATCAGGATCCCACTTACTAATGCTTTGAACTCATCAAAACTTTTCTGTCTGTGAAACAACAGTTTTGCCATTCTAAACAATGCAGTAGAGGCTGCCAATTTGAGCCTTTTATACACAGAGTTAAGTTAGCGCCTATATATAGAGGGAAAGTTAGCACAAAGGCATGGTTACCATTTAGATTCACTTGGCACTAGTTAGACAACGTCTTAGCTCAACCGAGTGCAACCGCGCAAATGTCGTTTTTGGCTTTTTCTTGAATGTCTGTTGATATTTGAAGGACCGAGATCGAAAAAGGACTAATTTGCGATGATTTTTCGAAAAATGGGCTATAGACATCTGTATCAGCTCATCAAACATATAATACAGAGATTCCTAATTCGTTTTTAGAGCAATGTTTTGTGCTTTAGGGGGTCGGTGGCCGAGTATTAGTGATACCCGACATCCTAAAGAGTTGTGCTCAAGTTATATTCTACAACATTCATGAAGAAAATAAATCCTCAACAAGAGATGAACGCGAGGAGACGCGTTTAACGCTAAAAATACTGAGAACTTCATAGTAAAAATCAAGTGATGAAGTTAAGTATTTAATTGTTCCATAATATCTTTTGCACTAATGTTTCATTCAGTTCTTTCTACTTCGAACCGGGTTATTGCTGAACGACCGTAGTGTGTTGGAGGAGTTCAGTAGCCTCGACAGACATTTGGATACGGTCGTAACACCACCGTTCGCCATCTAAATGGCACTGTGAGCACTTTACGTTGACCGATCACCTCACATTGCAAAGTCGACTGCCGCATTTTGGAAAAACTGCATTTGTGGGAAAAAATTGAAAGGCTAAAACTAGCATGAGGGTGACCTCATCAACTTCTTCAATCGGCGACCTCTTATTTCTGGGTGGAAGGCTTCCAATATTTGCCCAGCAAGGGATTGCATACCATTCATAATGAAGGTGATTACACTGTTGATTGACTGATTTTTCCAATAACATTTGAGTTGACAAATGTCGATATACGATGGTATGAGACAACTTTATTTGGTGCTATGACTATAGATTGAAAATGCTAAGTGATACGAAAAACTCGGGATCTCATGTTTGAATTGTATACCCGTTTCACCTTTGACGGGAGCGAATACTAGCCACCACATTGGATCCTTGCTTTACTGTCACTCTTAGGCTTTCCTCGGTTCCCGTCCGTAAATTCCGAATACTTGTTTCTATGTTCTACAGCTTTTTGTATGAACTACTATGTTTATTGGCAATTTCTGCGTATCATGAAAGCAAAATCCGTCTGTTATGTGGTGCTATTAGCCTTTCACTTTGTTTTATATGATAGCTGAAGTGTATTTCATGTCATATTCCTTCATGACCAGCGACTCACTACAGCGGTCGTGAGAGGCTTTCTACATATACGACGCTTCAAGAGCATAGCATTGATCCATGAAATGAACTGATTCAAGTGTATTGTGTGTACACGAGGCGCTAATTATCGGCTTCAAAATATCTGCGTGAAAAGCTCTTTGTTGCAAATTTTTTTCAAAATCTCACTTGATTTTTCACACTTTTTTTCGTTACGCGCATCCCAGTGCTTCTAACAATTCGTTTGTCTTTTCTTGAGCGTCGTAGAATAGTGGTTGACCAAGTCTCCTTGCGATCTTGAATATAACCTGGCTGTGACATACCATAGTCTGGCGCTCGTTGTTACTGCCGGAGAGTGTTTTGAGGTGGCGATCAGCTCCACACCGCACTGCGATAAACATCAACCACTCGGTCATCCTACACGGCTACAAACCACAGCAAAATCTTAATGCATTAAATACAGTGTGTGCACAACAGGTCCTACAGCGGCGCGAGCAATGCGTATGGTCATGAAAGGGTTATAAATGCTACAGTCCAACCTTCGTTGACGATCGTTTATCAGAAAATCAAAGTTGCATCTTCGCCACCCATTTATATTGCAAGCAACCAGAACAAAATCTCGGGAACCACTTTCTGCCAACGTCGCCAGCGACTAAGAACTTATGTATCCATAATGAATATGCACAAGATTAATTTATGAGATTGGCACATGGGCATAGATCATTTCATCTCACTGCGTTGACCTTAGCACATCTTTTGCTCGATCCGTCCATCGTGTCCATTATCAACTAAGGTCTTCGAACTCTCTTGAGGAATGATTACTACTCGTGGATTTTTTCGCCTTCATTGAAGATATCCTTGAATACTAATCGAGCCGGTTTTATTTTCGTGCAATGGCGTTTTATAGTAGATTTCAAAAGTCGGCTTGTTCCTGATAAGTTTAGTACCAGCCAGATGGATGAGGGAGATGACAGATTCGGAGCGGTGCTTAACCAGCGTTCGGAAAGGTCGTTTCTTCTTTGTGATCCACGAACTACTTTCAGTGCGGTACTCGTTCTCACATTTTTTGAAAATATTTTTTAGTGGATAAAGTTTCGTAGGCATTCGACTTTTAAAGGACCTGGAATAATTATTGTGATGAGTGATGAAATCAGCGGAATACAAGAGAATGAAATAACAGGAACAGTATTAGCAGTTGGTACGGCCCAGGGTCATACACCGGTGTTTCGGAGGTACGTCCTCCTCGTCAGTGACCCCCGCCCCACATTCTGCCCTGCATTGAAGCAAGGAGGGAGGCGTATGTGATGATGGAACAGTGTACAATGACACTGGTCCATCACCACCCCTCAGTCGATAGATTTTTGCTGTTAGATCAAAACTATATCAAAAGATCGACTGTTTTTGAAACCTCCAAAAAAACATTCAATATAATTCCAAAAAAGAATGATTTAAGCTCAAAAAAGGGGTTGGTACGCCCAGGGTCATACACCATACGCCTCCCTCCTTGCTTCAATGCAGGGCAGAATGTGGGGCGGGGGTCACTGACGAGGAGGACGTACCTCCGAAACACCGGTGTATGACCCTGGGCGTGCCAACCCCTTTTTTGAGCTTAAATCATTCTTTTTTGGAATTATATTGAATGTTTTTTGGGGGTTTCAAAAACAGTCGATCTTTTGATATAGTATTAGCAGTGTCGTGTCTGGCACACTTAGTAAACAACACACTATCTTCGAAATGAGTCAAACTCTATTTATTCACTTGAGTACTCTCAAATGATGACGTTAGATATACTCAAAGGATAACTTCATATCTTTCAACAACGTAATCACTGGAGTGGTTTTTTTTAAACTTGCATTCTACTAAATGTCGTTATTGATTACATGTTCGTTACATCTTGGTGGCTTTCACCTTCGTTCCCCTTTTTTTTCAATGACTATAAAGTCTCCATATGATTGAATCATTCAGGCTTAAATAAGAGCACGTGTGTGGAAAAAAACACACTCGAGCGCGAAAGAGACTTTGAGGACGGTATCAGCCGCAAGCGCGAGACCATCTCCTACTCCTCAACGACAGCCAATGAAAGATAAACAAGAAGAAAACCAAGAAGGTGCTAAAAATGAGAAGAAGAAAGAGATGGACGGATGGAAGAGTTTTGAGGGAAATGCTGAAATGCGTTCGGAAAACCTGTAGCCGATGTGAGTCTAATCACATTATATTTCTATGCCATACGTTCATATACCATTTGTTTCAAATGGCATACTATGTGTCGAAGAAAGATATTATGCGTGAGACTTTTATGCTCAAATCTCTTGCCGTGAATAAAAACACTGATAGGAATGAAAACACAGGAAATTCGCCCCAGGTGGTCAAGTACTTTAGACACCATGAGCTACTCTCTCTTCTCTTGTTTTTACACTTTATTTTCTCTATCTTGTTACCTTTAGCTTTCCAAAAACCTCCTAGGAGACAAAATTTATCCAAACGCTCTGATTGGTTTCAAAATGAACAAAAAAACTCGACGTTATAGATATTATGGTGTATCAAGTACTTGGCCAAGATTTTCGAACTGCTCCTTCAATTGTTCTCTTGGAATCTTCAATTGTAAAGGGTTAAGTCTCGCAGGAGTACTGATATATAAGTGAAAAATTAGATAGTTTGGCCTCTGCAAAGTGATTAGCTGCCACCCATTTCATCGTAGACATATATATTTATAATCAGAGTTTGGACGCTCCATTTTGCAAGCCCCAGCTTATTTTCCATTCGTTGCCTCTTCTCGTGTTGTCGCTCATGGTGGTGACTTGATTTGAGCATTGCGGTTGATGCGAGTTTCATACCATAATCTTTCAAGCATCGCCGGCTGCAAGTACAACTGATTAATTCTGATGAACACGCTGCCCAACTTGTACATGATCCTTCTTGGGAATGGCTGCATTCCCGTGGAATCCATTCTACGTTCGTTTTGTCCACTTGACATCTGATTTCTTCACTATATGACCGACCCATTTGTGTTTCGCAATCGATGTATATTCTTCTGGATGGCGAAGATGAGATAGACCGGAGATCCGAATCCTACAAGCTGGCTGGATTTTGTGAGTACCTTCTGGATTTTAGATGACATCTTTCAAGCGTTTTGTAAGTTGCTCTCAGTAGTCCTGACGAGGTCGAAGTATCAGCCCACGTCTCTGAAGCATAGCAGGGCGATGGAAGGACTGTTGATTCGAAAAGTTAGCGCGCAGTTTTGGGTCCATTACTTGTTCATGTCTTCTTTGGGAACCCCGAATGCGACTCATGCTGCTCTCCTTCTTCCATCGAGTTCCTTCTTCTTGTTGTTCTTTATGTTCAGTAAACGTTCAAGGTATACGTATCAGGTGATCTCCTGATCGCAAAGCCATCAATTTCGAGTTGTTCACATTGCACCATTGGTTTTTCATCTGGCGATGCGAATCACAACTAAACTCTTCATGCGAATCATTCATAGTCCAGCCTACTTTCCCGCTTCATCAAGATCCTCAAGCATTGTTTGTGCTCTTCAGTGCTTTTTTATTGTAAGGCGATAATATTCCCAAAACTAAGGTTTGATAGAAATTCTCCATCAATTCGCCCTTCTTGTCCCAATCAATTAACATCACTGTCCATTGCAGTGCTGCTGTGAACAGCTTCGGCGATACCGTATCGCCTTGTCGAACCTCTTTTCTAAAAAGTATGGTATAGGTCGATGAAAAATATGTATTTTAGATATGCGGCTCCAACAATAGTCCCATAGAAATTCTATGTAAAATAGATCCACTCCTTGTAGGATTGCGTTCGTTTCGACACTGTCAAATGCTCTTTCATAATCGATGAATAAAAGTTAGGATTTAGGGCAGGTGGTATTCCCGACAGATTTATATTGCATTCAACACTGTTTGGATGTGGTCCGTGCAACAAAATTCTTGTCAAAAAGTTGCTTGCTCAACTAATTGTTTTTCATCTAACGCTTTTGATATGCGTAAAAGCACAATTCAGATGAATACCATGTGAAGTAGCTCAAAAAGCGGATCGGACGATAGTTACAAAGGTTTCTCTGGTCATCTTTTTTTGTGGCGAATGACTGCGCCCGACGTCCTCTACTGGTCTGGGAAGTCTTCCGTTGAAGGCACATGCAAATTATGTTCTCCAGCTCTCGAAAGTCCTAGTGATGTTATCGGATTTCAGAGCTAATCCTCTTTCCATGCTTTCCCTCGCAACTCGAACTTCAGAAGGCAAAATCCCGCGCGGTTTTTACCAGTAGGTTTTTTGGGTCAGGGCGGAGATGGTGGGACGGATAGATTGGCGTAGAATTTTCCCGTCATCTTTTACATATCATGGCAAGAATCCTTACTGATACTATCTGCGTTCACCAGCACTGGCAGCAAAACTGTATAATCACGCAAATTCCGACGGCATTTTTTACAATAGATTTTTGTGCTGCTTCCAACAGTTCTTCTGCTTGTGCCGATGTAGATCCTCTTGCAATTCTTTCTCATAGCTAACCTGCAATATTACCCGCGCTAAATCTTTGCATTAGGTTGAAGTTTCAGCCTCCTCCGCTTTTCGAGCAACGTCTCCGTGGTGGAGGAGAAGCGAATGGCTCTTCTGAGTTGAGTAGCTGAAGACAAGTCGGTACAACTTTTGAGTCCTTCCACAAACAGCATGTAGTCTTCGGTCACATCATCGTCAATATGCCAGTCATAATTAAATATGTTTCTTTTTATAAAGTTTTCGTCGTAACCGGTCTATCGACTTCGTCCTGGTCGATGACACGGATTCTTTTTCAGTTTGCAGCTGAATCATACTTTGACCGAAGAAAGCGGTGATCGCACCCTGTGGTTGTGCGTATGTTGTCGATTTCCACATGCATCGTGCCGTCAAGAAATTCCTATGCTCGGCGGCGGTGCAATATGGATTTTTTTCCACTTTATTGACTCGTCTTCGCAGTTTTTTCCCTGTGCGAACGCCAGTACTTCTAGCATTGAATTCGCTTTTTCGCCCCCTTCCTTCGAGGTCATAGAATACTGGTCGAGCACGTCTTCTTGGAATTTAGAAAATAGCCTGTCTGTGGCGTTCCATAGGGCGTTCGTTGTTGACTAACATGAAGGGTTTGGCGGTATAACTTTGCCCGCGCTCTCCGCGACGATCATCACGACCCTTCGACCACGCAGACCCCCTCCCCCCCTTCCCTCAAATGGGTATCGATGCAGTTAAATAAAGATTCATAAACATATAATTAGAGGGCTACAGACAAAACCTGTTTTTGAAAAGCGTGGATGTAGCGCAGTGGTCAACGTTGTCCTGTATTACGCAAATGGTTAACGGCTAGCTCTCACATCACTGAAAATTACACTCTTCGTCCAGTGTAAGTCAGAAAACTTTGCCAGACCTGTACAAGTCAGAACACTGACATGATAGATCGATAGCTAGCACATGCATACTACAGGTCAAACATCAATTTGCTCACCTTCATGATGTTAATAGCAGCTGAATAAATGACCCATACTCAGGTGATTAAACAACATCGATACCTTTTTTTCAACCGTTTGTTAAAGTCTTGAGGACAATAGATTCTAACTATTTCATTCTCACTGCATCGTAAGCTACCTGTGAGCAAAAATCTGGTGAGATAGTAGCGGTCGACGCTGTCAATGTGAGCGTTACTTTTGGAAAAAAAAACTACCTTTTGAAGCTCCTAAATATTTCAGTGGTGTGGCACCAACTGTCATACTTCGTTTCACAATGAAATAATAAAATACTATGTTTCAGACATCAAGTGGTACGTAATGGAAGTTCCATCATAAAGTTGAGTTGTTCATCATGCTTACATCTGGTGTATTTGAACTATTTTAGTTATTTCACAATAATATAGATGTTTCTTAGCTATTCTCACTAAAGTATTCAAAGTGTAATCTTTCTAGAGCGAAAGAAGAAGCTGCCTCTTCATATAGCTGTACCTCCACCGAGAGTCATGTTAGCGATTAGTCTGCTTTTCAATTTTCTCTGGTTTACCATACAGGGCTCTCTTGAGATAGAGTTAGGTCCAAAAATAGTCAAAGCCACTTATGTATTGTTATTGTTTATTGCGTTGTTGACCGCTGGATAATTGAGCAAGACGAGGCAAAAATGAATGCATTCGTACTTTCCATGCATGAAAGTATTCTCGAAGTGCAGGACCGCCAATTACCAGAAAAACTATAGTACAATACGATCCGCTCCAAACCGTTCAAGTATCTCATCCTCCGGGGATCGAATGTTGGCTACAGACTTTTCCAAAATGAACTTCTTTAATACTCTTTACGCGTCATCCATCAAAAAACAAGTCATATGTGCATGGGATCACCTTACCCACGCTGGAATGAATAAGAACTCTAAAATCCGATATTTTAGAAAAGCATTTTTTGTGTTATCGCCCAAAATTGACAATGCTTTTTAGGAAAGCAAAACGACCGATGAAAGAGGTCCGCGCGGCGCGAGATCCTGAGTACAAGACGCTAGAGTTGGACGTTAATGAATGGGAGAGTGTAAAAATTTTCAAACGAAACGAAGTCAGTGTAAAAAATACTCCAAAGAAAGAAGGAAAGATCGATGGCTACGCAGCGCAAACTTAGCTCATTGTTTTCCTGTTATCATAATTTTTTTCGCGTAACTTAATAAGTGCACAGTCATAATGAGAATTTGTATATATCGAGCGAATTTGATTTTGTTACTGTTGTGAATATCTAAGGTTTTTTTGACAAGCATGAAATCGAAGGTGCTCACATGACTTTTAAGCGAAGCTGATATTATGGATCGACTGCTTAAGTTTCAGCGTAATTTTCATTTCATTACTGTTGTTACGTATGCTGTTGCCGAAATACCCTATAATAAAGCTACAATACAAGTAAGCGCTAGTTGATAGTGTTCTGTTCAGAGTATCCATCACCTGCTCCAACATTTCCAGTCTTGAGTCTATGTATATAATTTCGTATCGCAAAATAGCGTCTAAGTTAATGAATTTCTCAAATAATAACAAAGCACGGATATTGACAAATTAAAGCATATTTCAGAAAAAAAAGTTTATTGGTATACTGACAGCCTTGCTAGTTTCTTATAGTGGCCATTATTTTGCTCTGAATAGGACTTGACAAAGTCGCTCGAAAAGATTTGTAGAACGTTTCAAGGGTATGTACACATAACATTGCTTATTTTCGATATGTTGAAGAAATTCAACTTTCACACCTTTTCTTGAATTTTTCCAGTAATAATATACAGCATAGTAGTCATAAGGTCGTAGCTTGATCTCCCAAAGATAGCAGGCGTCCTTTCACTCCGAGTTCGCAAGTTTGATATCACACTTGTTTTCAAAACCCCACTTTGATTCACAAACATCTACAGAAAATCATAATGAAAAGATGTGATATATATCACAGCTATTCTTATATCATCTGCCTAAATTGACTAAAGGAGATTTCAATCAAAATTGTAAAGTGAACCAAAATCCTCAAGCAACGTCCGAATTTAAGCACAATTCCATTGCTGCGTGGCCTACTGATGTGAGTAACAACTGGAGAGTAGCAAATTTTAGGATAAGTGTAGCATGAGTTATGAGTAATGCAAAAATAAGACTGTAAGGACAATGCCCTAGAAGCTAGTAAACCCCTCAGGGATAAGTCAAGTTTTCAAGTTCATCAAGGATCGTGAATGGTGATTGCATGTATATCTGATCTTCACTCTAACTTCTAGAGCCTCATTGTTCTATAAAGCTGAGTTCTTAACGTATTAGACTAGACTAGATTTGAACTGCTCATCACAGAATGATAGAAAACTTGGGGAGTTTGGAACAAAAAGTCAAAAAGCGATTGCCGATTAAAGACGTCCTGGATTACTCTGGCAATAATTTGTAGTATCTTTCAAAGTGATGTGGTAGTTTGATCTCGGTGAACTAGAGAAGTACGCAACGTGAGTATTGCAAAGAAGCTCTAGTCACTGTCTTTGATGATCCCTTTGTATTGAGTATGAGCCATGTTTGTTTTATGCACGTACATTTTAGGCCATCTACGTACACTTCTTCTCGGCTACACGCCATCTGCGACCCGAACTATAATTGTATTGAATTAGTTCATAGTGACTAATTGCTTCACTTATATTATCAAAAAAGTATTTCTTGCTCACTTATCGGTAAATCACCTAGATATTTCATATTAGAACTGTCTAAAAATGCCGCATGTATCAAGTTAAATAAGAACTCAAATGGATGTTTGATTCTCACGTATTACTTAGATAATCGCCCTGTTTTTACGTTGAACTCTTCAAGCTTGCTCTCGACTCAAAAAGCCTAAAATGGAAATGTTTACTAACAAAGAAAAAGAAATCAACTCAATTTTTTACAGTAGGCAAACTTCTCAAGATATTAATTGACTTGGAATTTTATATTATAAAGAAAACAACCTAATACTTCTCCAAATTGTTGAGTTAACACAGTGGTGATACGAAGGAATTTATTCAACTAACTTTCAACCTCTTCATCTTGATCACAGCAGGATTGATCTGAGCCAAATGATCACAGGTGGTGACTCTCACAATGAATGTGTTCGTTGTTGCACTGAGTCAAATGCACTGACGCAGAATACCTCCCAAACGAAAAATCTTACTCAATGAGACCCTTTTATTTGGAGAACGGGTAGTTATGATTCGCGTTTTGGCAAGAATAAGTGCAACGTTATGCGTGAGATATTGAAATGCCACTTAATGTGATATGCACTGTTCATGAGACAGGTCACATCAGTCTCTGCCACTCCAGTCAGGAAGGGCTGGCAAGCAAATGCATGAGTAGTGCCCCTTCTGTATTAAAGGACACTGTAAATTAGGATTTCTTATTCGAACGATACCACTTATTGTTGTATTCGACTCGTTGCAAAAACGAGCAGCTCCTGTTTCCAATCGACGCGGATCCGTCCGACTCTGACGAAGATGAAGACGTTGAAATACTGCTTAAATGATCATTTCTGCTAATATCGTTCTTGCTCAGCAATCTAGAAGAAACATTAGTTATTTTTGTTAAGGTTCAATGGGAGTCCGTTTCGACTATATAAAGGGAAATTGTCTTTTGTTCAATATAAAGCGACAATTGAAAAACCGATCTCATTCACGGGACAAAAACTTTTCAAGGATGTGTTAGTAATCATTTGAAAGGTTAGATTTCTGGCTACAGCCACACCTGACCGGCTTTTGGAAAGATCCCTTATAACGCTGTGAAATCCACACAAAACATTGTCTCAAACGTGCATATTTCTTGCCGGACAGAACTCCTCTTTTGAACCATTAGTAATCTTTGATAGCGCAATGCTTGCCGGTTCCAACGCTGCGTTTATTTTTTAAAAAGACCGCTTCTCAGCAATGCAACATGGAAAATAAGTTGAATTCACATATGCGAGCAAAGAGGTCTTTGGCCAATTCACGTGCCGCTGCCAAAGGCGCCTCATGCGCCGACACAATGATCCTCGATTTTTGAGCAAATGAGTGCGTAGAGAAGTGTTGCATTAGCAGTGTACATGCCCGACTCACCTATCGGCGCGTGAATCGGCTAAAAAACCATTTACTCTTGTATGTAAATTCAACTTATATTCCTTGATGTATTGCAGCGAAACGGTCCTTCCAGAGATAAAATCAGTAAACAACGCTACGATTGATTACTAATAATCTGTAAAAGAGCTCTGTTTACGAGAAATATGCGCTTCTAGAATGCAAGAATTGTCCTTCTGTATTGAGGTCAAAAAACTTTTTTGAGAACCGGTCACGTGTGGCTTAGCCAGAACTCTAATCTTTGCAATGATCACTAACACTCTTTTCAATGTTCCTATTCAGAAAATGAAATCGGACTTTTCATTTTTTGCTCCATAATGGACAGGTACTGGAAGAATTATACCCATTGATGCTGAGTGATGTGCAAAACTTCTGCTTCAGGAGATACTTAAACCCGAATTCCACCCTATACAGGACGCGAGCTCTCACCCGTTGCACTGCCGACGCCTGCTTTGCCACCAGTCTTCCTGCGCTACAATGTACCTATCTATTAGCAAACTGCCGTCCGCGGTTTGGCCTGCGCAGTCGATATCGTCATCAAATTCAGTCACACAGGCAGGTCATGGGTATTTTCTTTCTCTTTATCTTATTTTTTCCAGTTTCTTCTCTCCTGAATCCTCTGAGAAGCCTTTTCACTCAATCGCTTTTTTGCGGTGGTCCGCCTGACGCAAAAGTTCTGCACATCACTCATCCTCATTGGGTGTACTCGTAACAACTTAACACCGCTAATAGCGGTTGAGTACAAAGATTTTGGTACTTTTCCGTTTGGTAACACTGAATTGTAAGCCGATCAATTTCGATGGATAAGAAAATTTCATAAGAGCAACAGTTCGAAAGCTTAAATCTCTGCCTAGCACAATACATGCTGTTTTTCGAAAAGACCTATGTATAACTCTTCAAAAAGGCAAAACATTTGTGCTTAACACTAGCAATACAGAGCTGTTTCTTAGAACTATTAGTAGTCATTTAGCGTAAGATTTGGAAAATCAACACTACTTTTTTTTTTACAAAACGACCGTTCATCTGCAGTGCACCAGAGAAAATGAAACTGATTCACATGCGCCAGCATACGCTTTAATGCTAAACTACGGACGCGGGGGGGGGGGGGGGGGGTGGGGGGGAGGCGCAGGGTTTTCAACGCGGCTATCCATCGATTGACGCCTCAGCAAGTTACATGGAAGTGCGATTTTTGTCATTCAATTAGGGATTGTTTCTCCACTTCGGAAGGAACTCCAGATAAAACGTATGGCTTTGCTTCTATAAATTTTCTCCATACCATATTGTGCTTTTCGTGCTTCTAGCGACGTTCTAGTTGAATTGCGAGAGTAATACATTATTATGTTTTAACTCACGACGTTGTAGAGAAATATTTTTGAAAAGATTGACAAGAAATGCGTTAGCCAGAGATTTAAGCTTTCGAATAATCACTAACACTCCTATGAAGAGTTTTTGTTCAGCGAGAGAACTCGGCTTATAATTCTGTTCCTGCGTTCATACCTCTCGTAAACGATCAGTCATTAAGCTGTGCAAAAGGTTCTATCGGCTCGGGCTACCGTCATTGAAATCTTCAGTTTCGTGATTCATGTCGACAAGTCGACTAACAACATCTTTGAATGGAAATCCTGCATTAATCCAGGATCCGCTCTGTGGTCCGATCCTGCCACATAACATTAAGTATTTGATTTCCTACTCAAAAATTGATCAACTCAAACAACAAGCTCCGGTGACACATTCCTTAATCAGGTAAAGCCTTGTGCCTCAATCCCTATATAAGCATGAGCTGACAACACACTGGAGGTAGTTACACAGCTGAGTGTTCCTGTGCTCCAGCTTCATCAGCTTCCTTCATTCCCATGCATCTGAGTGACCGTAACTTAATCCGCTTCCAATTGGGTCAGCTCCAGATACTTCTTGCTTTTCACTTTGTCTCGTAGTCTTTTGAGTAACTCATAGTAATCCCTACTGGGGTTGTATTAGGTGCTGTCGTGTCCGGTATTACATCCACTCATCGCATTGGGCCATTAGCCCATCTCAAAGTAGCCGTCATCCTCAGAACTCGCTATTGCATGTCATGTCTAATGCATGTAATCTCTGAAGGCTGCCTCTCATTGTGCTTCATAGCTATTCATCAACGCTTATGTAGTGTTAGCTTTAATACTATATGCATGGTGTATTAATCATCTTACTTATGCGAACGCTTATTGTCATTGCTAATTATTGTAGCTGCGTTGTTTTATTTGTAAAGACTTAACTACCGAAGTTTCAGGTAAATCTGCAATTCATGAGTGGCAGAACATTCTCAACAACTATAGAAACTGCCACTAAAATAGATTCTTCTTGTGTGAATGGTTATTCCATTGGAATGTGTCGACATGCCAAATTGTAGAGAACTCACAGCAGGAAGTTTGTACTCATTTGCTTTGAAGATGTTCGGCCGAAATCAGCACATAACTCAAAACCTGCTTGCGGAAAATTTTAGCGTTGGCCTATAAGTCTGTCACCCAGAACTAGGTGTCGGTGTTAATGTGTCAAATGTTAATGTATTTTCTTAACTTGCAGATTCAGCGCCATAAGCAAAGCATCGATCTTCAAGGTATATTTGATACAGTCTCCAGCACCATCACAACCAATGAATGCATATTCAGAATGCGATTAATAGCAGATACGCTCCCGATCCCAGCTTTTTGTGTCTGCTGCTTTGCTATTCACATTTAGAATACAATAAATGCATGTAATTTCACTTATCGCCTTCTACTAAAAAGATTGCCTTTAATAAAAGAGCACGATATCTTTCCTGATTGTCATAGTAATTCTAATTTGACTGAGTACTGAAACATAGATATTCCGAATCAGTGAAAGAGAAAGAGGCCATTTTGGCATGCAAAATTTGATTGTGACAAATTCTATGAGCGACAGCTGTTTATAAATATTACAAGTGAAACTCTAAAGCCTGATATGGCTAAAAATCCTCGATTGACCCTCCCTGAGAATTCAGGTTTTTCCTACTAACTTCATCAATATCCCTGTTCTGTATTTGGTTGCTGATTACTATAGTATCAGCAAGGTCAAAACTTTGGTGAAAGGCCACGATTCCAAAGAACAAAAGGTACTACATCGCTTCAGCAAGCATGCACACATTTTACAATATAACTTCGCAGTATATTAGAGAGAAAAGGGTTCCAGAAAATCTTGACAGACTAGATGAAGCAGTTATCTGTGCCATACACAGTACTTCGATCGTCGATCCTCAAGAATCAATCTAATTTAGTTCAATTTTTATGCTAGCGCTACTGTAATTTGCCGATTAGAAAACATTACATTTTAATACTGACATAGGCATACTAAATAGTTTTCGTTCTTAATAACAAACAATATTGACGGCTGTTCCAAAGTTATGCCTTTGAACAGCTTCCTCCAAGAAGCTGTGTTCATGATGTGTTCAAAAAGGATTTCAGTTTCAAATTTCAAATTTCATTCAGAAACTAGAATTTTTGTTAGGATGCAATGAGCTCCAACAATCGTAAAATGATAATTTACTATTCCGACAATGATTTTTCAATCACGATTTTTCGGTTCGATTTCTTTTTCAGACATCAACAAGCCTTCTTATTGTGTAGACTTGTACCGTGCTAGTTTAGGAGAATAACAGCTTAACTTTGGTGCATCAGCAGGCAATAGCAAATCATTTATAGGCTAGATATGCATTCATCCACCTGTATAAAGTCTGATTAAATCGAATACATTTCCCAGTTCTCTCAGATATTGACAAATGCTATGCGCGCACCTTTTTTTCCTCAAGCCACTCGAGATATATCAAATCGCAAAGTAAGTCGCGCATTTCAACATCATCACTCGGTTGAGAATTCACTTTGTAGTTATAAAAATGTCCTTGCACGAAAATCTTTAAGAAGCTAAGAACCTCAAAAACTTGCACTGCAACGGTGAGCTATAATGAGTATCAATCAGTTCACGACTAAATTACATTGCTCTCCCTCACACGTCGATTCCCTCTCTCATTCATTGCTTTAATTTCACAAAATTGAGATTCCACGTGGTATTTGCTTGATTGTCAATCCATCTCACATTAAAAGTCGGAGTTTCTTTTGTTATTTTGATGGTGCCTCTTTGAGTGATTTTAGTTTATTTGAATTTCCCATTGATGCTCTTATCGGTAATGACATTTTAGCTATTAAGCTTTCAAAACCTGGATATATTTAATGTAGCGTTATTCGAAATTTGCGCATCAGATACTTACTTAGATACTTACATAGTCTGTCTTCAATAGCTGTGCCGGCCCCAGCACATATTCTGATTGGTATATTGCTCGTCGTGCATATAATATTCCTTGGTTTCCTGACGTGAACTTGCAAGGGATTTTTTAGCTCTCTATGATGTCATTTCTAAGGAATGGATTTCGGCAACGGATCTTTGGGCGAGCTTCTTACTAGTTGACTCGGAGATCATATTAGACCGAAATCAAAAGCAGTGTTGGGTAAGAAAATCAACCGACCGCTCACGGATGAAGTGGAAGGCGAAATCCATAGTTTTGAAAAAATCTAGGTATTTATTGACGGGCGGCCGGGGACAATGTCGGAATGGTTAGTAATGCAGGCTAGTATAACGCAAGTGACTCGTCCGACACCCTTCCCAACACTTTTACAGTCAATTGTCTCCATATGGATCACCCTAGCTCGGTCTTTTGCAACATTGCAACGTGACGAATAACGTTATATCGCATAAGTTTGAGTACCGAGGGTGACAAAGTTACCCAAACAGCCATCGATTTCGAGGAACATCTAACAACTCACGCAAGTTTTGTATAGAAATCACTTTGCGAGATATTTTTGAATTTTCATTCCTAATTTTACATCCCGAGGTTTAGTGAAAATTGGCCGCTCGATTCATGACCAATGACTTTTTCCCCTTTTCAATCCACCTCTGATTATTAATTCACTTTATTCTGATATATCCTAATTTTTCTTCTGTGAGCCAAATATGAGGTGTTATAATTTCCTCATTTGATCAACAGCTGACATTTCGGCAGTTCGCCTTCGTCTTTTACTTTGTTCTTCTTCCATTAACTACTCACTCAAAAAATTAAAATTTTCATCACAAACAATAATCGCTTGGCGTATTTCCTCGAAAGCAATTTCTTCTTCTTCATAAATTTTTCAACGGATTTTTCGACATCAACATCGATAAAACTCGATGTTCATTGCTCATGATTTTAGAGTGTTATAAGCGAAGGTTACGCGAGGGCGAGGGTAACTCCATACACTCCTGTCAAAATACCCAACTAGAAATAGTTTTCTGCCAGCCACAAAATTGCAGATTGCCATTCTACTCAAAAGTGCTTCTAATGATGGCTCTAGAAATCCATAGCATAGCTTCTTCCGAGGAAAGAAAACTCTGTTGAAGTAGCAAAATTCAACAATGACCTTGGAATGTCCCCTGAGGAACTTTTCTGAACCCATGTAGAATGCTGTGACTTTGTCTTCGTCTTATTGTCGGTGTGTAAACGGTAGAGAGGGTCAAAGCCGTTAGTGATTCACATAGTTGCAACTATTGGGTTGTCCCATTTCGCGTGTCGACATTGTATCAATTTTAAGATTATTTATCCAAAAGAATCAGATGATCAACGATATATTCACATCATGGTCGATATGAACATTTACTGAGCAGAGATTGGGTGCCAAACTTCCAAGGAGAATGAAATTGGCGATCAAAAAAGTTGATGGGACCTTTTAAGCGGATTGTCGTGTTTAAATAAATCTCCCGCATGTGATGGTTCATGGTGTACCAGAGATGATAATCTGATGAAGCAAAATAGGGCTGTACAATGGATGTAGTACCGTAATCCAGCCCAATTTACACAAAATGTGAGAAGCCCTTTGCGATATGGTGGCCCGGGTGTTATTCTGGAAAAGGGAGACACGTCAACACTCATTGTCTGTTTGATGTCAAGCGGTTTTCAAAACAACATGTCCTGCCAATCTCAGAAAACCGAAAGTATAATCTTTCAAGCATGAACTTCGGCCATGGTTGAGGTGGTGGAGTCATCGCCTCACTCTGCAGTAAGCCCTTTTAAATGAGTAGCGAACGATGGCGCTACGGCCGTATTCGGGTGTTACTGAAACGTTTTCAATTATTCCTCAACCTTTTAAGAATAACTCAACTTGGAATAGAAAATACTCAATAAATCGATAAAGCTGAGATGATAAAGCTCTGGCTTTGATCAATCCGTGAAAGATACTCCTTGCATTCGTCGTCGATTTGTGGTTTCGTTCAAGGCATTCATATGCTATCTGGCTCTAACAGCGACTCCTCACGGCCTACCGCCGCAGCGAGTCCCTGCTGCTTACTTTCCCAAGCAAGTCTGGTACTAATTTACAGACCAAAGAAAAGGCGGATGACTTGGTGAGCGATCAGTGCGATATCGAAACATCAACCTTGTGTCGACGAAGAACACCATTAATCGCTGTGAGACATGCGCTCCTGATTATTTGGACAGGTTACTGAGTAGCTTTTAGTGCTGAAGTGCTCTCAGATCAGTCTTTCAACAGGTGATTTGTGACATTGCTCATACCGATAAGATAAGAATATAGCCAAGGTAAAGGAGGAGCAAAGCCCCGGTAAAGTGGTGGATAACAAGCGAGTCTTGAGTAGGATAATCACTAGCCCAAAGCCATCTCAGGTTCAAAGTTTTGCTCATATCTTAGAAACTTTGCATTGTATTTCACATACTTCGTACTGAAAAGCGGAAAACTCCACAGATTCCAAATTTCCAAATTGCTGTTGTAACTCTATAAACAGAACAACTAATGGGATCTATCTCCCTACTCCAAGCATTTCGAACTGTTTGATGGGTGAACTTGCATGAAAACACTTTCTTTGCTAAAAAATTCCTATATAGTCTCGTATTCACTTCCGGAAATTCCTTGAGAATTTTTGGTCTTTTTTCATGCACGTGAGTAGCCACTCATGCGGATACAATTTATGAGCTTGGATCGTCAAAGAAGATCTCTTGAATTATTAAAGGCACATGAATGAACAATTTTACTATGAGCGAATGAGATTAGCCAAACAGCGGTAGTTTTATTGAACTCTATGGATACTCCCCTATGCAGCTATTTTAGAGTTGAAGATCTGCATAAATTACTAGCTAAAAACGAGAACAATGTTTTACATGCTGCTTTGATTTATCGAGACTTTTTACATAACGTAGCAAGGCAAACAGTGCGTAATATCCTGCGAGACCGATAAAATTGTTTGTTTTCCCGACTCTCCATCGAATTTCAATTTATCAGACTTTATAACTGATAATGTAGAAGAAGGATTATTTGTTATTGTAACACCATGCAGTGAGAGATAATCCAAAGCAGTTGAAGCAAACTTGTTCGAATGTGATCTATGCCTAACATCTGAAATGAATTACTATATTGATCCATATATTAGTTCTGGCTTTACTTAAGTTTTCCTTAAGTCTCAATTTTGTGATTGAACTCGAGTGATTGAAGAGCGCAAAGAAAGCTCAAAGTTGTCCATAACATATTCTGTTGAGCAATTTCGACTCAAAAACTCTAAGCACTTACCCGTCAGTAAAAGATCGGGACATCTAGAAATGAAAAAGTGAAAGACATACTGTACTATAATCTGTCCCTCAGGGATACGCCATCCATTGAAGTCCATCATAAACATCGTTGAGAATGACTGAATGCATTTTGGGATGTATTGCTGGAAGTTCGAATGATCGATCAACTCAGTGCTTTCATCCTCCCCGTAATGTCTCAACAGTTTGTCCATGCAGAGTGAGGCGTCTGCTTAGAGCCAATTTGATCGAATCAACAAGCATGTACATCGGAAAGGAGCCTTCAAGTACTGAGCGCAATAAGCACTCATATTTTGAAGAGTTTTTGCCTCTAATTCTGCCCGAATTTTTCAAAACTACTCCTGCCAACTGCAGAAATCAATAATACAATTATAAGGCTTCTTAATTTCCCTCAAAGATAGAAGGAATAACAATTATCAAAAAAAAAAACTATTCAACAGCTACAACAAAGAAATAATGTAACGATGCAGAGCAAGAATGGGAGACGGTTTACTAAAAATAATTTAGCAAATAACCCTGGTATTCGCTTTTTTGTTCCCAGCGTTCTTATAGCTCATGTGACAGAATTGATGTCGCCTTCTCTCTTTACAGTCCGAAGTTCGTTTTTCACAGCCTGCTGATAATTTTTTCGAAATTGTTGAAAAGGTAAAAACGACAATACTTTCGGAAAAAAAACCTTCCCCATCAATTCATGAGTAAGTATTAATCATTAGACGAACTTCAAGCAGTTGCAGTTGGAAAAACCATCTAGGAAAACCGAGTATTCTAGAGGACTACATACCCTTGTTCAACTGCCTGCTTTTCAAAAAACAAGCTTGCGAAAAAGGCATAATTATATCTAATGTTTCCAGTTGAGGCAGGATTTAGCTTTTATTACTCTTTGTTGCAACGAATAAAGTTCTCGGCAAAGATAGGAAATGATGGTTTAGAGTTTGGAAATGGTCACTACTTTAGTATCATATGAGCTGGAATGACACATCGGTCCTAAATTGTTGAACGCATCGTTTTATGTTCGCATGGTCAAACACTACTAATATCCGAGTACTCTGAATTTAACACTTGACTCCTGTATTCCTTTTACTGTTTTGGAGTGTAAAACACCTCCGTACCAGTTTTCTTACCTTAAATCAAAGCTGTTTGCTGTAGCTAATGATGTAATCGGTTTTCTCATGAAAGGCCTGCCCAAACATCAATATTTGTTAACTTGACATCATGCTTGCATTTTAGCAGAGAATCATTTTCTAGACTCAAAGACAAACATCGACTAAACCAATAAAGTGGCCGCCGTTCTCTGAGTACGACTTCCGTAGCGAATGGACTAGAAAAGGTTTTGAAAGGCAAACTTACAAGCTGTCCTTTGAAAATTTGCACTGAAATGGTCATTTTTTTGAAAACAATGGCTGACATTCGATTCCTCGTGCCTAGACCCACTATAGCATACCATATTCATTTATTTAGCGATCTTAGTTAACATCTAATAAAATCAATTCAGTTACCAGGGATATAATTCACCAGTCAATTGCTTAACTGTTCGAAAGATAAAATTGCTTGACGAAAATTTTCAGTGAAGCGCCACATATTCCATAAACAACTGCAAAGTGAGTGCAGTCGAAAGGCTGTAGGAAACGGTGAATGAGTGGGGTGCGAATGTACCTCGGTGGTGTAGTGGTAGCACACGTCCCCGGCGTGGATGAAATGCGGCTTCGACTCCCGCCTGAGGTTGTGTTTTTGCTCACCACCCAATTCTCTTAGGTATATTGGACGAAATTGCGTTGAAAAATTCAAAGTGCAGTTCTGTTTGTTTGAATACTGAATAATTCGTCTGCTAATGATACCATAATGCATACTATATGTAACATAATGATGTGATTTGCACATCATGTTGCATATCTCAATCATTGTAGTCATACTGCAAATGGCATGCGCTTATGACAGAAAAACGAAGATCGTGTTTTCGGTGTTCATCACTCCCGAAGTAATGAAAATGCGTTCCCTTCATTCAATGTTGTTTCAATGCATAGTTGGCTTCTAGAATGACTTTTATTTGCTCGTCGATATATTGAATTAGTGCTTTTAACCTCTGCAACGTTCGTTCCTATTGCTCATTCCGAAAGGAAGATGAGCTCATTTACTCTGAGGCGTCTAGAGATTCAACGATAACGTAGTATATTATAGGACACTTCAACCTCTATTATGCTCTAGCACCTGAACTCCTTGGCGACGATTTAGCATTATAGGCGATACACGGTTTCTATTGAGATTTATTTCAGTATGTTATGTTGAAACACTTTTTTATATTCAGCTGAAGCTATGTGAATCAATTCTTATTTTGACTAACTTTGTTCAACAAGGTGCGGGAATGAAGACAATATCTAAATTATTACATATCACTTGAAGAGCAAGTTCAGAATTCTTACTAAAAGGAGAAAAAACTACTGAAGTCCTTTGAATTGTTTTAATGATCAAGGACGAAACATATTAAGCAGACAATTTCCTAGCCGTTCAGAAAGGACATTTAATCATCATACATAGCAAACAAAATTTCCGAAATGCCAAAAGAAAACTCTATATTTTAAAAGAAAGAATGAATGAGGAGGTAGAGTATCGGAATCACTCATTTCCACTTGGAACTGTATTACGCTTCCAGCAAAGTTTGTCGATATTTTATATGCGAAGAGTGAGTGCATATACAAATGTTTTACTGCTTCACGATCACCTTCTTGATGCGAATCCGAGGCTGGGTCACTCTTGAACAAGCGCCCAAATTGAAATTTGGATTTGGAGATTATGTATAATACAAATCACACTTTCGTATATCGCAAACATCTATGACCACTGATGGCACATGGTTTTTTCTTAAGAGCCTGCTATTAAGGAACGAAGACCACTTATTATATTCTCCATCGGTTTCATTTCTTTATTGTCATCATTTATGGCAGTGGTCTGATGTGATCTCTGTGATGGATGCATCATTTCGTGAACCATAAATCATTTTCAACTGCGAAGGCAACTAATTGACTAAGCCACATACACGCCTGCCTATTTTGCAAGTGGTGGAAACAAAGCACACTTACTTCTACTTGGAATTTGACTGCTCTTGTCCCTTATTTGTAGTCAAATTCAATACCATGCATTTGTACTTCGTTTTCATATATATTCAGCAAGTCCTCCAAAGAAGATATTTATGAATTTTCCGAATCATGAAATCTTCTTAAATATAATTACGATTCATATATCAGATTATGAGGGTAACATGAGGGTAAAGGCCTATTTCTTGAAAAAGGCCAACTGTCATCTTGATGGGTAGTTTCTCTAGAGGGTCTTGATCTAGTCACATTGTTTTTTATTCTTGTACAACTGTTCATTCATGTCGTTTTAGTTCCCATGTACAAACTTCAGATAGAAACGCTAATAAAGAAATTTTTTGCTTTTACTCGACTTCTTCATAGATTTTTCCTTATGACACTTCGAATTCCCTTTCATGCTCAGTTCCACATTCTTTGCTATTTCGCCCACACCTCTCATGCGTAGTCACTGCCTTATCGGTATTTGTTGAAAAATGCTAAAATCGCGTGCGAAACGAAGGCTTGGTAGACAATTTTTGTCAGCATTTAGATATATATCGTTCATATCGAGTGGCTTCTATTTCAGTAATATAACGGTGAATAGCTTTGGCGAATCGATGTCTTCCTATCTAAAGCTATTTCCCATGGGATTGATAAGGGCTGCATTCTTTTACTGCATTTGCAATATCGGCCTCTTAAAGAGTTCTTATGCAAAGCATGCCCACTTGTTGATCAACAAGCGGTTTTAGCCTCATTTCTTTCGACGTTTGCCAAACGCCTTTCAAAATCAGAAAAACATGAACCAGTAGTCATTTAGCAGTGCTGATATGACCAAATCCTTGTATTTCATCCATGCAACTTCTGTTTGCTCAGAAGCCTATTTCTATCGACCACTTTTGGATTTAGAAATAGAACAAAGGGCACTCATTCATTACAGTGAGCGGTAGTTTGCAAAGATCCCTTCAGTCAATTGTCACGCGATCACTGTACATAACTTCTCCACTTGTCAGGTATATATTTTTCCTTTTAAGGCGGAACATTGCTTTAATCGTGTGCTGTTGTAATTGTCAAATACATTATCAAAAGTTTATCATACCAAGACTGTTATGCTGAGCGAGGTAGCTTATCGAGCAGTTTTGATGCGAGATAAGTGAGCTTTGTTGAAGTCCGCTCGAGTCACATAATAATTGATGTTCCTACAAATGGCACAGATGATTACATAAATCCACAGACTCGTAGGCTTTTGATGAGCTAACATGATGTATGTAATATAACCTTTAGTACAAGGCTCAAATGGATCAAATTTCTACTTGATTGAGCTTTTTCACAACTCTTTCCATAAGTTGTCGACTTCTTGTTCCTAACCTATAAATAGGTAATGTCAAGTTTGATAGTAATTCGCCTGTGGCGAATTACTATTACTAATATTAGGATTTTCACGGCTCATCTCTTATGTGCCTTTCATTTTCATATCAGCGTGAACTTAAAAAGTTATCAGTTCTTCTTTCATTGTCCTGTCTACCAGGTTTGCTTCATGCGACGAGGTATTTTCTGTTTATGATAGTGATTTACATTTCAGCAAAATTCTTTCAACATGATCTTGGAATCACTTTGATTTTCATTTCTAACGGTTTATTGAAGTTAACATTTCGTCAGAGAGAGCAGCATACTTCGAACTCCTCTATTCGACTTAGTTGTAATCTGATTTCTCTTCGCATAGCCTTAAGGAATTCTCATCTCGCGGATGTTCCCTCAAAGATTAATGCGTAGAGATCTTGTGTGCAGCCAGAATAAGTCGTAGTATTGCTGCACCACTATTTTCTGAAATAATTCGTTCCAAAATGCGATTTTTTGAATGTGTTAGCATTGGAAACAACGACATCATAACGTTCAAATTTTGAAAAAATCTTTCTCAAACATACAAGACCTAGAATGCTGATTTTCGAGGATCCACCTAGGAGCTTTTGAGTTTCTGTTGTCGCTCATAAAGGATCTCATCTCACTCGCTAATACTAAAATACTCTCGGGGTTGGATAGTCACTGAGGGATGCCATAAGCATTTGACTTCATCAAGCGTGATCGAGCATCAGTGTGGCTTTCACAATGACTCTTTGTTACCATCCGAGGTCAATGTCGCTATCCGCTCAGTCAAATGTAGTACTAAGTCGCCGACCATGGAGGGATGAAGCGACTGGTGAGCCCTGGGCGCGGGATCGAACCATGGACCACATGTGTGCCGGAAGACTTCTCTAACCACTGAGCCCTGTACAGCGATACTATTGCAACAATAATTCCATTGAATACCAATTTTAGAGGTTGAAAATGTGTGCACTAAGAAATACTGGACAAAAACAAAAGGCAGTCAATACTCAAGCATATAATAGTTAGCACTGCGGCAACAAAAACAATAGATTTAATTGGATTGGTAAACACAATGCATTGATGCGGCATTTTTTATGCATGAATATGCTCTATTAGGGTTGGCGAAAAACAACTGCACTTTATGCATTGATGAAATACACCGTTTGATATTTGAATATAATCTTGACTAAATGTGGTGATGTTACAAATAATTTCTATGCGCATTTCTGCTGATGACGTACTACTGCTGCTTGATTTTTATTCACTTCAGACTATGGAAAGGATGTTGATCGATGCAAAATTCATTGCAGTTTCAGACCGTGAGTTCAGAATGGATTATAAAGCAGCAGAGAGAACTCGCAGCATTAACAAAGTATTTGACTTAGGGACTGCTAACGAACATGCATTGCAATGACAGTTTAAGAAGTTTGTAATGTAGACACATTTGAACAATGTAGAAACAGCGATTACTTAATCACAAATCTCATCAGAAGTCATGGGAAGCAGTCATCAATGTTTAACATCTTGGAACTCTACGAGATATTGCAAAAAAACTCAGCGTTGACCATTCCAATATTCTGGCCATTCGAACCAAATCAAGCTGCATTACTTTTGCACCAACCTAATATTTTTTATTCTTATCATCGTCGGTGACTGTTGTTTTTAGTATATTACATTGAGCTTACTGAAAGGGTTTGCCGTGATCAACAATGAAGAGAAAAAATTTTTTCCTTAAGGTAACTGCTCAGTAAGGGTTAGGGGGCTCAGTCTTCAAAATTAGAACTACATCACTCTGAGAGATGTTTATTATTAATTGTGAGTCAGCACTATTTTTTTTCGCTGACGGTATCGTCCTATCAAGCTATACTATTAGCTATGTGAAATGAATGCCTTGCGACTTCAACAGCGCATAAGGAAATTGCCCATTGACCGAGCCATAAGAACCTAGATTTATGAGGCAGAGATTTATTTCTGAGATGTCTTCTATGCTTAGCAAAATGATTATTTCGATTTGTTTAGCCGTGTAAATTTGATGCGTGAAACAACATTGCGAGCAGCTTAGAATTATACTGAAGATGCAAAGAATAGTTTTTGGAGTTAAAGCACCGAAAATCCAGTAAGCGAACAAAAATTCGGCTTCTTTGCATGACTGTGCTAACTCCACCATTTTTCTTCACTTGGTACGAACTTTTGAAGCCGGAAGTTTATCATACACGTTGGACGTCAAATCATCAGCTACGGATGATGGAAAATTCATTGAACATTCAAAGTTAGTGAAATTCATTGAATATACTATGGGAAGGGTAGTTATAAGATTACACTCATTTCTCAATTCAAAGGAAGAGTTTTGTATTTTGCCGTTCAGATTCAAATGACAAGTGAACTTTTGTAAATGATACGAGTAAATACTTGAGAGTGATAAAGT
Organism: Parelaphostrongylus tenuis; assembly: GCA_019055375.1. Classification (NCBI taxonomy): domain Eukaryota; kingdom Metazoa; phylum Nematoda; class Chromadorea; order Rhabditida; family Metastrongylidae; genus Parelaphostrongylus; species Parelaphostrongylus tenuis. The sequence goes on from JAHQIW010003240.1 coordinate 263,219, forward strand.
TCCGACTGTTCAAAGATGAGTCTATAAAGCAGTGATTTTTATTATTTCAATTTTATTTCCTGTCTAGCTATTATTTTAGTTCCAGAATATGATGTGAATACAACCACAAGAACATTGAGATTCAAGCAAACATTGGGACGCGTAATGGTTTAAGCCTCACTTACTCTTGGCAGAGGCCCACATGTATTTTGCTATACAATCAAAGCCCTCACTCTGCTTCTTTCAATCGTGTTTTATCCCATTCGGTGACTATCAACGATCGCTTCTCAACAGCAATAATCTAAAGAGTACAGACTGGCACAGACCTCAGATATGCTAAAGGCATTTTTGGAGACACATTTTTTGAAATTTATTTACTGCCAGAATAGTAACAATGGAGCCTCACTGATGTCGTGGACAACACTAAACTCCTGGAAAGGGTAGTCGTTGGTTCAAGGCCACTCAAGTCCCAAGTTTTGTGTATTTCAGCACTCTGTAGGTTATGTATCGTATATTTCATCTGTTTTACCATTTAGAGTCTGTTAAGAAGACTTAGAAAATTATTTTATGGGTGTGGATAACTTTTTCAAAATTGCTTCGTAATAAAAGTGTACAGGAAGTTCTAATAGATGTACTAACAAGTAATCATTTCGTTTAATCTCATGAACGCCTGAGTGGCCCTTTACAACGTGTTTATGAGTGAACTTTAGTCACTACTCGAAGAGTATTGTGTTTGGTTTATCAAAATTCCTTGACAAGAAAAGTTATAGAGATGTCTAAAACACTTGACGAAATGTAGTGGGATATAAAGGGTAGATGGCAGAATGAGTGGTGCTGACCACTAGTATCAGCTGTAAAGCTTGTAGTTCATCCTGATTTGAATGAGAACAAGTTTTTTTGCTCATAAACATGGTCCAACATCACCGCCTTTAAGATATTCCAGCACTTCTCGCATTCGAATCGTCCCATCCACCACCGTTCACGAAGGACTTGAAAATTTTCTTACGAGTGTGGGTGCTCTTTAACGATTTTTTCTTCGTAATGTCATTGAGAGCTGATAGACACGACTCTCTTGAAATCCTGAACGAGCTATGCTAGGCATTCGCACGTGGATTAGGAAATATGAGCTGATTTAGACAGATCCAACAAATCCTATATCAATTTTCTGACCCGGGGGAAATGCGGACTTGATTAATCTAGTGCGGATTCGAAGCAGCACCTCCTAGGTCAGTTTACCCTTCTACGCAATTAACAACATCACTACCATTTCGCTTCCCATCACCTAAGTAGAAAAATTTAGTAGATCGAAGTTTCAAAAGTGAAGGAACAAAGTGCCGCGTACTACGCTGAGTATTCTGGGCTTTATATTATTAAATAAGATTGAATGATTATGGAGTTTTCACCTAACCATTCAAAGTTTTCTTTTATATTTCAGTATCTATAAATCTTCTAGAAAGATTGTATAGCAGTGCATAAATTGTGAATTTCTTGATTTTTTTTTCATAACTTTCACGCATCCTGGCAATTAACCTTCCCTATAAGGTCAAATGATGCATCGAAGATAATGTAATATTAACAATGCAAATTAATATCTGTTATAAAAATACGTACAATATGAAGCAAAATGCACAACATAATTGAATAGAATGTTATAATGATGTACATGGAAAGGGGGAGGGTGAGTAACGGATTGAGTAGTGATAGAGTCTGTTCAATCTGTTCAAGAAGGAACGTTTTCATTGCGACTCTTTCCTAAGCACTCTGGAATCGAAGTGGAAAAGCCATAGCTCGGTCATATCCGATGTTTCAAGAAGAGTCAACTCTACCGGCACGCAGCAGCTCAATAAAGCAGACAAAATCCTCAAGTAGCAGTCGAAACAATAGATGGGGAAACGAATCGAATGCAAAAAATTTTAGGGATCCGCATGGTAAGCTGTGATATTAGGTCATGTATTATAGAATACAAAGTGTAAATTTAAAATATTATATACAGCATTATGACCAATAATAACTCTGGTCTATTATACGAATGCAATATGAATCATGAAAAAGTCAATATTGTGCAAGCTGCGCAGTTATAAGATTGGATTGAATTTGGTGTTTTTTATTGTCACATTGTAAGTTATTTATAGCCTCCAACGAAACAGAATGCTGTTTTTTGTGGCAAACTACTCATGACACTTACAGAGTGCTGAGACAAAAATGGAGTACAACTTTTGTTCCATCCAATCGTGTTCGGGCGATTTCATTGCAATATAATCTCATTGAAATTCATCAATAGCCTGGAAAATTTTTTCACATCCTGAACTTTTTAGGCTTATTTTCCATTGCCAGTGAGATCGTAAGTTATGGTACATAATCAAATATCTATTTTCTTCTTTATGTTCAACTTTAACAGTCGTTATGAAACCTTTTATTCGGCTAACGTTGTAACAACCTCGTCTTGTTTGAAGCGGTGATGATCTCAGTCGCTAGCCTAGAGTCGTTCGTTATTGCGATGTGGCTTTTGGCTGTCATTTCATTAAGAGCCACTAAAGTGGTACACCATATGAATAAAGTATCTTCATTCAACGAGCCCTTCTATATGGGACGTGAGTTGAAGACACTGACTGCTCGATGACAAAAGTTCGTAAAAGGGCATTATAATATCGTTATCACAATTATACATTATATATTAGCTATTATTTATTAAAAATTTTTAGTTTAATTTTTAATATGTTATGCTTTTATTTTACTGTAATCTATAATTACGTAGTGATTTGCACTGACACATTGACGGTTAGAATAATATAATCGAACAAAATCTTACATTCAACTGCTATTTTATCCGTTCTGATCATGTAATTATTTATACAACAATACTGGAGTATATAAAACATCATTGAGCGCATGTGGCGCAGTGGTTAAAAATGCTTTGCGTAGCACACAAAGTCGATGGTTGGATCTCGCGCTCATGGCACATCAAGCCATCCATCTTTCCGGGTCGGTAAATTAGTGCCAAACTGGTCTCAGACTTGTCTGGAAGGATAAGCAACACTGACTCGATTCAGCGGGAGGCCACCACGAGTCATTGTAAAAGTCGGATATGCATTGTATATCCTCAGACGAAATTAAAAATTGAAGACGAATGCGTGTTATATCCCTCAGTGACTGATAAACGCCGAGTGCTTTATTCTTTGTATCCTTCATGCAAAACTTCGGACTTCGGACGGGAGATGAACAGCATCTCAATCCTTTCAAGGACTTATCAAGATTTGCATATCACTCAACATTACTGGATATATGGTTGCAACTAGAGACAATCGCTTGTTAATGGAGACAAACTTGCTTGAAGATTCAATACATATATAATGTAGGCAAAAACATAATCACTTCTCCAATCGTTTTTATCCATTAACACGAGCAGTACAATTTTTTAGCACCAAGCACCAACAAAATGCATTGCACCATTCTTTATTTAAAAGGTCTGAAAAGAAGTATAATTGCCAGCTCTACAATGTTTCTGTCACACTCTGCCATCCCATGGTTCTAATCACTAACGAATCATGTGCAGCAGTGGTCGTTTCCAGTCCACCTGACTTTGCTTTGTGGAAGGGTCATTGAAACCCTGCCTCCGTCTTCAGCCTTGCGTAACTACCGTCACATAAAGGTCGACAACAGTAGACATTAGATTGTTGTATCAAATGAGTCCATTTATAGTTAAAATACTCAGTAGTGCGAAAATATTTTCCTCATAGTCTCTTTTGACAAAGAAGAGCATTCCTAGGTCCGATGCTTTTATAACAAAATCTAGTTATGCATCGTATTGATTCAATTTCGCACACTTTTTGCACAGACCTTTAGCACAAACATTGCTAATTCGGTTATCTATGAATCTTTGTGTGCATCTGAGATGGCATCTGTTTAATAGAATATTCGATTTCGGCCTGATAATTAACATGCTGGCAAGTATTTATTCAACGTTAGTCTTACAAAGCTGACATTATTTCAAGAAATTGTTGAACAACTCAGTTTTAGCACCAGATATAGAACGCAATAAACTTTCACAAAGTTGCAAATCATTCACAGAATTTTTTGTGTCCCAGTGCAGCAACAAAACACGCTGGTTGTAGGCCAAAGGATAAAAGAGGAAGCTCTTGGCGCTGATCCACCCATAAGGGATACACCGTGCATTCATCTTCGATAGTTAGCTTTGTTTGAAGTAATTGAATGCATATCTGGTCTTTACTATGATTTGCGGTGACCTATCGATCTATCAAGTTAGTGCTGCTTATCGTCCAAAACATGTCCGATACTAATTCACCGACTTCGGAGGGATAAATAGCTCAGCGAGCCATGAGAGCGAGATCGGACCATCGACCTTGTGTGCTACGCAAAGCACCTTCAACCACTGCGTCACTTGCGCTCAGTGAAGTCAATGAAGATTTGCATATAGTTCAGTATTGTTGTATAAATAATTATATCATCATAACTGCTAAAATAGGGATGGATGACTCAACGAGCTATGAGAGCGAGATCGGACCATCGATCCTGTTTGCGATCTAGAGAACCCTAACCACTGTGCCACTGCGTTCGTAGTTGCAGGTAGTGTTCAGTAATTAGCACAAGACTGATGAACCGCACCACATCAGGATAACCAACTTTTTAATTTACTCGGCATCAGAAAGTTTATGTCAGACTTGTTTGGAAAAAGCTTCTTTCGATCCACAGTTGTCAGCGAATAATTATTGCGAGGATCTGTGAACGCAATTGCACAACTACTTAAAAAACCCACTGAGGTTATATTCAGTCAGCAATGAATGAGGTTCGTTAAAAACATCAAAAATTTTCAAGGAGCCCAAATCTTTATGCGACCCAAAAAATCTTCATATATAGTGGATGCCAGGAAACAAATCAAGTGAAACAAGTGTTGTGAAGCTCACAATTCTAAAGACAATCATTCAATGAACCTCCGTGAGAATAATCATTGTTTTCTACGTAACTGAACTAACTAAAGTTTGCATAGTAGCTTTTATTCCGCAAGTATTTCAGCGCTTTCAGAATTTGACAGGTAGCTGTTGTCGAAATGTGGTAGTTGACCAAATTGAAGAGCTTGAACCAACCTATTTTTAGCTCAAGCATGCAGAAAATTAAAAATTTAATGTAATCTGTAGGGATTTTAATCATACTTTTGGCAGTGTCATGATTTTATAACTATATGTCTAAGAAAACTGAGTAATACGCATGATATTGAACTTCAGACGGAACTTCAACCCTTTTTTTTCATTCTTGGAGTGGGTCATTGCTATCACTTCACCACCTAAGGCGTTGCCCAGACATCATTCTTTCTGCGTCATAGGACACCAGAGCTGTCATTGACAATTCATCAACTCGTTTAATCCGGTAGGCATCCATCGGCATCAAACTAAGCTAAGCTGATAGCTATTGGACATATTAACTAAGTTATTTGGTTACTCGAATAAATCGTCTTCAGTGATGGCGTGGGTGGCAGCATAAATTCCGTTCGTGTTTCTCTCTCTGGCAGTTGTTGTCTTCGTGGTGATCTTCCTGAAAAATGGTGATGCACACGAAACTCACTCCGCGATCTTCGTTGTGGTTCGAAGTCATCATGTTCACCGAATGTCCAAGACACACGTGTAAGTGATCTCCGTAATCAGAGAATCATCCAATTCATCTTGTTCACTTTCGCACATCAGATTCATCATGAACTCGGTCTTCGTTGTTTATACCTAAATCCATCTTTTTTCTCGCTTCGCTGAATTCATTTAATATCGTTTCTGCTTCACTGGTACTCCAAGAAAAGGTCACAATGTCATCCGCGAAACGAGGGCTAAAACGAACTTTTGCGCAGCACTCATGCCCTTTCTGTCCTTATCGAGCTAGACAAGAATTTTTCATTTCACAGGTCTCATGCAGTGATATGATGTGCTATAAGTACAAACCAAAATTTTACGATATGTGCTGTAAACCTCAAATGCTAGGAACGGAAAAAAACCTTGTATTATAAAAAATTAAGTGGATATATATATACATATATATATATATATATATATATATATATACTGACTTGGTTTAATGTCGATATGTACTTGACAAAATAAACCCAGTGAAGGTCCATTGCTGACAGCTTTGAGGTATTCTGTCTTGAAAAGAATAATGGCTGAGCAACAGTCTCTCTGCGTAGTGGTAGTACGTCGCCGATATGGGTGGAACGTAAGTTCAATTCCCGCCTGTGATTCAGGCTGTTACGTATTAACCATGGACACTAAACAACCATGGACAAAAGTTTCAACTCCCAATATATAAATGCACATTTTCACCATTAATACCTGTTACTGAATAAGGCAATAATTTGAACATGAAACTATAAGTGGTATTTTGTTGCAGAGCTTTACATAGTTTCAAATAAGATGAAAGCCCAATAGTTCTTTTTAATTGACAGTGTCGAGGTGGGAACCATATCTTTCATTTTCCATTTATCGAGAATTCACGTCGCAATTCCAAATACTCACGCAATATATATCGTATTACATTTTTTCTTAATATCTTCCGGATTGTAGTCTAGTTTTCTCATAGAACACTTAGTGATAGCTTATCCTCTCATAAGTGCCACGGAATGTGTCTGCTTTCAAATTACGACGGTTGATAAAGGTGCACTTCAAACAGAGATGTTCAAGACGAGAGGAACTTTGACAATATTTCATTGAAGCATAAACAAACGTGAATCTGTGCAGATCTGATACACTCGAAGAAACTTTGGCGCAGCGAGATAAACTCCTCTCTTATTCAAGGAACTGGCAGTTGTATATGGTAACGATCTGGTATTGATCTGAATTTCTGTCCCGAAACTTTGGAGAAAAAATGACTTGTCATCGATGAGATAGCTACTTAATAAGAGAACGTTCTGTCACCACTACTATTCATATTTTCATAGACACAAAATTGACAATTAACAAAACCTCATTTGTGCTACTTACAAATTTGAAATTGAACTCTGTGATAATTTCAAATGCTACCTCATAGACAGTTCATTGCCTTACCCATCAACTTCCCAATTCAGCAATTCCAGTAAGATGGATTTCCTCAGATAGCTAGCTACGTTTATTCTTCAGGAATTTGTGGAGAGCAAATACACGTTAGCTGCATATTATTCTGGCTGGATAGGCTCGCTTTTATCTAAAATGCATACGGAACGCCGTCTTTTCCTAGTTTTGATTAGATATACCCACATAAGGTCTGGCAGTGAGAGTGACTGAGTGCCGCAATGATCACACTGTAGTCAAAACATCACATTTCCAAATCCAGCCTGATTTCCTCCATTTTGGCAGGCGCAAAGGACTTTCGACCTATTAGTGATAAGTGTACTTCAGAATTTTACATTCTCTTTCTTAGAAACGGCTGTGACGCTACCATATGGCAGATGTCGTTAATGTTGGGTGGTCATTTATTCCAATCAGTCGCGTCTGTATGTCCTAGGCATATCTTAATTGGTGCTCTTTACATATATGAGTTACTAGCTGCAGTGTTGCTTTCGACCTTGTAGAGTGTACGTCATTGAAATGTGTTCGACACGCCTCGCCCCACTATTTCCACTGTTTCCAGCTAATCAACAGCCTTTCAAAACTGGTTTTGAAAAAACTTTTTCCACAGTTGGGATTCCTGGACTTCTTTGATGGTTTTCACCGCAGTTCAATACAATCGATGACAAGTCGATGAAAATGAGGGACGGTGACATCCTTTACTATTGCCATACTCCAATGAACTCTAATGCTATGTGTACGGAATCCGTATAAATATTAGACGCTTCTGAAATGCTTATTTCTTATGCAGTATTTCTCAATGCGATTGAGAATGACGAGAATGATGAACTCGTAGTCTACAGAGAGCACACAGACTGAGGAAAATGCTAATACTGTATGTGTCATTAACTTATAAAACAAGGGCTTACTGCTGTTCTCTGTTTGCTACTGGTTTTCCGATAGGCAGCATGCAGTAACCAATAGCTTGAAGATATGCTGAATAAAGAATCTGGTACCATTTATCCGATTCTTTGTTAATTTTTATTTAAGGTACTATTCTACACAATATAAGTGTCATATCCATCGTAATTGACAAAGTTCTGATTTCGCTACAAATGTGTTTTTTAAATCTGTTCAGCTTTCACCCATATTGGTTGTCGTAACATCATCACTTGCTTTTTTGAACTACCGTCAAATCAGATGCAATCTGACGGAAAAGTCAATATTTGAAAGTTACAACACGTCCTATTATCGATTACAGCTACTTTTCAGGCTACTTATTACTTTCCATCCTGCTTTTTGTCTTTCTATAAAGATTTTCAGGAGTTTTTTGAGGTTAACACAAGAGTTTAAGATGCTGCTGATCATTGAAGAAATAACTTCAAAAATTGGATCTACTCTCAGCAGCTTCTTCTTCCATAGAATTATCTAATCACCTTCGTTTTCGCTTCGATCTTATGTTGATTGCTGCTAATGATGGCAATGATGACGACAATCTAAGAATAGATCATCATAGTACTTTCAATTAGGGCACTCGAGCAACTTGCCAAATCTTTCTAAAGTGAATGTAGCAAATTTCTTCTTCGATATGAATCGTGAGCGCCACATACAGCGGAAAAATCATGGCTTTCCTGTAGTAGTGACATTTTATTTTATAATGATTTGTTTGCGTGAAATTTTTTTCAATGATCTTATATGAGAGATCTCATCTCTGAACCAAACATGAATCCATGGTTGCTCCGCCTTTTCTCTTTTGCCACGCCCTTACCGAGCTTATTCGTTTCCCGTAGTATTCACTGGCTCTTAACAAATCTTCATGTTGCTATCCCTTATCCGTTTCCTCGAGTTCCCTAGAAAGCATGGTTCATGTTGTGTACGTCGTTGATTTAAGTCAATCATATCATCACAATTTTCAAAATGATCCAGTTCGAATTTTCAGTTCTTTAAATAATAGTAATAGCAATGATAAGAGCAGCAATTCTAGTAGAAACTACATAGCGTTAGTGTTGGAGTTAATAAGGTCTTACTGGACGTTTATGTAGTAAATTTCGTTTACTTGGTATTGCGGTGTGATTTCGTAGAGAAGATGATCGTCGAACATAACACAAACTCATAAAGAGAACTAACTTCACTACTTGATCATTTTTAGAGTTGCCTGCTTAAAAAGGTCAATCTTAATAGCAAAACATCCAACAGATATTGAAGTATTGTGTGAAATATTCATCATAGCTATGTCTTTTCCATAATAATTGGTTAACTTGTCGCGATTTTTCCACGCGTTCGGATACTGAGGTTTTTCTTGAGCAAGACTTGACTCTCCCACTATTCTTTCTTCTGATTACCAAAGATATTGCTCTACGATTAACTTTGAGACTTCGGACATGTGCACATCGTAAACGTCGGTTGGTTTCCTGCACCTGAGCATTATGTCACCTTAAACAAGTCCCATCAAAAAGTGAGGCAGGATTCTAGTGGTGAGAGTGGTGAGAGTTATCATTGATGTGGGCATTGTATGCAATGTGCACCATCATTTTTGAGGAACCTTGCATTGTTTTCTAGTAGTCATTCACTTAGATAGCTCGTTGGTATCGTATGGAGTAAAGTAATGTTGGAACTGAAAGATTTTAACCACGATATCCTCTGTTTTAATTGGATGGTAACAACAGCATGATTACGTAGTAAAAGGGAGTTTTTCTCCATACACAAGTGTCCTATATGGGGCAGAAGTATCTGAGCGTATAAACGTATTGGGCAACAAAGAGCTAAATGATAGCAGGTTCAAAATGGCTTACAGTATCTATGTTAACGATATGTATTTGCTGCACAGTGTATCTGGAAAATCTGAGGTAGTAAAACTCGCTGTTTTGCCAGCATATGACAGTAATAGAACATAGTTCCCATTAATGTAGAGTGATGTGCAAACTTTGTGTCAGGTGAGGCGCGAACCCGTGGTTTCGAGTGGTCTCAAAACAGACGTCTATAGTGCAACGGCTCGAGCACGCGCCCCGGATAAGGTGAAATTTGGGTTCAAATTACAACTAGCGCAAGAGTTTTGCTCATCACTTTACATCACTGGGCATATTCATAGCATTATCACCGCTAGAAGTGGTTAAGTAAAAAAAAATTCTGCTTGAACATTGTTCATTACTTCTCAAATATTGAGCTGTCGCGTGACAGCTTTCAAACTATTATTTTTTTCATTTTTTTATTTTAGATCGAGTTATTACCAAAAGACTCTAGTATGTTGGAATGTTCTATTAACACTTGGATGCAGTCGTAGCATGACATTTGCCATTTATATGAAATGGGCCACAGAAAGTGATGTGATGATCCTCCAACTCAACCAAAGCCGCTACACGCTCAGAAAATTATGTTCATGCTTTTCTGAGATTGACAGGGCATGTTGTTTGAAAATATCTCGACAACACGCAGACAAACAATGACAACGTCTAAGGAGAACATCTCCGGAAGTTGACAGCATCAGTGAGAGAGTAGCGTCCAAAACGACTCAGTGTCGCCTTTCTCCCTTAATCGACTTGCCTCATTTTGGAAAAACTGAGCTGGACTACTTATACACATCCACTATGTACCTCTGATATTGCCCCATCGGATCATCATCTCTTCCTCTCTGAAACAAGATCTGAAGTAGGACACTTTTCGAATACAGAACTAATTCAAAAAAAGCCTTACCCACTTTTTTGATCGTTAGCCTATTTTTTGTGGAAGGCATCCAGTCATTGCCCAGCACATAGTTGCATATCGTTGATCATGATGGTGTTTATAACGCCGATTGCTTTTTTCTTTTAAATAAGTAGCAGCTGAATCAACCAAAATGTCGAAATGCGAAAATTATTATGGGGCAACCAAATATTATGTCCTCCACTGCTAAGCCCATCATTTTAGTAAGCAATCTCAAATGAAAATAAGAACATTTCTCTTGTTGATGAGCTGGCAAGAGCTTCTGCTGAGCATTAATTTACTAAAGTTTTGGCCTCGTTCTTGGCAATGCTGGGCTGATTATAGTCAAGTCATTCTTTCAGTCTAGATATTCGTGATCACATGTCATTCATTCTTGTAAATTTTCGTGAACACACACCATTAGTTCCTCTAATGTGAATTGTGTACACATAGCCAATCCACTGGAGCATCGCTCATATGAATTAACCTTCTCCACTGATGTCGTTTTATACATAGCGTCAATGATAAATTTCCGACTGATAATAATATCTCTTGATAACGACAATAGATTCTGCGCCAACCGGTATTATATTATTAGACGCATACTTGCATATCTGAACAGCCAGTCTTTACGAATTGTGCAGACTCCAAAACATTTGTCATTCGTTTCTTCTTTCAGTGATCGACGTCCATAGTTTGATTTGAGCATGGTGGATGATGCGAGCCTCATACCGCTATCTGTAATACATCAGCAGCTGCGCGTACAGCTAATTAACTCTTTTTACGAGCCTGTCCGTCTAACGTGTAGGAAGTCGTCCTTGGGAACGGGTACATCCATGTAGAGCCCACTTCACAGTTCTTTTCCTCCATCTATGTCTGTTCTTCTTACTATATGACCGCTCCATATGTGCTTCGCTTTGAATCCTTATTTATCTGGATCACAATGTTAAGATAGATATCGAACATCTGAGCTGCTCAAGACGGCTAAACGTTCTGACTACCAAATATATCATAGAAGACACCGCTTGAGAGTCTGTGAGTTGTTCGCAGAATCGTTGACGTGTTCGGAGTATCAACCCCCGTCTTTAGTGCGATGCAGGGCGTTGGAAGGATTGTTGACTCAAAAAGGTCAGCACTTAGCTTGCGTGCGTGTTAACTGGATACATAGCGAAGAACTAATTCTTAGAACCACCTTTCATGCTGACGTCGAGCCAAGGTCGGTTTGAGATATAAACAGCGAATATTTGTAAAAAATGCGTCTGTAGTTTATCCTTATAAAGGCTAATTATTCGCTGATCCAGCCTCAAATCTTTCTCTTCGCGAGCCTTCCATGCCTCCGTGGTCGACAAATTACTATGAGGTAATAGGACAGTAACACTGACTTAACTCATCAATTGCTTCTAACAAGTCTCAATGGGCTTGATTTCATGGAAATCCCATCAGAGATTGATCAGCACCAACGCTTTACCCTTATATCAACTGACACAGTACTTTTGTCCGCTCCATTTCTTTACATCCGTTGTCTGTGGTGTATTCGAGCTCGTGGAAAAGTTGTATTGTGTTGAGTTTATAGATCTGCCATGCCATTTACGCTCTGAGTGACCACGGCTTTACCTGGAGTCACGAGGCAATCTACTAGTCCGTTCCCATCACATGTAATCTCTCCATCATAAGGTTAATATTATTTCTCTGAAGCAGAAATGGCGACATAATTACAACGTTAATTCCAAGTTGGTTACACTCACCAAGAACTTGATCTTCCTCATTCAGTCTGCATAGATTGCATGTTGATAAATCTTTCCATTCTGAGAAAAGCGAAATTCACTAAAACATCATTGATTGTAAAATAGGTATTGAAATGCTACTTGTCTTTGCTCAACACAAAAAACATTGAGTTCTGATGGGCACCGAAGTTGGCAGAAAATCAGTTAGGTCTTGGGAGTTTATCTAAACCTCTACTCTTTTTACTAAACAGGCGTTCGATAAAAAGCTCGTTTTTACGCCTAAATATTTTGTAAAATTCTCATTACTTGTTTGTTCTTTGTTGAATTTTTGTGTAGAACATGTTCCTAGAGCAAGCGAACTTGTAGAAGTCTTCGTGTAATGAATATTCTTTCTTGCAGAGGAAAAAACAATCTATCAAGTCAATTCGCTAGTATTATTCTCAGTTAATACAAGCGGTGGCCTAATACTTCTTGGCATGCATACCAATAAAACATCTTAGCAAATTGAATGCAATGACCATTGTCTTAATAATTTTCCTAAGTTCGAAAGGTGTATTTTCCACGTTCAACACGAATCGTCATTCAATTGCTGGGTTTTGCTTTGTGGATGATGAAGTCGCGGAGTACTGTTCTCATGGCCGGAATTGGTCCTCAGTTTCGGTAAACAAAATTTAGAACCCCAGAGGCTAATCCCTAGAAAATGCTATAGCAAATATTTACTATCTGATTACGATTTGCGAAAAAAATTCGTGCTGTTGTAATCCGATTTGTTTGGGCTACTAAAGTATTCTTTGTAGCTTCTTTCGATCGTAATTGCCTAGTGTGCTTTCATGCAGATCATTCGAGTAGTGATGTTATTGACATCGGATGAATTCACATTAACTATTCGTTACGAATTCCTCATTCATCGGCGTGACCCCTGATAATATTTCATTGTATCCATCTTTATTGCCTAAAGAACGATTTTTTGCATTACGTCCATTCATACATTATACAAGCCACTCAAAAATGTATTCGTTCAAAAGAATAACTGAGCACATGAAATATTTGCTAGGAGCACTTGAGATTGAAAAAAATTAGGAAAATCTTCCCAGATTTTATGCCGCTGACTTAATAGTTTTTGTTGAGCTTGATTATAGTATTCAAAGGTATCCTGAAGGTCGTATGTAAAGCGGTGGCTGACTGTGCAATGCAAAACACGCATGTTCTTCATGGAGACTGCACATCGGGCAAATCAAGCTCCTCGTCAATGCAGGTTTAGGAAATTGGTATCATTAGATGTCGGGAGCACGGAAACATTGATTTCATAGAACACTAGAGGAACCCTCAGATCATACAGGTCGCAGAAGCGTTAAATGAAAGCTACGATAGAGCAAATAAAGTCAAATGCATGAGACATTTTACTGCGTTTAATAGCGACGAAGGCTTTATCTTTGATTCTTAATCTACACCTCTTTAAAAATGTTGGACAAATCAATTCTGAGAAAAAAGAAACTGGCAAATTCTCGTGAATCTCTTGGATTTGCTACCAATAATGTATTTTTATTAGTTGAAGTTCAATTTTCCCAATAGACTACACGCTTTAAATCCGCACTAAACAATTCGAAGCCAATCTGAGAGATTCGCACGCATATCATCCTGCATTGAATCTTTCTAGGAGTTGTTATTTCTCTCGGGTTTCAATAACGGATAGTATCATATTTACGTCTGTGCGTAGATCTCACGCCGTCTAATTGCAAGTCATACGAAGGGCTAATATCAACATCTTTTTTTTTGTAAAAAACATGTTAGCATGCAATCGGTTCTCGATATTTTCGTATTCTCTAAAGAGTTCCAAAATTAACCTTTGCCGCTATTCTCATTGTTAATTCAAACGTCGAATAACAAAAGCGCAAAAACTCCAAAGCTATTATCCTAGTAAACAAAACACCTCTACATAGTTTTCATCCGGGTTGACTAATACGCGATCTCATCCTTTTGAAGAATTAGTGATCACTTGCGGTATCCAGAGAATATCCCTAGGTTGGAGAATTACATTACGCAGGAAAAAAATCTGAGTTCATAAGTGTTGAGATGCAAATCAGTTCAACCGTTTTTAGGAAGGCAAAGTCCCACCTAAGAACCAGCCATTTATCATCGCTGTCAGGCTTCTTAGTAATGCAGTGTGCCGCAAAACTCCTGAAAACTTCTCCTTAATTCTTGGCATTAAGGGCGAGTGCTCAATATAAAATGCGCAAACGTGAGCAGCATCTGGCAGTAGAAGTTAAGACGATAAAGGTTCTCTTAGAATCAAATGCACTATCAAATTGTGCTTAAAATTCTTCAGTTGGGCTCTTTCAAATCATAGAGTGACGTCTGGTAGCACACTATACAGTAATACTCAGCTCCAGCATTCTATTAACCTCGCAATATCGCTCAAAACTTAGTATTTTCTTCTTGTGCACACTTAAAGTGCTCATCAACAACATTCATTCAACAATGGCTACCGTTCCGGTAGATCCATGTAACTCAGAGGCCCACGAGGTCAAATTCGTATGCGATCTGCTCATCCGTACCCTTTCAGAGCTACATAGTCAACCCAGTGAATAAATTTCCTTCACAGATTGAAAAGCTTTCTTCTCCAACATTCACCATTAATCAGCAGTTCCTCTTTGATATAAGCCAAGCACGAAGTTTTTATGATACAATCTACTCTTACAAGTGATGCATCGGCGGTCTCGCTTTCTTCAGAGACTAAAAGATCAGGTTGTTTACTACGCAGTCATCCAAACATCTCCCTTACTCCAACACATAAAGATCACCAAATCACGGTTTTGATTACAGCAAAAACAGAGGAACTTATCACATTCCACTTTTCATGAGCCTCCCTTATCTTGAGTTGTTCAAGCGGAGACCAACCGTGAAGAAATCATATACTCTGCGGATGTACCTCTCAGATCGAAACAACAGTTTAAAAAGCATATCACGTGTGATTGTGAGGCATTCGTATCTGAGCTTCATGTTTCGCTAAGTCGTTTATATACAGAATGCTTCGAAAACCTTATACAATGAAGCTTTTTGTGTGAGGATGGTGACAACTACTCTGAAATCTTTTCCGCTATGTGTCTGGCTCCTTTATGAGCCTAGTTGGGTACTTAGTCCTAACTTCAAATTTGTGGACAAGAAGTTCTTCGGCCCCGATGACTCTGCCCTTCAACATAACCGCCCTGTATTTAGCGAATAAAATGAATCCGTATTCTGCGCAAAAGGGAGGTGGCAAAGAAAAAGCAAAAAAGCAACTGAAATCAGGTCTTGCTATTGTTTTAATGTCTAAACTGGAAACGCCGGTAACTGACTACGAGTCATCACTCTACTGCAAATATATTGATGTCATTGATTACCTGTTTCACACAAGAAGAGGCGGGCAGATGTTTCGGAATGTTGAACGAATTGTGGAAAGACATAAAATTCACTTATGAGTTAGCGAAACAGTGCGGGTTCACATTGTTGAATGTTCAAAGTGAACATATCAAAAACGACTACAATACTAAGTGATACCGACAGCCAAATAAAGGAGTATACTGGTTCATTATTTTCTCACTAACCTAACGTGAATGAAGGGCGATTGTTAAAAGCGGTTATCCGAGCACTATCCAGTACGTGCACAGGAAGAGAGGAGATGGTATTGCTTTTAATTGGCCCGCTAAGTGCTCACTTCCAATGACCCCAAAAATCTAGCTCCGGAGTTTAGTTTCAGCTAAAACAATGTGCCCTCAAACGATAACTTACGGAAGCAAAGTCTCGTTTATCCTGCCGCTCTTCTTAAACGAAATGAGTGTACTCATCAAAGGATGTTAAAAAAGGGTAGGCGTGGAAAAATTGGCAAAACGAAATAAGTGTACTTATCAAAGGTTTTTTGAAAAAGGGTAGGCGTGGGAAAATTAGCGACAATGATTGAAATACAAGAGTACACTCTGAGGCATCAGCCACTACAACCGCTTATATGACCGTGTGCATTACGTTCCCTAGCGGTCAGGACGGCGATTGCGCGAATATTGATAATCTGTTATAAGTGTATAGGGAAAGATATATGGGAAAAAACGGGTAGCCAGTCTGGATCCGTACAATAGAACACTTAGCCGGCAGTTTAAACTACACCAATACCTCCTAAACTCACGTATATCGTAGATTCATAGCGGAGAAGATTATGAAATGAAAGTCATCATCTTCGCAGAGATATAAGGCTCCAGTGAGTAATAGTTTGAGTGATTTGATGAATACGGGCGTGAATCGCAAGGGAGAAAGTCTCGTTATCACAGGTGGCATGATATAGTATATAAGAACATTGTTTTGATGTTAGTTGAGAGTTGATATAACGCAGTTCGAAAGCAAACGTCATGTTTTGCCACCAATAGAACGTACTAAGGTGGTTGAACCAGAACAAGCTTAATGTGAAAACCGATTTTTTCAAGTACTCGAGAAACTAAAAGGACATCGGTTGAAAGAAAAGGAGCGAATATTATATACCGACTAGAGATATGCTTCCTTTCATAGCGGTGTGGTTTTCTCGCTGAAATATGAGAAATATAGACATAGTATGAAGCTTAGTGATGTTTATCACTACAGTTATCTATTTAGAAGCCTTATAAATTAAGCTTCATCATATCGTGGTGATAATGTGCCCTTAGAACCTCAGTTTGCCTAGCCAGTTTCCACTGCCGTATGCTCCATTACAAATTCGCGGAGGGAGGCGACCCGTAGTCACAGTACCTAAGTGAGATTTGACGTCGCGCAGCGCGCTGCAAAACGTGCGGTTTGATCCTTAGAGAATTAACGGAGTATTTGGTTCAACTCCAGGTTTACCAATTTACCGAGTTCCGATTCTATACAAAAACCATGGTGGTCTATTAGTTTCTTTCAGTGTACTAGCCCCTCTACGCCTATTATAACAAGAGGTTGAGTATATTATATTCAAGCTCACTAAACACCGCTTCCATCGTTTAATTTATGTAATTCTGCATATCTCATAACTGTTATCTGAA
Source organism: Parelaphostrongylus tenuis (assembly GCA_019055375.1). NCBI lineage: Eukaryota > Metazoa > Nematoda > Chromadorea > Rhabditida > Metastrongylidae > Parelaphostrongylus > Parelaphostrongylus tenuis. The sequence continues at coordinate 280,640 of JAHQIW010003240.1, forward strand.
CCAGCTTATCATGTGGTTCCTTAATAGGCTCTTGTACAGCGCGATATACCTGTTACGACCTTGACAGCCTCATCAGTTGGGCAGGACCCTTCATCATATATCCAATCCTCGGCCGGGTGCTACAGTCCCCACACTAAAAGTGGGCGACGACGAACAATTTACACCACACTGCCGTCAAGTGGAAATCACTCAATCAGCAGTTTTTAAATTCGATTGCTTTTTATATTATATCGTTCTTTTTGAGTGCATTCTTGAGACCACGCTCAAATTTCAGTATACATGATTGTGATCTGAGGCAACTTGTCATGTGATCTGCTAATGGGCTGTTGAAAGATGTGTATCGGGCTGTATAAGAGTCCATTAACAGACCACATGACAAATTGTCTCAGATAACAGTTATGAGATATAATGAAATTTGGGAGTGGTTTTGAGAAAGTACTCGAAAAGTACGGTACGCTATTCTGGTTGTGAATAAAATACCTTGTAAAAGACTACAAATTTGAGGTCTCTACCGTGCATCAAACATGGTTACTGATTTCTGTGAATCGATCCTTTTCAAACAACGTTTTATTGCTGTACTCATTTCATTAAATTTCTGATGTTCTTTCCCTGTGTACACATCGGTGAGCATTCGAAACCTGCCTCTCATAAGCGTTTTTTTAAAGTGATTTGTGAAGAAAGAGATATTGAACCAGAATGATTTTGTTACTTGGGTTTTGTTGCCATTTGTTAGCATAGCCTTTTTAAATAGTACAACTTCGTCATTTGAAAGCGAAATCGGGCCTTTTCTAGATTTTAAGGGGTGTAATTTATGAATCCAGACTGCTGGTTTAATCAATCTTCTCTTATGTTGAACAGATGAGAAAACCGTCATCGATATATGTGCAGTAAATCAAAGGCCGGAGTACTAGTGCTTCAACATTAGACATGAACGCAATGACAAGGCTTGATTTCAGTTGCTGTCACATTGCCAACACTCTCATCTGTGCGAAATTGTTCCCAGACCTTTGAACACTGATTTAGGCACCTGCTTAGGAATGCTGCTCAAGAAGCCATAGAAGCTCATTCGTTGTACGTAAAAAGCTCGTAGGTGGCTCTGTTCGTTTGAGGAAAGCGAAGTGCCGAAACACCAGCCACTACTCAATGCTTAATATTAGCAGTCGCATCTGCTCAAGAAGTTTGCATTAAGTCTATGAATAACCTTGCACGGAAAAGATTAGTTTTTGTAGTGAATGTGCAGGCACACAAGTTACACAGCGGTCAAAATTGTGACGTAGTAAAGTAAACGACATGATCATTGATTATGTGAAGTGCTGAAAATCTTTTCATAGAGTACCTAGCCTACTCACCATACTAGAATCTCATTGAACCATGCCAAATGCCAAGGACTCTTCAAACCCATAAATATTCGATATACATCAAAATGCCAAATGAAGCTGCAACACGGAGATCAGAGAAAAACGCCTGGCGCTGATTAGTATCACAGGAACAGGCCATAAATTAGGCTTCATCAAGCATCTCAAAAGTGATTAAATACTTTCTGGTTTACCATACCACTTTCAGTGGCGTGCCGATATATAAAGTTGGTGTTGCTATCCTCTCATGAATCTTGCACCAATTTTCGGACACCGAAGGAATGGAAGACTGCGTGGGCCCGAGTGGCTTGTACGAACTAACGATCACTTTTTATACCTCCGAGAAATATGGTGCCCAAAATAGCAACTTAAGTCACTTTGCCTCAATATGTTCTTATGCAACGATCCAACCTAAAGTATGTGCACACGAAAAATTAGAAATTCTTGCAAACTTCCTGAAATTTACGAATATCACTAATCACAATTGATTTCCCTCTAGGTGATTTTTCAGTGAATGTTTCTGATTTGATTTAGTACATCTATAGTGATAAATATTCGCGACGTTCATATGGTACGTAGAACCTGATGAAGCAGCGTTTGATAAGTTTTAGGCCAAATGCTTCTTTTCTTCGAAGTTCAGTATGCTTAGAAGAGATGAACAAATGCTAAGCAGTGGTATAAAGACATTTGTAGTAGATGCGAAAAAATCTTTCATAAATAATTTATAATTGATCAATCCAAAAATTTCTGCTTGCTGCCACTCTAACATAATCTTTGCTTATTCTCTGATTATCGATGCCTTCACAACATCCTTGTTTTAGGAAATCATTTCAGTTCCGAATAACAAGTATATAAGATAAAAATCAGTGAAAGACAATTCACTAATCAGTTAGTATTCAGTTTCATCCAACTCTTCATCCATTTACATGTGACATCGTCAGTTGAAGTCTACAACAAAGACGTCTAATTAAAGGATAACGGGAATAAGAATCTGAGCGCAATTGTAATTCACACTTCCTCAAACATGCTATTGGAAAATGAAATGTATCACTCTCGGTAAGAAATCTTACCTGCAACTATTATACTGTTCAAGGATGTTCTTTCGTACTTTTGAGTCCAAGTGAGATTTTGTTCGCGTATTTCTTTCTCATCTTTCAGCGGTCAGTAGATCCCTGGGAAACTTGATCGAAGAATACAATAATGCACTGACACGTCTCTAGTCCGTCGCAGATAACCTTCAGATCATATATGCATTCAGTTCGTTCTGCTGCAAACTTTGTGGAATCCATGACTTGTTCCGACGAACTCTTTTCCCTTATTTTCCACCTTATCTACTATTAATTCTAAGCTTAACCAAGTGACTTTTTATGACGTCAACGAAAGTGGCTCTTTTTTCTCACATCCTTTGCAGCTTCCCTCTATCCAATATTCACACATCAGCATGTTCCTTGATTTTAAGTGCAAGTGGAAAGATACCGAGAGAGAACATCCCTATTTAAGTGACTTACATTCGCCTGCGTAATGCGGACGTTCTGAAAAGTGCGCTTGAACATTTATCGGAAGTTAATTTCTTTCTTTTACTTCCGAGTACTCTGATTATCCATTCAAAGAGTCAAAACATTTGTGCACCTTAGCTTGAATAGAGTAGACGAAAACACTCAAACACTAGGGACGCATTTATTTCTGGGCATGAAATCAATGCTAAGACTTGGAGGGAGTTGGATCCATCCAATCAAATATGATTGCACAAAGGAACAATTGAGCTGAAATCGAAAAAGCTGAAGATAAGAGATTATAAAACATAATCATCAAGACGTCACTGCATTATCTCAAAGGTCACTAAGGAAAATTGCTTGCATCAACTCAACGAGATCTTGTGGGCGTAATCAAATGACTTCGAAATTTATCAACTCGTAAGCCCAGTTGATACCACAGGTTAAATGTGACTATAATTTGCACCAATTTCTTTGAGTAAACGTGTGCGAGAATTTCATAACTTCATTCATGAGCATACGTTTATGAGGATTTTCTGTGTTTCCTCATATTCCTTGTCCCTAAAGAAAATTACTTGTGATATGAGTTGGACATTCTAAAAGTGGGCAACAAAAGTTGTTTCTGTCTGCAAAACTGTTTATCACAAATTTTGGATTTTGCTCTTTTTCGACGACGAGACATTGGCCATAATGAAATAAAAAAAATTTCATTCACTAATCTTGCTTCGAGAACATATTCATTTTTCACTTTTCGTATCCTCAAAGCTGCCATATATTATCTTCACATCTATTGAAAGCTTGAATTTCTTAAGCTTGAGAGATTTGTTGGTATTTCTGCAATTTTTTAGTCTTTATTTTCGCATCCAACGTGAGCTACGGAGTAAATAATGTGTTATTTTGTATGTGTCCCACTATAAATAGTCTATTTACACTGGTCGTTAGGAGAGTTCGTTTCCATGAATAATTCAGCGGAAATTTCAGATACTCCACTGTGAGGAAAATATTCACCTTCGATGATTTGATCAAGGAGGACTTCTTAAAAAATGTCTGGAAAGGAAAGTGCTGCGATGACACCAACACCATTGACACAACGAGTACTCGTAGGCATTAACTTCTATTCATTCCATTTGTTTTATTGTCAGCATTTGATTTACTCTCGCGGAAACATGTTCTAGCAAGAAATCAAAATTTATTGCCTTTCTGATTAAGTAGTATTCTATCATTACTAGACAATTCGTATGGTGTGTTTCCCAGAACTTCTTCTCTTCGACTCGTCCTTCCTTGGCCACTCACGAAAGTCTTCGGATCTGACGCCAGTTGAGTCGGTTTTCCCTGGAGTAACTTTGTAACCATACTAGGGCTTCTCAAGTATCCGCCACAGAAGTGAGATCAGGGGACGCTCTCTAAATAAATCAAGCACCAAATTCGAATAGTGGAGTGATAGGAGTCTTGGGTGATCCGCGATGAAATAGAACAAGAGTACTTCAGCATGTTGCGCAGCAGGGTGGCCACTACTATACTGTTCGCGCTCTATTCTTTTCATTTTAGATTGACATGTTTTCGAAATCTTTCCATGGAAGCGAATTCAATGAAGTACACTATTTTTTATTGTAGTGTAAATTCACTCATCTCACCACAATGAGATGCTAAGGTTGCTGAGCGAAAATAAGTGCTTTGCTGTTTACTATCGTCCAGTCCAATGCATTACGCTTTTGAAGCCACTTAGCAGACTACACTTATGGCGAGCAGAAAGCTCAATGATTGAAGAAACCTTTATCGTCGCTGCTGTTTGAAAAAAAGAAGCTAATTAATTGAAATACAGTTTGAACTGACGAATCGTAAACATCAGTTTCTATGAAGTTTCAGTTCCTGAAGCATATGTATAATCGTTTGTTCGACTTCATCTGCAGCAACTAGGTCTTCCATCTATCCGGGGACTGCAATTGGAAGCATAGTCGTAATGAAGAACTTTTTCGGGTCTAGACGCTGGCAATTTGATCTAGCTGAAGATGTGGTATTATTGTATTTTGACTATACTAGGCTTCCCAAAAAGAATAAACTAACATTATCCAAGGGCTTCTGTAGACAAGATAACGATACTTCTCAATTGAAACTTGGATCCAAACACAAAATGCGTAAGACTACATGATTATCTTTCGTTTCCAGTTTTTTCGTTAAACCTCAGCTCAAAAACAGTCCACATGACATGCGTGGCTCAAAAATGGTTATTAGGCATATTGAAATTTAAGCTGTGTGAGAAAACACTCGAAACGAAAGATATGATATTAATAAATGTACTAGCCAAGAGCAATTGAGTGTACAACACTGTCTGTTCAGTGTTTATTTCACTGAACTTACAGTGTAAAATGTTCGTCTTCGCTAACCCTTAGTTGGGGGACTGGAGCAGTTAGGAGTTGGGACACACAGGATTGGACGAGAAAGGGTAACTCCCCGACTGACGAGACCGCAAGGTCGAAACACGTGTATGCGGCTCTATAAGTGAGCCCATCTACTTATGAATAATTGTCCACGGAACCTAATCAAATGAATGATTACTGGAATTTCGGCTTATGTAAGTGAATCACAAGTCGAAAACACTAATATGGCAGTAACTTACCGAATCGCATATTATATATTTATATTTCTGTTTATATTCGTATGTATCGTTACTTGTCATTGCCAACGCGTTGAAAAGATGTTTTCGTCTTCATATGCGATGATCAAAATGAATTATTAGGTTGGACATTAGTTCTGTTATATTTTTTGTTACACTTATTTATTCACAACAAAATTATTTATTGGTTCTTTATTGTTGTTAATGTTATTCAAAAGCTCGTGATCACGAGATTCTACATGTGTAAGACATTTTATTTTTTTGCAGCTGCACAACTTTTTTTTTCTTTAGAATGAATTTAGGAGCTTTATCACACTGCCTTTGACAAAGCGGTTTCCTGCCAAGGAATGTTGCAAAGACTCAGAAAGATGATAATCGCTTGGAGCGCTATCTCGGCTAGGCGGTGGTTGAATTAAATGTTTCCACTCTGATTCTTCAGGCTTTTGCAATGTCTAACGCGCAATATGTTGACGAGCGTTGTTTTGACGCAGCTTTGATAAAGCTGCCGCAGCGGCTTTTTACATGTTGGTGCCGCTTTCGTAAAGCTTTTTGAACCATTTTTGTGTAGTTAGCAGATCCACCGTTTTGTGGCTATTGACCCTTCATAGTTTTTTTGCCGCAACGATGGCAGAATGATTCAAGTGGAACGTTTAAGAGCCGTCCAAGACTTATGTTTTGAAGTGTTTATACCTAAAGCAAAAAAATTCCATACACTTTAAGTAAGTAAATTGGTTTACATATTCAGAATCTCGAAATCACAAGCTTTTGGAGGACATAAAACGCGTTCAAAAGACCAAGCAGCAATTTACTTTTAATAAATAAATATTATAAAAAATATGACAAAACTTTGTTGTCACTTTGATAGAAAAGTATAAAGTAACTACAAAACTAAATGCCTTATATATTTCTCGAGATCACGAACTTTCGAGTAACGCCAAACCCGATAAGTAAAGCTAAGATGTCAATTAAATGTGAATAAATAAAATAACAAAAGAGCACGATGGAACATCGTTCTGGCCTAATACAAGATGTTCTATTTGAAGCCAGAGCAGTACTTATATGCTAAGAAAATACTGAATATTGCAGGTAGTGTAACACTGAGGAGGTTTGGTGCATTGTTTCGAAAATCGTCTTTCACTATACCTCACAATTTTATATGGAAGTGAAAATGAGCATAAGAGTATCTTGAACTAGCCTATTCAATTTTTCGCGAGGTTTGCATGTGTTCTTCACATCAATGGCTGACGCTCTAGCGACTTTGCCTTCCTCAGAGCTCGAATGTATTCATGTGACGTTTCCGTATAAGTACAATTTCTTTCAGCATAAATAAAAACTCATAGCATCAACAAACGTTACTGCATTCAAGAAAAACCACTAACCGTGAAATTATCTGCGAGACTACTTATGTTCTTTGTGTGGCATGACGTTTGAGCCTGTCCCATAGAAAGGTCGTGAACAAAGATACCAGCTGATGTGTGGTAACTCTTTTCGCCAGCCAGGCTGAAAAATCAGTCCGAGATAGGGCGCCATATGTCCGTTATTTTCAGGCACTCTCCATTTCTGTACATTCTTAGATCCTCAAATATCCAAAAAGCTGCGAAGTTGTTTCGCGCCAGTGTTTCTTATTCGTGCCCTAGTATTTTAACTACTACCTCGAAATCGTCCATTTCGCCCATATATTCGTTGCCCACGTCTTACAAGAGACATGGTAAATGATACCTGTAATTAAGCAGTCTCCGTCTCTACCGTTAGGATATATAAAGCAATTCTTTAGATTACATGGGCGTTCACACAGGTGGTTCCCAACCAAACGGCGGCATTATATGTTAGGAGAAATTTCTACAAATCCTACAAAGTTTCCTAAACCACTATTTTGGACATCTTTCGATAGCGGAACTTTTGTTTTATTATCGTTATTTGTTACGTGTTAGAAGGGAAACTTTAAAAGTATTCTACTATTTAGATTTGACACGCTACTGTTTTTATTATGGGGCTTTCCTCCTTTTTTTGACCTGACGGTAGTGACTGTGCTGTCATTTGTAGCGATTTGAGATTGCTATTTGTCGCACCAAATGTATGACTCTATTCTCTCTCCCCTTCATATAAATACTTGCAGCTTTTCGGTACATGTTTTGGACAAGTGCTTGCTTGGTGTGTAAGGGAAGAAAAAAGAGGCACTGCTCTAATAAGTTTTATTGCTTGGCCTTCGTTACCATTCTGTAATGTAGCCACTTTCGCGAAGATGTGTTTGAGCGCTCAAAAATAGAAGCCAGTTCTCTGTGGGTTTTTCTCGTATGAACTGATTTGCGACTAATTTTTGAGAATGTTTAAAGCATAACCCGAAGTTGGTACACCAGGGTCATACACGCGTGTTCTGGAGGTCTCGCCCTCCTCGCCAGTGACCCACACCCCACATTAAGCCCTGCATTGTATCAAGGAGGGCGGCGTATGTGGTGACGGCACAGTGTACAATGACACTGGTCCATCACCACTTTTCAGTCGATGGATCAGTTTTGTTCCACCAGCCGAGATTCATCGACTAAGAAGTGATGATGGGCCAGTGTCATTGTACAGTGTGCCATCACCACATACGCCGCCCTCCTTGATACAATGCAGGGCTTAATGTGGGGTCTGGGTCACTGACGAGGAAGGCGAGACCTCCAGAACACGCGTGTATGACCCTAGCGTACCAACCTCTGCTAATGCTTAAAACATTCTTAAAAATTAGATTGAATGTTCGTGCGAGGTTTCAAAAACAGTCGATGTCACTGAAGTCAAAATGAAAAAAGGACCAACTTTGGTCTCCGACTATCAATGCGAAACTTCAAAGCATTTGTCCATTCCCTCCTGGTAAAGCAACTGTCTATGTATCAACAGTAGAATACTGAACGCCGACTGGAAACTGGAGCTTCCAAACACAAAAGCGAAGGCTAGACTTGGTGGTAATCGTTCACCATTGCGAACCTTCTAATCTGCACAAATTTTCCGACCACCTGCTGATCGAACAGCTGGGTCACGATCTCAAAAACGTTGTGAGTTGTTGAATAAACATGCAATCCACACTTATTTTCTCCCTATTTTCGACAGTAGTTCGTGAATGGTTTGTACTGTTTCCGTTCTTCTGTGCGGTTTGGACGAGTGCGTTTTAGGTGCTCTAGGAAAATATAGGTGTTGGGGAGATGTGCTGATATAAAGTTTGATTAATACGACAAGAGGAGGTTGAGAAATCGTGTTATCCTATCTGCTTACCTGCCCTAGACAACTGATGATCGGTTTAACTATGAATGTGGAAGAATTGGTGGACTCAAAATCATCACTAGCGGTGAGTTTACTTGTTCTAGTAAGTATACGAAGGACAAGACAGGTTGGTAAACTATTCTCGAGTTGACGGATAAGAGCGTTGTGAACTGAAGCCTTTGCCGTTTGGGGCCCATTCATGAATTATTTCCGATATTTGTCTTTATATTCATTTCGTTGGAGAGATTCATCCTAAAGACTTTTCTCCGTTAAACCAGCATCCAGTTGACGAGAAATAACCGCAAATACTTCATCATTATCGCACATACACAACCGAATGCTTTGCGAATCTATCAGATCTCGAGCCTAACGCACACCGCGTTTTTGTTCGTTGGTTAAGTTTGAACTATTTTGGTATCGGTAGCAGTTAAGCACTTGAAGAAGTTTACCGGAAATTGAAAAAAAAAAAGTCCAGTCAACTTTGCTATCGAGTTGTTGTTGCTTGGAGAACGTTTATAAAAAAAGAAAAAGGTGGTAATGTCTCTTTGCTTAGTTTGAACTCAATTTTTGTGGTTTCTTTTTATAATTGAGCTGATCCTGGACTTCCTGCAAATACAAGCGATAGCGCGCAGTATTGTTTTGGTTGAGGAAGTGGAAAACTTGGCCGCAATTTTATTATAGTAGTGATTGTACACTATCTGGAATGGTTATGCCTTCTAATATAGTAACTCTGGAATATTTTAGCCTATATACAGCTCAGATTCCCTTCCCAACACGAACAAAGCAGGGTTTCTCTATTTCGCTGATGTTAAATTTTGTCCGCTTAATAGAAATTTTGTGTAATGTTTTTTTTTTCATAAAAGAATTATCACGTCAATAGATCTATGCTAAAGTGTCGATGCATTGTCTATTATATCATGCTTCCGCATAATGTGATAAAAAATGAAGAAAGATGATAAAGACCCATAAATCGCCTTTACCATCTAGCGTGTTGATCACCAACTCGGCTAGGCCGGAGTCGGTGAATTTTGCATTTGTCTTCTTGCTTGCGAGAGCTACTCAGTAAGATAAGCCTGTTATAATTATGTAAACATATGATATTTTCATACAGAGCCATGAGTAAGTCAGTCGAATGGATTTGTGGTCATACGCTTGTGTACTTAATATCGAGTTTAATCAGCTTATTCAAGCTTCTTCTCCAGTTGTATTGTTTGCACTTCGTCTATCAGACCTCCGACATGTAAAGGGCACAAAGTTTCCAACCTTTGGTATGTGATCGCCCAAAATTATCACCTTTTCGATAGCGCATTCGAAGACACGTACTTTGATCCATTTCAAAGGCACGGTATGATCCTTAATACTCCTCAAGTAGTGTCAAGAGTGGTAGATAGTCATTGCTTTCAAGTGGATATCAACAACATAGGTTGTCCTCCTCTACTTTCCTACGAATCACCATATTAAGTATATTTTGTGGACGTGAATTTGTAAACGGCAACATGATACAAATCAGTGCCGACCGCATCCCTGAAATAAATAGAAATCTTTGTGGTGCCATCACCCTGTCCTACTGTCCTATCCGCGCTAAAACTCTATGTTTAAGGAAGTAAATGTATATCATGATATAAAAGACGCTTTTTCGTGGCCAGGAAAAACGGGAAAGAAAAAGGTCTACCAGAATACTCTCGATGCACCTTTGCGAAGTGCTTGTTCCGCGCACATAGTTGCAGATGATGTTCTGTTGTTCTTGTACAAGAAAATCTGCATGCTCTTCTGGTTAATAGATGCGCTTCTAGAATGGAAAGAGTTGGTTTTATAATGTTCTTCGTGGTTAATTGTTCTCAAAAATGCGGTTCTTAAGACGCTTAGGTGAGAAATGCTAGGTCTACAATGGATCTATGAATTACTGGAAGGGTTATAGTGCAAATTTTATTGGAGAATGAAGCCATCTTCATGATGAAGCTAGTATCATTAACATACCTCACATTCATCTCGATCCCTTCCAATAATAATGCTTACAAACTTCTAATTATTGGAACCTTAACGACGATTAATATGATCTCCCCTATCACCCGATGGATAGAAAATTGTTGCATTAGTCATTTACTGCTTCTCTGTCTCACAATTTTGCAATTAGCATGCTGATCTTTTTCGAACTAAAAGTGATATTTGATTGCTGGTAATATTTTGACACCATTTTCCTCCCAATTGCTTCTCATTCAGTTTATCTTTTTATCAAGTTTGTATAGAAGATGCAAATCGAATGCACTCAAGAGTGGGTATACATGTATACATTTACAATATTAAGCGTATCCAAGTTCAATAAACCGATATATCGTGGCAGTATAAAGGAGCAGAATTACTGAATTTACTAGCATTTTAGTGACATTCTCATGCTAAATTGAATTGTCGTTTACTACCTCGCATCGATGAACTTTTTGTTCCTTGCAATATTTTTGTTTCCTGTGACATTCCTTATAGGCCTTGCTCAACGTTTCTCTCCCTTTTGAGAGCATGGGGCAGTAGACGGTAAATGAAAATTACCTAATGCGGCCCCCGCGCATACTGCTCAAACTTCTTTCTTGGAGGGTATTAACGAACCATTTTCCTAGCTGCTTCTCAGATTTACGTTTTGGGACAGTGAGCGAATATTTCTCATATGAAATGCACTACTGCCTCAAGGTCACTGGAGCTGGGTATGTCTTCCCTCAGTGATTTTTCGCCATCCTTTTCCCTAATTAACGACTCTTCAGACTTCGTGATTTTCTGCCCTTTGGACATGGTGTCGCAGCATAAGAAGTCCTTTCATATTTGTTGGGCTTATAAATTCCAAACAACATAGTCGATGTGAAAAATTAACGGTATATTCAAATTGTTATAAGAAATATGCACAAAAAAAGGATGTTGTGCTATATAGATATATTATAGGTAATTTGGATTCGTGAGTTAATTCTAAATCATCCTGTGACCGACACAGCCATAGACAGCGGCTAGTGAACATATTTTATAGCCATGCAATTCTCTTGAACTGCAATATGGATTCAAAGGTTCAAGATTTTTCTCTTTACTGTGAAAGGCGACACTTAATTCGACAAATAACAGTCTCAATTGAGTTCACATGCGAACTCTTGTTTTATTCTACTAATTCTATTGAACTAAGAAAAATAAAATGTAGTTATGGACAAAATTATAAATTAGAATTATAAATAATAAATGATAAAACTTAAGCTCGTCTATTTTTAAGGAAATAGTTTTACATACATGCTTTGATTACAAGCATACAGAAATTAGAATACAGTGATGTTGCATTCACTTCTATGAATTGAGCGAATTTTCCTAAATGTAAAGAATATCTTTGTCAATGAGAGAGTACTAAAAAAATCCAATATTGCAAATGATTGCCTCAAAAAACTATAATAGTTTTCGGACATGATTGATAAACTCAAAGTCAACAAAATTGAAGATTTCTAATGAAATTTTGAATCTGATAAGAATATAGAAACTCCACTATAATGAGGCAGATATTCGATCATTATGATGTAAAATAATTTGAATACTCTTGAAATTTGTTGCTATTTTTCGATTCAACAACATAAATCCCTATGTTTTATTATATTTGAAAAAAATGCAAAATTTTCCGCGGAGGAAAATCTGAATGCGTGGAACTCAGTGCTGTGAAGTAATGCAAGAATTAGTGGAAGAAGGTAATGAAACTGAATTAAAATCATGAACGTGAAGTAAAACTAGACTCGATGTCACTGATTTCCTAAATTCTGGTTGTAAGTTTTTCTTCTTAACGTTTTTCACCTTATAGTGAGGTTTTCTCCAGAATTTTGACTTCACTGAGGATTTAAAACGAAATACTGCGATTTAGCGCGCGAATGTTTGTGAAGGGTAACTATGTACGATGCAATTAAGATATTTACGCCTATGAACAATGTTCAGGAGGATGTAGTTTGGGGAGTGAGCGATGTGGCACTGCTCTTTCTGATCATCGTCGTCGTTCTTGGTAACACGGTCGTCATTCTGGCTGTACTCATCGACCGTAAGCTGAACGCTATTACAACGAACAAATTTATTGCTAGCCTTGCTGTCAGCGATCTGCTCGTTGGTGTTATTGTTATGCCTTTGTCACTGTACTCTAAGGTGAAAATTACTTACCTGAGTTTTTTAAATTTTTTTTTGGTCGATTTTCCTCTTCAAACAGCCTTTAAAGTTCGTCATAGTTCCTGCCAATTGTAGAGGAAAGGTCACTATAGAAGATCTGTCAACATTATAAAAAATTTTTCCGAGCTAGAATTCGAACTTTCTGGTATTTTCTCTGCATTTTTCGCAGTGTTATGATGTCTCGTATATATCTAAGAAAATTGAGCGGTGGGCAAAAACACGACCTCAGACAGGAATCGAAAAGAAGACGCGCTTTCAAATGTGCCCAAAAACACAGAAAATGGCGATACTCAAAAAGCACAAGCATTTTTTCAGAACTTTTTCTCCAACTTATTATGAGCTGATTACTTTGAGCTATACGGAGTTAACTTCGTCTGAATCTACTATAAGGAATAAGCGCAAACAATGGACATTCCCGTCATTTGCGAATATGGGATGAAAATTGAAAGAATAAACGGCCACTGGTACTTCCATTAGTGTTTTTTAAAAGAAGGGAAGGAGGAAAAGTGAAAATCAAAAGATTGATGGAGTTGAACAATTGTGAGCTAGGATATTTCTGACTAGAATAACAGTTTATCTAGTTACATGCATAAAGAAACCATACTGTGGACGGTTCTGTCTATTCTTTGCTCTTTGCCTAACAATATGGAAATCGTATTTAAGTTGCACAATAATACTTGGACACTCGGCTACACATGGTGTCAGTTCCATCTCGTTTCCGGCGTATTTTCATCCACCGCCAGTATCGTTCATTTGGTGGCGATTAGTTTAGACAGGTACGGGACGCACGGTAAATCTATATATTCATGCATGTCCATACGTATGTACATATATATATGTGTATATATATACATATATATATATATATATATATATATTAGCGGTTTGCTTCGATCACGTTGTTGGTACGTTATTTACACATTTTTCTGTAATACCGAGATTACTAAACGGAATAAGACTCTCAAGTAAATCTGATTCTTCCATTTCTTTATAGAGAGAATGTGATGAGATTGTGAAAAATACACTTCCACTATTGCACAGTGTTAGACCTGGAGGCCATGTAGTGCATTTAATTTTTGTTTCACACTAAAGTGATGTATATTATCACTCGGTGTTCAGGTATTTCGCTATAATGTTTCCAACAGAATATCAACGACATAGTATATCGACGTCCACAACACCGTATTTGGTTATGATTTGGGTGATGGCGTTGGCAGTCAGTTCAACGCTTTTCATGGAACGGAAACCACACTCGGAGACTATCTGTTGGATTGACAACCCTCAATATATTGTAAGTTTTTTGTTTCGTCTTCAAATATCGTCGTGGTCATAGAAAAGACATCTAGATATCAACTGTCCTCAAAAGCGAATTTATTATCAAGCTATCCTAAAGTTTATGTTAACATTCAATAGTTTGAATTAGCAGTTAGTTTAGTGACTGGGCAAGGAATTAAATGCTTGAAACCAAAGAATGATTTGATAACTCCAAAGATTTCAGTCAGTAAACTTGAACACATATTAGTGCATTAAGGTATTGTCGTCGCTTCTATCGTTCTTTCTACCTGGTGCCATAGTTGTCTATCTGTACATAAAAATCTTCAACAAGTTGAGAAATCATCAACTCTTCATGTTTGGGCAATCTGTACATAAACAAGCTGACAAACGACAATCATTACCGAGAGTCATCATAGAAGAAGTAAGTTTCAGCTATAATTCTGATTTCCCCTAGAGCAAATCCTAAATGTTATTACTTCGTTCAACAAATGGCAAAATTGACTGCTAATTTTTTCTCTTTTAGTTTTACAAATGCAGGTTTCGTTTTCAGTCAATGACACCTTTAGCTAATTAACGAAAATAACGTCATTTTTACTTATCATGATTCGACCTCCTAACGAAAGCCGACATGTATGTGGTATAAGTGACAGATTAAAAAACATTTTTGACACGTTTTCGAGAATAACTAATTGATTTTAGTTCATGCATTAGAACGAGTGGGCACTGTGGCTGAATTTAACTACACAAGCTTTGCAAGAAATAATTGCAGCTCTTGTTTCTAAAATGGAAAGCACATATCAAAGTTTATTAGTTTGAAAAAATATATTAATCTATGATAAGCTTTTGCTAAGAAGGAAAGCAAGGAGCCCGCTTTCTAATTATGTTATAAGCAGATTCTAATTTTGCAGACCAATGAAATCATTCTTTTTCCGTCAGCATTTGTATTTCGAACAGCAAAGCGAGTGCAATGAACGGATTTTCGTTTAGCTCATTGCAGCTCCACTTATCTACGATTTCTAAGAAAATGAAAGTAATTTCAATTTCTCTAAGAATTTGGTAATCAACCAATTTTACTGAGTGCCATGCTGGGGAAATTTCGACATACTTATGAGGAACCTGAAGGAAGTTTGTTCTACAACTCTGTTAAGCTCTCCAATTAAAATTATTGTTGCTACGGTGAAATTAATGGGAAAAAATGACACACTGTTTGTGATCATTCTGAAGCAAATTTGCTTTGATTAGTAGAGTCTTATCCGAATCGGTTGGGCATAAAACTCACCTAGTTACCTAGGTAAATTGAGTGGTGAGCAAATACACAGCCTCAGGTGGGAATCGAACCAGCGTTCATCCATACGGGGGACGTTTTTGCTCGCCACTCATTACTCTTAGGTATATATGTAACATCATAACACAGCAGTAAAAATACTAGGATTTCGGAGTATTACATCTAACAGTGTCTGTCAGCTCATTTGGATTTGAGAAGAGAAATCGCATGCCCGCCCAAACCTGTTGTAGGTTAGCGGCTGATAGCTAACATAGAGATGTTGAAGAATGGGTGGTGGCGCAAATGTGCCTCGGTGGTGTAGTGGTAATAGCACGCTCTCCGGTATGGATAAAACACAGGTTCGATTCCCTTCTGAGACTGTGTTTTTGCTAACCACTCAGTTCTCTTAGGTGAATGGGTAACATCATAACACTGCGAACAAAAACAGTAAAATTACTAGAATTCCGGAGCATTCTTGCTAGTTTTTGGAAGAATAATGCCATGAACCTCATTTCTCAACATTATCATCGCACTGCATTTATTAATTGTTCGGTGTACAATATAATGTGAAGATAGGCACGACGGACCAACTAACTTTCCTGATTTCTAAGAACTGAAATCAAAACTCTGAGAAAGTAGTCTAGTTCATTGATTTAGATTTGACAATGTTATTAGTTGAATTATACGATAAGTTGTTAGTTACTTATTCATCAAATGCAGTTTGAGAGCTTCAGACATCTCACTAATTTTTGCTGGGAGAACTGTGATCCTGAAAGATTAACAGTGATTCGGTGTTTGGTTGCGGATATGGGCTATTATGTGCTTTCCGCAGTGCTTATTTCGTGTTTGAAGAGCAACAAAAGAGATAGTGCACTTTTCACTACTTAGCCTTTGACACAAGTCTGTAATGCAGCCATTTTCAAAGAGGTGTATTTGGACGTTCAAGTATGGAAAGCAGCTTTCACCAAATTTTACTCATATGACCGTGAATACTCTAAAAAGCATCACTTCAAAACATTAGGCGATCTCCTCTTCTGTGGAACAGGTGACGAAAAGATCATTCATGTTAAGAAAACAACATGATTTGAGCCATGGTTCAAGTTCTATACAGGCGCCTGTTTAGACATACCGGAACTCATCGGTAGCACCGTCGCCAAATGTCGCTCATAAAGGTTATACTGTTTAACGACCCATGCTCATTAATCTTGTAAAAATCTTACTAGTAATGTACTCTTCAGCACATTGAAACTGAATAATTAGTACTCGCTATTGTCAACGAGGTTTGTAAGAAAATTCTTTGGAATTATACTAATTGGAAACATTTTGAGTTAACATATTTACTCATAGGTCCGATCTCGACGTGGATCGCGGCTGTCTCAAAGCGGCTCAGCAAGTGGTAGCCCTACCAGAAGATCCATTGGATCCAAAGAACGATCACCAAGTCAGCCGCATATTCACTGTACTTCGAAACCGCCACAACGGTAAGGACGGATATATTCTACTTTGTCGAGAGTGTCCTTGAAATGAGTAAATAAGTAAATCAACTACGGACAATTGGAACGCAAGGTGCACAATGAGGACAAATATTTCAAATTTTTTCTGAAGGCTTCCGAATACTCACCTGTGCAAACTCCGTCTATTTCTTCCAGTTCCGTATTGTATTTGCAAATAGTGGTGTTTTTTTCGCAAAGCTGATTCTATTATTGGGTTGTCACATAATTTCATCGCACTACCATTCTATTCAAATTTCTTTCATTTAAAATCCGATAATTATTAGAAGACTGTTGGACAATGTCCTAGTAGTTTTGGCCGATTCGGTGTAACATCATCGCTCGCTGTCCTTCCGCTGCGAGCAATAGACAGGACTTTCTCAAGTCGATCATTACCGCAGATGCGTCTCGAACCCAATTACGGGAAAGCATGCGTCACGCGTAATCGCTACCACCCGACAAAGGGCCGTCGGCTCTACCGAGATTGAAATTCCACGCTTGGAAGATTATGCCTTCGTTTTTCTGGGATTAACAGAGCATGCTGTATGAGAACTGCTCGGCAATGAGCAGGCAATCAAAGCTGATGTCTATGGAGCAACTCTGTAAGTTGGTTGCAACAGTATGAGAAAAGCGTTTACAGCAATTCAGTGTCGTCTTTCACCAGAATAACGTTAACTTCAAATTGCAAAGTCGACTCGCCGCATTCTGGAGAGTCTTTTCTGGACTTTGGTGCTATATCCACCAAATTAGCCTTGATATTGTTCTATCGGTATATCATCTCCTCCATATACTGAAGGAGCATCTGCGCGAGAAAAAAAATCCAAAGACTAGAACCAGCTCAAATGTGACCGTACTAACTTCTTTGATCGCCAGCCCTCACTATTTTTGGAAGAACTGCATTCATTTTTTGCCCAGTAAATAGTCATATATCATTGATCATGAGGATTATTATATTGTTTGTAAATTGATTTCTTATAAATAACAATTGAATTAACAAAACTGTCGAAACTAGAAATAAATCACGGGACGACACAATAAATGGTAAAGAAACTTGCTTCCTTTATTTAGAGGGCTTCTGATAATGTTTGTTTCTAGTGCATAGCCGTTCTATCAGAGTCCCTACTGATTGCAATGGGTAATTTAGGAAACAAAAGTTATACAGAATAGTTTTCGCAACCACAGCATTATCAAATATGGCAGCGACATAATTGAAAGTGCTCGGTATACTGTAGCTTTTAATGCAATCCCGTGCTTGTAGGCTTACCAAGTCATTCATTTCCTCGAGCCAGGAAATTTGGTGCCTTAATCAAGGATAAAAGCAGTACCGTGATAAATCCGTAGCCCAAAGTAAGTCATCATATAGGGTGGATATACATGAGTTACCTCTAACGATATATGATGAAATTAAAGGTGTGGTGTCCCACAAGGGGTGCTCAACGCTTATATTTTAGCTCATTTATGTTTTATTCGAATTACTTGAGAGAAAAAACTGTTTGCTTTTTTGCGCATCAGATGATCGCTGCCAGGGTGAAAGATCCTTTGACATCATTGAGCGCGCAAACAAGTCTCTGCCGGGTATTTCCCGTATTTTGCAAATAACAAAAAGGATCCAATGCTTTGGCCTATGTTAATGATCACGAGTGAGACACCGTACGCGCTAGGTTATCGGATATAAGGTGGTTCGTATACGTAATGCGCTCTGACGATAATCGGTTGACCAAGCCATTACTGAATGGATTCCTCGGGGTGTTAAGCCCACCTCATCAAGACCACTGATCTGAAGATCCGGTTTCTTCAAGAAAAACCTGGAAAAAATATGGTGCTTAGGAAGTGTCTGCGGCAATGGGCTCTGCAGTAAGGAGGACAGAGCGGCCTAGTCTTGTATACGATACAGAAAAATGGAATTTACTGGTGCACTCTCGAGTCACTCAGCGATCAACGGAGCGACAGATCCCACTGCATCAGCTAAAAATAACTTTGCGTCTCCCAGAAATAAGACGAATATTTAAAGCTTTTTCGGGACTAGTATACTGTAAAAATGAGTTTGAAGATTTTTGAATCAAATCAAATCAATCTAGAATACGACTAGTTCATCTGGAAAAAGATGAAGCACTTTCTTACTCGCTTTTTGAAGCACTGAAAGAGTGAACATTGAAAGGACAGTGTATCCAATATTCAATCCAAAATTCAACAGAGCAGTCTTGGACAGGTGGTTATAACATTTAGCACTGCTACTAGAAACAGCAGTAAAACAAATAATTCTTGTGGATTTAGTGGACACTTCTTGTATAAACTGCCAAGATTATATATGATAGTTGTTAGAAGACAAGAATGAAGAACTAAGAGCAGAAGTTGAAACTTGATGCGTGTTTGCTAGACTCAAGCGGTGGTTATACCTTTCCGGGTAACACACTATAACCCTCGATCCGTCTTTCTCCAAACTTCGCTTCAATTGTAATCGTTGGCTGTCAATTAGACTAGGGAGTAAATAAAAGCCACTATTGTATTAGTCATTGCCTCGATTCATAAGGAGGTTTTTATCATCTGAAACATAGTATAGGATTCGATTAGATGTGCAATAAACACATGCAACGCACGGATTACCAACCTTGGATTATTGCATAGGTTCAAGCCCAAGAGATCTAGAACAAAAGTGAACATAAAAGTCATTTACTACAATTGATCTTTGTAGTGTTTAAAGTTGAACTTAGTATAGTGGAGAGCCGTGCAAATACAATGGTGTCATCGAGCACTGGCTTTTTATACAAAACGGTTATTACCACTGAAATTCTTTCGTGGTGGCATCCCATCTTACACTAGTTACATTAGTACCAAGTGTAATGTATAAAACACTTATTGTCTTTTTTCATTGCACGCGATTTGATTTCATTTTACTATGAAGGCTCTAACATCATAAAAGCGATTACTGCGTACATTCAATTCGAATTATCGCTCCATGATGTAAGGCATAGCACCAATCAGTCGACAACTAGACGACAGAATAACTTACGAAGCCGTGCTTATGCGAGGATTCAGTATTTTTTCTCACTCATGCAAGATCTATCTAACTGCGAATCCTTGAGTGATGGGTTTATGGTTGACGGGAGCACAAGATTGTTCGAACGCCATATATATGGTAAGGCATCTCTGAGTGCTGCACTACTACGCTGGCTCCAAACTAATGAAAAAGGTTAAAGCTCTTGGCGTTGATCAATCCCTGAGGGATGCGCCATGCATTCGTCTTCATTTTTAGCTTAGTTTGAGGTGATTAAATCATATTTGGTCTTTACAATGACTCGCGGTGGCCTCTCGCTGTACTGAGTGAGTCAGCTTATTCTCCTAGACAAATCTGCGACCATTTCGGTAACGAATTACCAACCCCGAAGGATGGATGGCTTGAGGCATGAGCGCGAGATCGAACCATCGCACTCGTGGGCTGCTGACCGTAAAGAGTAAATAGACCGTCATAGAATCACAATGTGAAGAAATCACTAGATAGTATAAAAGCCAGTAAAAGAAAATATAGCTTTATAGCAGTAATATAAAGTTTAGTTTGCGAATGACACTAACTACGAAGTTACACAATAGTATCACAGTTGTCGTCCATAAACATTTTCTGGAGGTTCACCATTAATTTTCTTTTGCAGAAGCCTGCTTGCTCTTAGTCAATTAAACTTTTCAGTTCATTTTCCTTCAGTGCTCTGATATCATCAAATATGTGTATTGCAGATGGCGAAGTCCGACTATCTGTGCAGAGACCCTTGCCCATGATAGAAATGTAGCAGCTAAAAAGCGAGTGTCCATTGTTCCTGATCCGCCATCGATGGATGTGAGCGTCAATATGTCCTCTTTAGCACAGATGCGTGCAGAGCACGACCAGAACAAGTACGCATTGCTTCACTTTTGCCCTCCATGCATTGCTGAAATTATATTCCTCTAGTCTTTCGTTCTAAAACATCACGTCTACATGGGAAGTGTTCTTAGCTTCCCACTCGTGTGTACGTAATAGTTTTTCTGTACTAAAAATTGAGTTGCTAGACGTCATATACATGCATTCAGGCTCAGAGAAGAAGAGATGAATAACGAAACAGATTCTTTGCAAAACAAAACTGAGGAGTCAATAAGAAAGCCAGACGAAGAACTAAAGGTGGATACAATCGAGCGAAGGCGGATGAGCTCACAAGAAAGTTCGAGCACCTTAGAGATTATGCACGCCTTTCGAAAGGTGGGACAAACTCTACCGAAGACTTTTTCGTTCACAATACATTAACTGTTTTCTCTTAGGCACTAGACAGAAAGGTGATAAGATCTTGAGTTCCTACAACACCATAGCTAGTGGATGTACATCGCCTTATAATATTTTGAATACGACAGGCTTCTTCGACAATATCAATCAATCATATTATTTGTTTATTGGGAAAAATAGAACAACGTCAGCTAAAGCAGATTTATTCGGCTAACACTAATACGCCTTTATCTTCTTCAGAGTTGATAAATTAAGCTCCCTGCATTGTTGACATTCGCGTCGAAGCATTTTCGGAGGAGCACTGTTTCAGTGAGAAACCTCATTGGGTAAATCCTTTACATACAGAACGGTTGCTGATAAAACTTTTTCTCGTTGCGATTTTTTCACTACTCAATTCATAGCGCAGTATGCGGCATCATTATCAGCTAACGAAGGGCGTTATAATACATTAAAAACCGACTTTCCTTGAACTACCATTACCAATTACCAATGGGAAATTGATTCATAAATTCAACTTTGTTGATTTCGTGCTATTGGCTTGATCAACAAAACGGGTGATTGATTGCAATGCTGAGGAAGTTGGGTTTCGAATTACGACATTGTTAGCCAACCAATAATGATTTCCACTACTGCAGGACGAATTGGTCCGGTGAAAAACGAGATATTATCAGTAGAATCAGTGTCATCAACAGCCGTCCCGTATGAGGACACTGCCGAGTAAAACTCATAATTAAGCTGCGCTCCTCTGAAGAAGTACTAACTCGAACGACAATGACGATGAAACGCGCAACAAAGGTGAGCAGTTGTGGACAATCGACTTGAATCATCGACTCTAAAAGGACGATGGCGTCAAAATGCAAGCCGAAAAAAGTTATTCTGTTACCTAATGCCACTGACTTAATGAGCAAGGGACTATGATTGATGCAGTTTGCTTTTGTAATCTCCAAAAGCTTCGCCCTCAAAATGGTCCTCATATTCAGATAGATCGCTTTTCTCTGCAAGAACACCTTTGATATACTTACCATCAGCCAATCCACTAGCTACTGCTTATGGTGGCAGCTTGAAAGTGCTCCGTTGTGGACGGGTCACATCAAAAAAAGGCTGGCAACTTCAAAATTATTCTGTGACTGAGGTGTAAACAACATGATTTCTTCAATACCATTTCTATACCAGACCCTCTTGTGGTCTCTTGCACTGTCCAGTAGCGTCAGGATGTCTCTTCGTGTGAAGCATTCCGTGTCAGGCGTAATTTTTGCCATTTCCTGCTAAAGGCTATCTAGTGAGTCCTCACTAGGCTTCGCCAAGGGCACACGATGTCTTTCATGAGTGTTCTATGCGGTTCTCGCTGAGTAGATTTTACGAAAAGAGCTCACATAGCTTCACCCACAATGCCAACATGTCCTTTATTCCGTAGTCATGCTTTATTTTTGGTGATTCGCTCCTAAAGTCTGAACAGTTTTTCTTAAAATTTTCAACCACTCCATTATGAAGACTACGAATGAAATAAAATTGCCCATAGTCTATCAGCAGACGAGATGCTTAGAAGACGTTATGCGCCCTACAAAATTAACGGCGAGATCCTCATACCAGTTGCCAAGTGTAAGTCGATTAAGCCCTATATCACAGCTTTTCGATGCTCATAATGTCGATTCAGATGGAATTGCAACAGATCTTGTGACATTTTTCGGCCTATAAACGTCTCCTGTAAATGGTCATTCCTATGATTGCTCATTATACCCAAATTTTACGGTTTTTCTCCATCCGTGCGAGTAACTAAATATCTCATTAATTATACGATAATTAAAGGACTCTTTCACAATCAGATAATAAGCCATTCAAACTAATTTGCTTCTAGGCATATCACGAGGTTCCTGCTGGCCGACGGCGATCTGTTCTTAACATTGAATCAGGTTGGTGAAGCTGCGTTGCAATAATCTCAAGAGAGAATTAAATGACCAACTGACGGCTACTTTAGGTGCAGCCCACTACTGCTCTTACTCACACTTATCTACACTGTTTGATGAAGAAACCTCCTTGACAGAAGGTTGTCCAATGAAAAGAAACTCAGAAGAGACAACGGTTAACTTTCAACAGGTGCTAATTTGTATACCTAAGTATTCTTGTTGAGAACTTATTGACACAGTAGAATCTCATGTGAAAGAACAGTTACGGTAATGGACGTTGGACAGTCAGCATTCACATTTTCTTGTAAAAATTGCCTTTTCCACCGGTTCTTGCATTCTTCATTTAGGTTTCATCACATCATTTATCTGTCACTGAGGATTCATCAAAGAAAGCGATATTGATAGACGCCGAACAGAAACAGCTGCTCGTCGTCCCATCAGCTTGTCATAATCACAAAAGGTCTGCATAGTGCAACGTTCATTAATTCACTTATAACTGTTATCTAATTCAGCAGGCTTTTGGCATACATTCCACCGCCCACGTTTCTTATGGTACCAGCGATGATGGCGATTAATTCGCCACCACAATCACCGAGTATACAAGAGAACACTTCAACACTAAAGGTTTTTTTCCTCTAAATTCTTTCTTTTTTTTGATTGTGAGAGAAAGGGAGAAAGGTGGTGGAGTGGTTGGTGATGCAGACTATCAGGGAGCAAGGTGTTGATCCATATCCTTCCTCTAACACTTACTTGCAGTCAATCAGCGATCGCCCCACGGAGCTCCCTATTTCGAGTTCCTCCAAGATCGCAAAGAGAATCATTTCGATCTGCGTTCTACGTCATTAATGAACACGACAAAATCCACAAGTAGCTATCAAAACAGCAAGAGAAATATTCGAGGGCTTTATGAGCAGCATGCAAGAACTAATCGAGTGCTAGAAGTGTTGAGATCCGGACAGTAAATTGTGATGACGAGTCGTACAACAACATAACATAAAAATCGTTGCTAAATAACACACCTTCTAGTTTGGTGTAGCTAGGGATGTTCTTGAGTATCGAATTTTGGTAAAGTGCATATTCCAGTCAGAGTTCCCAAGAAGAAAGCGGGTTTGACAACCACGAATGCTCCAACACAGCGCCCAGCGGATCGGTCATGAAATAGAAATTTTTTCTAAGAACTAGATTACCTTATGAAATGAGTTCTTATTAGGGCGAGCTCGATTTTTTGTGAGTTGTATGTACAAATTAATGAGGGAGGGATACAAGCAAGTGTGCTAATTAAAAGGCATCATGTATTCTCCACAGTAATTCTCGTGTCCTCTGTATTTCGATTTTCTATTGAACACATCCAGTATTTCTCTCTAGATTGTCGGCTTTGTGTGAGGAAGATATAAAAAAGGTTGTAGGTGAAATTTCTAATACTCTTCCTCGACGATCACATGATCAGAAGGCTTCATTTGCTGACGGGTCACGACTGCTATAATAGAATTGGTTCAGGACCTAAATTTCTATCAATTTTCGCGAATTAGCTATAGGTAACTTGAATGGTACACTATTGGCACTGTTTCGCAGTTCAGGTATCTCTTATTAGATTAGTTTCCAAACAAAAAAAAAACTCAAGTCGACTCCCAGGAACGTTCCTAGTATAACTAAAAAGTGAGCCGCCCAGAAGATTCTTAGGAAGATTGACAGTAAACCAAATGCAATATTGAGGCAAAGCTAGGAAAAGAGCGCCACCAAAACCATTGGTTAGAGCTTTTAAAAGCTGTAAATCAAACTAAATGTGTGTTATTAAAGGATAAAGCTATCGGCGATGATCAATCCTGGGGGATGGGCAACGCATACTTTTTCAATTTTTTTTTCGTATAAGGTGTGAATGCATATCTGGCTTTTACAATGACTCGCGGTGGTCTACCGCTGTAAAGAGCTAGAGCTGCCTATCCTCCCAAATAAGGGTGGGACAAGACTGGTACCAGTTTACCGAGCCCGGAGGGTTGCGCGGCTTGGTGAACCATGAGTACGTAATCGAACCATCGACCCTGTGTACGACGTAGTGCACTTTGGCCACTGGTCCACATACGCTCCTTTGTGTACACTATCTTTATTATAAAAATGCTTTTTTCCAGGTCCCGAAAATGTTTGAGTGTCAGTCGCCGTGTTCAGTTCCTTCGAACAGCAGTCATTCGTCCTGTACTTCAGCTAGTAGCGGAGATACATTCAGGCGAATCTCAACGAACAGTTATGGAAGCAGTCTTACCGATAACTCTGACTCGACTTTCGAGATCGACTCGAGGTAAGTTCACGATCGCATGACGAAAAAACACGGAATCGTAGGAAGGAAAGACGTTATTAGACGTTATTAGAGTAGCTTAACCGGCGACGAATATGAATAAAAGAATAGTGAAACAAGTTTCAACTTTTACTCTAATGATTCATCTTCAGAATGTGTTTTTTACTTCGTGGATGCCAGCACTTCTAGCATTCAATTCGTTGTTTCGTCCTCTTCTTGAGCGCCGTAGAATATTGGTTGAGCAAGTCTGCTAGCAGTCTCAAAGATAATCAAGCTGTGGCGTTCCATAGGGCGTTGTTGCTCACTGCCGCAGAGAGTTGGGGGTGGAGCTCGGCTCCACTCGTACCGAAACGAGCAACGCAACCACTCAGCCGTGGCACCTCATGATGAAACAAGGATATTTGTTATTCATTTTTCCAGTAAAAGTGCATTCAATTTTTGCGTATTTGAAAGAAATCGCGGGACTTATGTGTTAGACGGTGACAAATATTTAAACCGATTTTATTTGCTGGAAAGGAAATTTCCATAAGAATGTTAGTAATCAGTCGAAAGCTTCAATCTCTGGCTATGACTGTTCGTCGCTGTTTTTCAAGACATCTTTATATTGCTGTAGTATTCCGAATAAAATTTTTTTCTCACACTCGCCTTTTGCCTACATTTCCATCACGCGTATGAATTGCTGAAAACCGAAAAGCATATTAGCGTGTAGAGAGTTTTTCCTCGTATCAAAATCTACGTTTTTTTTAAGTTTTCACCGGTACAGTAAAAAAAATCCCTAATTTAATAATAATATTTCGAATGCCATCAACGCCCTGTCCCCCGCTCCGTGATTTGCCCGGTAAGCAAAGTCGCCGAAAATCTAAAATTCGATCTCATTTGCTCTGCTAACGATATTTCCAAAGCATAAGTACAACGTTGGAATATTTATTATTGTGCTATGAATAAAAATAAATAAGTCAATCAGCACTATGGTCACTATGAACACTACAATTACTTTGCCGACATTCAAGAGGCCACAATGTCCTAATTGCTTCCAATCTTAATTTCATAGCATCATCACCTAATTATAAACAAAAATTACATTGAGACTATAAGACTGAAAGCCAAAAAATTGTTACCTGCGATTGTGGTGCCACATAAACTCCGCCAAGTACGACTCAAGGTGATAACGTGCGCTTCATAGTTGAGCAACATGTGAAGGGAAGCCACAACGATAATTTTTAGTTAGGTAATTTGAGGAAAATATAATGAAAGAAACCACAGCGACGGCTAGTTAATAAGGTAATTGCCTGAAGCTCTATAGTGATCTGCAGCACTATGCGTTGAAACGACGGCAACCATTGTTATTTTATCAGGGTTTTTTAACGCATCGACGAAAACATTGTATAAAAACACGTGATTCTGATACTACGGGAAAACCTTTCCACTCTGATATGCTTTTCGTGCTCATAGCGATTTATACGCGTGATAAAAATGAAGACGAAAGGTAGATTTGAAACAAAATTATATTCTGGATGTTACAGCGTCATAAAAGGGTGTTTTTGACAAACCGGTGACGTGCAGTCAATGATCCAAGCTTTAAAACGCTTGCTTACATTCCAATGAAAATTTTTGTCCGGCGAAAAAGATTGGTCTGAATATTTGTCGCTGTTCAACACTTAAGTACCGAAATCCGTTTCACTGCCCAAACAGGTGGAATCTACTTGGGTAAAAGCCGCATAGTTTGATAGATGATCGTTATGCTTCGAGTAGTCGAAACAAAGGTAACAATAATGAAGAATCTTGTAGAATATCCAGCTAATCAACTTCACTACATAATCTTGCATAGATAGATAGCTGACTTACATATATGGATGGGATTATTTAGGCTCTTGATGGCGTTAGGAAACCAATAACTTTATACATACAATGAGCTCGCTATTAGTGGCTATATAAACTACAGAGCCGCAACGGATAAAGCTTTCTTTGCTGACCAACTCCTAGTGGGTGTACTGTGAATTTAACTTCACCTATCGTCGAAGAGGTGATTGAAACTATGTACAGTGACTAATGGTAGCTTGCCGATATATCATATCAGTGTTAGTGTTTTTGATCTGTCAGAAAAACCCAGTGATAATTTGTCAACCTTGTGAGGAAATGTGGGTATCGGTGAATGCAGCACGAGAAATTAGATCAGCGGTAATATACGAGTATCAAGGAACCTCTATGCACTGCGGTACGCGTGCCCTTCTGAAGCTGTGTAAGCACTTTCTCTTACACTGCACACAATTCCAATATTACTTATGGACTACTCGTGAATGGTTCTACGCACTTGATGATAATGTGATAATACCGAAAACTTGTTTCGCAACGTCATTATATCAGTCGCCTCTATAGTTTCGTATTTACGCATACGTTTTTGTATAACGTTTAGTGCGGATCCGAGCGCTTCCTGCTTCAACTCGTTTTGAGCATGAACGATTTATTTGCAGATTTATCTGCTGCTCGTGGATTAGGTGTTCTCCAAGAACGGCGTTGATTACTGCTCAAGTAGTTTTTCGCAGATATCCTGAGAATCTTTCATTATTATTTGAGCCAACTTGTCATGTGGTCTGGTAAGGGCTCTTGTACAGCCCGATACACGCGTATCGATCCTACAGACTCTTCAGTCGGGCAGAACCCGTCGTCCTTCGATCTGTTTATACTCAGTTCTTTCGGGAGCCCTACTCTCTCTATAGGGAGTCATCGAAGACGAACATTTTACACTCTATGTCAAGTGAAATTTTTACGTAACACAGAGTGTTGCGCACTCGATTGCTCTTTGGCT
Source organism: Parelaphostrongylus tenuis (assembly GCA_019055375.1). Lineage (NCBI taxonomy): Eukaryota > Metazoa > Nematoda > Chromadorea > Rhabditida > Metastrongylidae > Parelaphostrongylus > Parelaphostrongylus tenuis. The sequence goes on from JAHQIW010003240.1 coordinate 308,778, forward strand.
GGTATTTTTATAATATCATACCTTTATTTCGAGTGCTTTGTTAAGATCACGCTCAAATTCTAATAGATCATTTCATTATGATTTGAGACAACTTGTCATGTGGTCATTCTGCCCGACTGACAAGTGTGTAAGGACGAAACAAGTGTTTCGGGCTGTACAAGAGCCCTTACCAGAATACATGAGAAGATCGCTCAAATAATAATGAAAGGATCTACTGAAATTTGAACGTGGTCTCAACAAAGCACTTGAAATAAAGGTATAATATCCTGAGATTGTCATAACAGAATAAACGGATCTCCATTAAAGACAGTCATTGGTTTTTGCACAGTGGAGGTTGTGAGTTGATTTGAGCCTAGTACTACATTTAGACCAGTGAAGGTGGAGCGAGAAGATTGCATAGACTGAGCGGTATAACTATTACCGATTTATCTACCGTTTAGTTTTGTGATGTTAATTGTAATGCTGAATACATTTGTAAGCTTCTAGTGCAGTTATCGTTAAAAAATTACGATTTTGCTCGAATGAATAATCGATGATTATTCAGACGATCTTCGGCTTGGTCTGCACTTCGGAATGCGGTTCTGGAAGTAGATCATTGTCGTAAGGCGCCGGTGGATATCACTATTGATGGATCTAATGAATCACCACAAAAGAAGGTTTCATCAATTAGCAAAGGCAAACTAAGACGAATTGCTACTCAGGTGTGGTGTCGATTTTCTACAAAATCAGAAGAGATTCTTCATAAGGTGTACAAGAAAGCGACCTTGATTTCTTTCCACTGAAAATATCGAATAGATTAGTTAGATCGTGGCTTTGAAAGCTGAACCAGAACCTTTGAATCTTCCTCAAAAATAAAATCGAAAACCGATAGGTAAAGGGGTATTTTCCTTCTTTTAGATAAGTATCTATTTTTGACAATTTTTTAAAACATTCGTGCATTTCTTGACAGTTATCATAAGCGATTTGTACCAGCTCACGAACTTATTACTATGCTTCTGCGACTGATAAACAGACAGTAAGTCGATAATACAAAATCATTTCAAAAATGGGTGCCGTGTTAGTAAATAAAATTCTTAAGAGATAATTAATTTTCCGTCTAAAATGTTCTGAAGCTTCTTTAGAATTGTGAAAGTCGTATCCTGATTCAAGTTTCACAGACTTCCCTATCTACCACTTTATTTTTGCAGAATCACTGGTCCTTTCATGAGATATTCTTCTCTAGTTGGGCACCAATACTCTTGCTGTAATGAAAATTAATATCTTTGCAAGAGCACGACATAATGGTGATTTATACTTTTAAGACAATCGCATAGTTCATAATTTCTTAAAGGTCACACGCGCTATACGACGAAAGCGTCGCGAATCAATGGCTATTCGACGCGAATCGCGTGCTACTCGCGTCGTTGCCGCAATCCTCAGTGAGTTATTCAAAATACTTTATTGATTCCTAATACGTTTCAATCAATAAACTTTATTTTAGTTGCGTTTCTCATCTGTTGGATTCCATACTTTTGTGTCAGCGTGGCACGCGGTATTGCTATGGGTTTTTCTATACAGATCAACCTTCATTTTCATCTTGAGCCGTATGTGTTGACGTCCTGGCTCGGCTACGCGCATTCGTGCTTCAATCCCGTGATCTACATGTACCTAAATTCGAGTTTCCGCGCTACCATACGTGTAGTAATTAGTCGAACAAGGAAAGGCGAATGATGACAACAAATGAATCCGTGCCCCCATGTAGAGTCATAACAAAACGGTCAAATCGTGCTTTTTGCTCACAGAACGTGCAGAACGTGCCATTCATTGAAATCTATTTACTCCAGAATCCGCTAATATAGGGTCAATCCTTTTCTGATAAGCTTTACTTGAAAAATCTACACGCACTTGCCAAACTTTATGGTTGCTATAATCAACAGTTTACACAGTAAAACTCAGCTCATAATATTAGATTGGGTTGCCGAGAAATTTTCCTCACTGTTTCGTTTTTGTTGGTCATTTTTCATGCATAAGTCTTGTTTCTACTATAGAGCAGCTTCTTGTGGTTATTTTGATATATAACACTTATGCATCTGTTCCTGATTTTATTCTTCATCTGGACACGAGGTGTTTAATATTCTTTATTTAACCACTCATGTTTCGGCAGTTCATCTTTTTCAGAGCCTGGAAAGATGAAGTTGTCTACAGTCCAATCAGTCAAACACTATCCTTGCTTAGGAACATAAAATCACTAAACATCGAGACACCAATCAGCCAAACAGAATACCATTCGCCCAGAAATATGAAACATCAGCGCAAAATATTTTAGAAACGTATAGGATTAACACGACCAAACCGACTATAAACCGCAGGGAAGAATGCCTCGCTATCACTTGTGATACGAATCAGTATATAAGACTGTTGTTGTTTACAAGCCAATGTGATCTCATTCCGGTGATCTCCACCTGAATTATTCGGTGGGAGACATATAAAAAAGCGATGAGTATGTTAAGAGTTGGTTTTGTGCTTGATGCGATGAGAAATTTAGGTGTGGTGTTTCTTTTCAAAACGAGTTATGGAGGCGTTTGATTCATTGGATTGTAGGCAACTTGACCTTTCCAGACTCGGAAGAAGACGAACCGCCAAAACGTCAGCTGTTGAATAAAGAAAATTATAACATCTCTTGCCTGGCTTAAGAAGAAAATTAGGAACTATTGAATCATGTCGAGGTTGAAAGATAGTTGGTCTTAGGAATTATGCATTGTTTTGAGATTTAATTGTCCCGAGAGCAAAAACGATTGTTAATGCCACACGAATATAGTCTGGGTTCACGTGCTTCCTTGACCCGTAACGATACTCGTGTAACATCGCTAATCGTTCTTGCTCACGGGACAATTCCATCTTAAAACTAATGAATAAGTATTATATATCAAAATAGCTGCAAAAAGCTGCTCCAAACGGTAGCAAAAAGAAAGCTTAAATGCATGAAGAATGATTAACAAAGACGAAAAAGTCCGGAAAATTTCTTGTCAATCGAAGTAAATTGCAGAACAAGTTTACTCAGAAAGCTTTTATCAAATTGAAAGTGCGGTACTCTAATTTCCAGTGTGCGAAGCCTAATTTTTGAATAACCGAAACATTGGCAGGCTCTCATAAGAGACCTTAATTCACATCTCTTCAGTTGTACTTTCGTCAAGTCTAACTCCTTGAATATGTTTTAGAGATTTATTCGCAATATCAAGGATGAAAATTTACATTTTTTGATTCTCCAATGTAAGTACGATCGAAGTAAAAGCGACCTTAGCGCATCAACAAATCTTGCTGATGAAATTTGGTCATCAATTTGCTATTGGGAAGATGAGCCTTGAGAAAAAAGGAAAGACGGAGACTTTTTCGTGAGTTTGAAGAAACAGAATATCTTCACCACAGCGTGAGCAAACATTTTCCTTGTTCGTAAAGATCTGCATGTTTTAACGGGTTTCTCATAAAATCAAAAAATTGTTCGCGATTTGATTTTATTACGCAAAGATCCTGACCTAATATGTGAGTTGGGATCAACACTGATATCACCATGAGGTGTACCCGCTTCACCTTGGGTTATAAATGTTACTCAATGCAATAATGCTTAAATATATTTTAGTCGGACTAGTTTTGAGCATGAAAAACAAGACAGTTGTAAAATAAAGCATAGACAATTGTCGATTTTTTTCGGATTCCCACTATTTAGTGTCGCAGCTGACTACAGTCGATAGAGCCTTATTTTTAGAGCGAACTTCATCTTAGTATTCAACTTAGAGGTATTTATATTCATTTACTCGGAGCATCTAGATTTCTATGACTTTCCACATATCAACGAAGCGATTTTTATAAGTGTTCTGTTAATGGGATATACTATTTGTGCCATATTGTCGTTCTATGTATTATATACACCATCCCATCATTACGATTTCTTTATATTTCTTCGGGTCACTTATTCGAAATAAAGCTAACTCGTTTATTGCGCCTTGAAAGCGTGTTGAACACAACGGTTAACTGCGATACACATGACATTGATTCCATCGCACATCCTAAGCTCATCAAGCCTGTCTGGGGCATATATTTTAGGACTTCAGTTAAGTTTAATCCTAAGAATCCTTTTCGTTTACTACTTTTTAGCAGTGGTAAGATTTCCAGATATAAATCCAAGATTGTTGAGTAGTACACAAAAATTTTTGCATAGGATGAGATGCGACAGAAGTGGTTCTAGGTCGATGGCCTTAATGGTGTAGGTGGTAGGATGCTGTCTCAAATGGACATGGAACGCAGGTTCAGCTTCCGCCTGAAGTAGTGTTTTTGTGCATTACTCAACGTTTTTACATCTTTACCTGTAGCATCATAACACTGCTAAAAAGCAGTAAAAAAATAAGGTTATACACATTCATTAGCTGTCCCGTAGCTTGGTTCAATGCCGTTCTGTGCTTACACAACCAAACACGTTGAAGATTAGTTGATGACAGCTACGATAGGATATATCGGAGATATAGGGAAGCTAAGCAGTGGTCCGCGTGATGTATTGGTATCACGCGGTCCGGTAAGGGTGAAACGTGGGTTCACTTCCAGCCCAAGACTATTATGCGTACCACTAAGCACTCTTGGATCTATATTTTTGATTTCACATAGGCCTTAGGAAAGTCAATGATGTAGAAACGTTCGAACCGCTAGCCGAATAGCCGTTTTGATCGTTAGCTAAATCATGTAAAAGAAATTATTGATTATCCCTGAGGAAGTTTAATAAGTCGGTTTCTGAGTCTCCGCTTAAAGTCTATTCGACCTGCATTCAACAATATTTATATCAAAAAGAACCGCTTCAATATCCGCCAAGTTCATGCGTATTTAGTTAGGAATTCTTCCTGCTTGAGAGATGCGAGGTACCCAGTCAATTACAACAAGTACTAGGTTCTGCAGTGTAAATGTGAAAAACGAATTATATAAAACGAGTAGTCTAGATAAAATATGTATCTAATTGTCCTTCATTGGATGAAGATCCACCACAGGACTCGCCAACAACGACCGTTTCAACGTTTATTTATCATTGGGTTGCCCTATTATCACCTTCGCACTATTGGTTGATTCGGTTTTTCTTACATTTGGAATCGGGCTGTTGCCAAAAAGTGTATTGTAGTATGCTGAAGAGTTTTCTAAGAGCTTAGAAAGAGGGTATAAAACAGTACTCGTGCCACATATTAAAAAATTAAAATCAAAGTAGATTAGCGGCAATTTGATGATGCTTGAGGAATCTAATTTGGAAACCACTGCAGAAGACGACCGAGAAGATTAACACTGTTTTGGTAAGCACTACTGCCGATTGGGCTGTGAGCTACTAGTTCAAGGGCTTCAGATAAGTACGGATACGATCTGTCAAAGACAGACCTTGGATACGGCCATGACAACACCGCTCACCAATCAGATGGGTGGGCTACCGCAAAGTGATGTCTCGGACACATAAGTTGCCACGGCCGCAGTGCACGCGTGACCATTTCTTTCGCGGCGGCCGCATAGGCAAGAATTTCTAAAGTCGATCGTCACTGGAAATGAATCCTGAGTTAACTACAAGATTCAAAACGCGTTACGCCTGTTGGCTGCCTGGCGGCAAAGACCGACCAACTCAGCCAAAGCTTAAGTTTTATGTGCGAAAGTGTCCTCGGTTTTTTAAGGTTTGGTAAAGCATGCTGTTTTCCGAACTGTTCGACAGCAAGCAGACAATGACTGCCGATGTCTCTGTAGAAGAAACTCTAAAAGTTGGCCACAGCAGTGCGAACGAAACGCCTGGAACGACCATTCTCACCGTTCTCTTAAACAACGCTCGACCTCACATCGCAAAGTCAAATCGCCGCATTTTAGAGCACGGGGCTGGTTTATGGTAACACATCAGTCATATAGCTGTGGTATTGCTCTATCAGATTATTATCTCTCCCTCACCTTTAAGTAGCACCTGCGGAAGAACACAATCTAGAGGCTACGCACCCACCTTAGAAGTTACCTCACCGATTTTCTTAATCGCCAGCGTCGTTTTTTCTTAGAGACAGGCATCTGATCTATTCCTAATAAATGGGTGTATATCATTGGTGTTTGAATGATTGTGATTGTTTACTAATTGATTTTTTCAAATAAATAGCAACTGAGTTAACAAAAGTGTCCAACTGCGAAGTTAATAATGGGACAACCCAAATTATCATGGTGAGTCGCAATTGAAGCTTCTGAGCAAGCGATTTTCCTGTACACACGGGCGTTTTGAATTTACCTCTTGTCTTTTCTTCGATCTTGCTTATCGGGTAGAAAAATTATGAATTATCACAGTAAAACAGAAAATTCAAAGGTTTTTCAAGATTGAGAATGTAAACCTAATAACCTGTTGGGCTTTGCGTGTATCACATATGATATAGCGGTTGCGGCGGCGCACACAAGAGGACTGGGATGGCGCTGATTGAACGATGACATAACACGAGAGACTTTTATGAGAGGTTTTTTTTTGACAAAATAGCGCCAATGTTTGGAAATTCTTTATGCTTTAACAAAAAAACCACATCGTTGCCTAATAGACCATAGTTCCAGCTGATAAAAAACATTTGCTCCGATCACTGCTTTCGTAGTCATGCGATAGTTTGAGAAACGCACACTTAAGCACCCCGATTTGTCTCTAGAAAACCGTTCTCAGTACGTCTAGTTAATTAGAAGAAAATAATATTTTGCATTTAAGACACTTTCTTTCAGCGTCACAGCGGATTTTTTGACATTATATGATACAATTTCACTTCTAATGGAACTTTATAGCTACAAAAAAATTGGTTATTGCTGGAGTTACTTTTATAAACTAGTTAGAAAAAAACTCCTTCGTGTGCTAAGATTTTCAGCTTTAACGTTAAAACTATATTCTTGGAGAAACAACTCCTTTCGAATCTATCGCAAGTTTTTCCTGTTTGAGTTAAATTTCTTTTGACATTTACCTTATTCATCCCCAAATTTTAACGTCAACATCAATCCGACGAAGCAGTATAGCATAAGAAAATTTTTCAACAACGAAAAACAGTGACCATCCTGTTATCTATAAATCACATTTAAACATTTTTTTATATTACTCTATATACATAATGTGAAAGGGCATGAAAACGAAAGTTGAAATCCCAACCTATGCAATATATTAAACATTGAACTATTCCAAACAAGCATGCATCTTTACGCAAGCTATAGCCTGTAAATACTTCTGTGGCATGGCCCCAAACAGTACGAGTACCTGCTTCTCTTTTCAACATTCTATACCATTTGACACAATGTCATCTTGAGGCCTTGAAGTCAGCTCGTTCCGAGAAGTGTCTTTCTTAGATAGCAGAGTTACACCTTGCACTTGTATGGCCGATGACGACATGTTTGATCTGCTCAGCTAATGCTCTTGGGTTACCCAGCTAATGTCCTCCACTTCTATCAGGAAGTTTCACAGTATATCTCTGATTGGGATATGCAAGCGAAATCTCAGATCAGTGCTGTTGAAAAGCTTTTCCTCAAAATTTCTATCAGGGTTAGTTATTCTTACAAATCCTACGAATAGCAGCTTCACAACAGTCTGCGAAACGGTGATTCTCGCTGAAGTCCTACACCGAATCTTAAGATATACTTTCGAAATTGTAGTAGTCATTATTGACAACTCATAGATTCCTACAGTCTTATCGAATGAACAACGACCTCGTAGAGTACACATCACCTAGAATAACATTGCTATTCTGCAGTCAATGAGATAACACATCTAATTCAAACATGTCATTGTATTGAGCTTCGATTGCCTGGGAATATCGGGCTCCACTCTCCGTACAATAACTATGATTCAATATAGCTATGTATTGAGAAAACCATATCGATTGAAAGATTAAATTTTGTTCTATTAGGTAATGAAGAATACCTATCGGGAGCAGGTGGCGGATTAGATCTCTTATGTAATAATGATGAAACTTCACCGGCTTCTGCACTTGCTCACGTTGGAATTGCTTGGAGAGGTAGAATTCGAAGGGGTACAGGAAGCCTTTCCAGCAATTCTATTAAAGTCCCAACTCCTAATGTACATTAGTAACCGATTGGTTGACATCGCATGCAGAGTGCTGCACCATTTCTGCTAGGCTACCCCTTGCACTGTCAATCACTGCGACGACTTTTGGTTGTAGTATGGAATCAGTGCTATCAGAACTTTAAATTTTAATCGTAATAATCTGATAAAGACATAACATGTTTTGAGCCATGTGTAAGTGCTGTACAGGCGCATGTTTCGCCCTATCGAAACTCATCAGTACCAACGTCCCTCGGTTCAGCCGATGCTCTCAGTTATATTCCTCCATGAAGGAATCGACAGCGGGTGTGAAAGACAATTTGATTCTGAATGCTACAACGCTGTGAAAAGGCTTCTTCAAAAAACGATAGAGTAGTGCAGTAGCTCGCAGTTTATGCTTTCGATTGATTACTAACATTCTCATGAAAAGTTCTGTTCACCGATAGGAGTCCTTTCTTCATTCCATGCCCTCTAACGGAAAAGTATCAAATGAGAGAGTAAATGATTGAAATTTGAATGAATATGGATAAGATAATATGAAAATGTGCAGCAGCAGTACGAGCTATTTGAAAATACTGAGTTCTAGGTGGAGGTATCGGCATGGTCCCTATATAATTGAAGTTTCATCTGTCATATTTGACCGCTTACTGGCGATGAATTCCCTTTAGTGACGTTAAAAATCTATATTCGTTAGAAAACCACTAGTCACTATAGCTCGTAGCGTCTGATTTCAACGTGATAGTCAAAGGTGTTAATGGAAATAAGTACTTAGCGCATTCTAAAGATTTGATGAATGCCGAACGCTTTGTTCTTTACACAAAGTTTCATTCTTTTACTCTTGGCTCTTTCACCTCATTCAGAGCGTCACTACCATTGTACTATTATTACCAGTGTGAATGCTATATCAATAGGAATCGGTTAATTAGCTGCCACTTTTTGACTACTTATCATTATATAGTCTTGTCCCCTCAAAATTGTAATTTCCTCAAAAACGTTGATAATTACCTATTGTCTCCAAGAAGAGTTACTTGAACGACTGCAGTAAAGTGGCACATCCCATTAGTTATATTACTTTGACAATATGAAAAGCCGATGTGAGATCCGCTAAGTATGTCACACAATGATATACTTAGTTCAAGTTCAATGCCGTTCTAGTGTTTATCGTTCTAAGAGCGATGGTGTTGTGTTCCTGTGAAGACGAATGGAAGAACTGAACAAATGTCCGACGGATCTTCCTGTAAAACATACATTTGATCGGGCGCTCATGTTTTACCTGTGATCTGATAGTCCAAGTTGTATTGGAGTATAAAAAGTCATATTCCGGATCGTATTCAATACAAAATATGGAGGACTTCATCAGTCTATGGGGGTTAAGTCTTTAATGTGTCATTCACACGTACATGAAAAGCCACAGTCCAATTCAAAAAAAAGCTTTTAGATGGAGGCAAAGTGTTAGTTAAATTATTCTAAAAAAAACCTTGAACTATAGAGAAGGAAAGAAAAGGGAATTCACCATTAGCGGTCTTTCCCACTAATCTACTCACCTAGAGCACGCCAAATATAGGAGTGGATTCAGCCCGCAGTAGATAATCCAGTACAGGTTTACTGCGAATGTTGTCCACTTAGAATTTGGAAGGAAAAAGTAGTCAAAATGCCAGAATATTATCACACTAGTTAACACTAAAAATACAATTGCTGCATGTATGATCAACTGTAGCTCAGCCCTCCGCACAGTGTTTAGTCCATGCCTCATCTGAAATCACACCGAATTAAACACTATGACTAACTGGTAACTGGTACCAATGATTACAATAGTAATATTGATGATGATTATAAGAATAATAAAGCATTCAAGAGTTTTCCGAGGTACGACTTTATACCTTTTCGCTTTTTTCCTCGTTGCGTGCAACCAATGAATAGTAACTTAGAAGATATTCCAGATCACTTAGTGCTTAGTTGAATACTTGAACGGTGAGCTATTCTTAGTGTCTTGCTAGTATCAGCATATGCCATCCTGTGACACAAAAAAATATTCACAGCTAAGAAGGCAGCGGCACCAAGTGGCCACATGTACGTCGACCAATCACATATGGGATCAAATCTAGAAGCGATGGCTTGTCTCAAGGTTTATTCGCTGCTTCTGTCTGCCATCTACCGTCAACTGATCTTATCATCTAGCCGTCACACCACATATTTATACCTAATACAGTTGAGTGATGAGCAAAAAAGAGAAATCGCATACTCGACCAAATCTGTTAAAGATTGGTGGTTCACAGCTATCATAGAGAGTGGTAGCACGCATCCCCAGTATAGATGAAACGCGGATTTGACTCCCGTCTGAGGTGGTATTTTTGCTCACCACTCAGTTCTCCTATGTATAAATGAAACATCATGAAGCTGCGAAACGACAGTAAAATACTATAAAGTTCGAGTGTTACTGCATATTAACTCAAATACATGTTCTTCAAAGTAGAGAAAGAGCACAAATAACCAAGTGCTAGACGCAAACAGAATACATGCTCTGCAGGCGAGCTATACCATTATGCTATGTGGCTGTTATTACCGAAATGTATATGAGATTGTTAAGATCAACTCTAGTAGGACTGGATCTACGGAGAACATTTTTCAGAGTTCTCTTGTTTCTTATTGCATCACCACAACCCACCACAATATCTTTTCTTAGCAATATTCTAATCTTGTGAGTGCTATCGGCAATGGAAAGTGGATAGGCACTGAATAATGACAAACATTGTGATTTCAATTACATCTTCAGCTTAGCTAATCTTTACGCTTACCGGATCAATTATGTTTGTCGGCGATAGCTGATATTGAATGAGGTTAGAACGTAATTGAGGAAAAGGCGAAACAATGGTCTTTTAGACCTTTTATGGGATCTGATATGACACTTTTAGTGGTGGACGGTGGTTTGGCTCCAGCCTCAACAGGGGCACGGTGCCTTTTGAAATAGCTAATCTTTTAGAGTTGCACCCCATACATATAAAGGAATCGACGCCAAATTAGTTACACTGTCAGCAGAGTAAAGAGATCACTCAACACTGCAGCGATGACATATCATTGCATTTCAAGAGATAAAATCATCTGACATTGCAGTGATTAACAGTTCATTGCTTATGGCTAGTAAATTGAATAATACTCTTGAATTCAACTGTTTTTTATGGCAATAGATCATACAGAAACGACTAATAATATTTGGCTTGCCTATAAGTTTAGACACTAGAGCATCAAACATCAAACTTATCAACCAGAACTAATCAAAATTGCTTGAAGACACCATTCAAAGTATGCACCATCAGCCTGAACATATTTTTGCCATCGTTCAGGCAGCAAATCAATATCGCTTTGTGCAGAATTTTCTGAGCTTTCTTCGGGATCAAAAACGTCCATGCTTGCCACATCATGACCGCTCAACGAAGCCTCTACCGCAATTTGCTGCTTTGCGAATGCTAATTGGACTTCACTAACCGTTTTCAAGAAGGTCAACTGTGCAGAGACTCAAGGATTTGTATCCAGGCGAACACAGTCGGCAATAAGTTGATTTTCTTCGAATTAATAGCTGTCATTAAGTCAACGAGGAACTCCAACTCCACCTACAATTCAAATCGCATCAAAGGCTATGTTTATCACCGTTTAAGACCGGACCGGACCAGTTCACTAGAACTTGCTTCAGTTTGGAAGATGAGCAACGTCAGGCGCTACTTCGAGCACTTGGACCGCTGCATTCGTATCCTGTCGTGCCGACGTCGTCGCAGTCTCATCGTGTTTCGAGACGACGCAACGTTCCACGTCGCCAAATTGACATGATAGGAATTATTCGCCCCACAATCCTGACTCGTCGTCGCCTATTACCTGCCCTGGTCGTTGGAGCACTTCGTGAGCGAAAAGAATTTTTAAGACATCAATCAGTTGCGCCGAGGACTGCCAACTTTCTTTGAATGCATGATGACGAACTTCATCAATATCTATTTGTTGCATGAAAGATAAGAAGAATTTTTCTAGGCTGATAACGCATACTTTGAAAAGTGTTGTCAAGCAATCTTAACTACTTCTGGTTGATAAATTTGGCGTTTATTGCTCTAGTCCCAAAACTTGTGAGAAGACCTAATAATTCTTGAGCCTGCATAATAGTTTTTGCGAGTTTGAAACCCATTCTGATTTCTGCCTGTGTTTTTCGCATGACGTACTTTATATTGCACTTCATCAGAAAGGTATAACCTATATACGGATTCTAAAAATTATTAAAAGAGAAGTTCTACATAACCAGTCATCACTATTTCACTGATTCCAACAACTCTTGTATTTGATCCGTTTTGATAAATTATACACTGTCATAATTATCGTTAGTGCATTTGCTGGTGAGCGCATAATTTCTTCTATGAATTCTGTTATCCATCATTTTGGCTGCACAGCGAGTAATATCAAGCTGAACAATAGGTGTGCATGCGATTTTTGACTCATTGGTCGATTCTCCAGGAGCCGTGATCAAGTCTTTCGTCACAGTCATGAACTTTTGCCAGGCATCCAAGTTCAACTTCTGTAATAAATAATCACCTCGTCTGATAGTATTTACTCCCTATGCTACGAGTTTCTCGTCGACCTGTTTTCCTCTAACTTGTTCGTATCCTAGATCCCGCTACTTCCACTCCGTTGAGTTCATGAAATCTCCCCTTAGCTTCCCGATACTCTTCAAGGAGATGACCTCTTTTATTAGAACAAATTTCAATAACAGCATGAATCTGTTGAATATATTGAAGAAAAGAAATAACATGAACAGACAAACCATATTTACATTGACAGCAATCGCTATGTAGACAATGAAAGTAATGATAACAAGTGGAATGGAAACCAGATAATCAAACCTTGCCATTACAGAGGAACCTTCCTCATGCGTATACGACCATGCCCACCTGAATCGTAGAAAATGTGACATTTTGAAGGACTCCCTCAACGCTATGTAAATTTCACCACGCAGTCTGATTTTAAAGGAGGATAGAAAAAACTTCTTGGATAGGTTGGCGTTTAGAAGAATGTATAGGTTTCTACCTGTCCGGATAATATAAAACTTTTGCAAAAGTAAGCAGACATATCCAGAATATGAAACAATATGTAAACGATAGCACTACTCCAATCTGAAAAGCTTCTGCTAAATTCTGTTACACATTACTTCACAATATTTTTACACGTTATATTCATACATGGATAACGTGGCTAACCCTTACTGAACGTCAATCTATTATCACACGACGAAAGTACAAGGTCATAGTAAAGTTGTAGCAGTGCGCGGTATAACACTTGAAGTGATATTCTTTTCTGTGTTTCCGATACATGGAAACTTTTCTTTAATTCTTGCAATCAAACAGTAACTAATGCATCTGAAATCCTGCAGCAAGTGCCGTCTACGGGATAGTGTCTCACTGAAAAATTCTCACATAATTATCAATTTTTGAAGAAAAAACTTGCTGTTGAAGGAATTGCGCACTCTGGAGAGTGTGTTTAGTATAGTAAAGCGGTGCAGTTTTGTCTCTGCCTCGAACTGGCTTCGCATGGAGTGGTCAGCGCCTTTTTTGAAAAGCAACTTTGTTCTCTAATTCCAATAATGATTTTCGGGTGTTGTGGGAGGATATCAAAACTGGAAGGCAACCAGCGTAATATTGCTTTCTTAAAATGAACAACTTCATAAAATGATCACAGCAATAATTATATAGAGTGAGTAAGTTTTTTTCGTTCCAAAAAATTTGCTACGCATCATAGTAATGTGTGGGCATTGGAAGACCATAGAGACATCACCTATCACCTGCCGCCTATCTTCCCGGTGATCGTCGAATGACTGGAGCGGACACGAGCGACACTTCAAATTTTCCTTATCGCGTGCAAAAGTAGCTCAGTGAGTCTCCCTCGCTCTAGGGATTCGTAGAGCATCATATCTTTCTTTGAGTCTTTTCATGAAAAATTCGGACCTTTGGGTCGCTGGTCTTCCTGTAAAGCGCTTGATATTCCGAGAAATCCAGTCGGTAGCGGCTCTCGTCCATCGGTTGTCGTGGAAGTGCATCACGTGTCCGGCCCACCTTAGTTTCGATATCCTGGCGTGTAAAACGGCCTCTTTGATATTTGATCGTTGATGTCGGTCGGATCTTCGGATCGTTTCTCTCATTTGCGAGATACGGGATACTCCTAGCATCGATCTCTCGACTGAGCGTTCAATAACGCCAAGTAATCTTTCATCCTGCTTACTTAGCGACCAGATTTCTGCTGCATACGTTAGGGTAGGGATAGTTGTCGAGTCGAAAAGGTGGGCACGGAGTCGGATGTTCTTTGTCTTGTTCAGTACATCTTCGATGCTCTTAAACGTTCCCTAAACCGCTCGTTTACTCCTACTCAACTCTTGAGGTAGGTCGTTCGTCATACTGATTTCACGACTTAGATAGACGTATCTGGAACATTTGGAGACGTTTCTTTCGTTGAACGTGAATGGGCCATCCGAAACCCATCCGCTCTCCTACTAAATTCAACGAAAAGAAGTTTTGAGGTACGGATAAGACATAAGGCTCTAAAATAAGGAAAGACCGGAAAGACGCACCAGCCTGCTATTGTTGGACGCAGCATTGTGCCATTGTCAGGCCCAACACGATGGTTTAAGCTTAGGTTCAAACTTAGGGTTAGGGGTGCAGAGAAGGTGGAGCAAACCGTTCAGAATTGCCATTCAGAGATCAGAAGTCGGGGGCCGCGGAAGAGTTATTAAACACAAGCACAAAAAGGATCTCACGAGTAACATCTCAGACTCGTCAACACCGGTTTTGATTCCACCATTCCCAATAGGAGAAGACTGCTCATGGTTTTAAAAAACATCTAGGAGCTCATAGTGTAGCTAAACAGAATTCTGGATAGAAAAGAATCTACCAAAATTTACGGCATTCGTAAGAGAGCTTAGGTTCCTCAAGCAACAACCAATCCTATATCTTGCAAAGAATTGCGAAAAGTTCAGTGTGAAAGGATATTGAGAAGGAACGAATGGAAGAATGGCGGCATCTGTACAACTTCTAGGTTTTATCATGTATTAATAGATAATCACGCTACTTTGCTACTATCAAAATGCGACCAAGTTTAACAATAGACTCAGTCCTCAGCGGACAATCGTGCGACTTTATGTTAAAAGATACCAGGCTTTATTTTCAGTCGCATTTGATAAGTTTTGTGTAAAAATGTTTGATGATTGTGTTGCTCGCAGTTCAGAAATGAGAATGAGTATTAAGGAATATTCTCAATGATCTCTGTCGGATGTTCAGCTTCCTTGAGCTTCGTTGCGATTTATCGTAAGTCCTAACAAGCCGAAACTAAAATTTAAGACTTGATCATAATTTTTTGTTCAATTTGCAGAAGATTGTTCTATGAAGCAGTAAAAGTGAAGAAGAAAAAATCAAAGGAATATAGCGAGGTGAAACAAAGCAAAGTGAAGAAAGTGAAGTAAAAGGAGATATTTGGGAATTCACTGGCGATGTCTAGCTCGTCTAAAATGCTAACACGATGAGTATTTATTGGAAAAAGTTAGCCATCAAAAGGATTTTCTTTGATTTGCATTGAAAATCATTGAGAAGGGCACAGCGTGTGCCTCATTCTTTTCACGACAAAATTACCTTTGATATAGGTTTTTAACAGATTTCTTAACATTACTGCTGGAAAAAATCGTCTTCTTTCAACTCTTCTCTAAAACGAATCTTTTTACCTTCACTAGCAACAGAAATTTCGAGTGAGGATAGACCAGTTTTCGCATGACTAGTAAACGATACAAGGCTATAACGAATGATACTGGAAATAGGCCAATCCATGCCGCATTTGTGGTAGCACCTAATATCTGAAAAACTTGCTATTTCAACGATGATAATAGTGCCTGTGTCACCTTTCACATATCATCAAATTTGAAAAAGCAATAAGAATATAATAGGTGTAAAAAAATCTTGGAGTGGTCTATTACATTCTCGAGAACGACTATGGAACATCAACACTGCTGTAGACTGTAGAGAGACAGAAACCACTGAGGTCGCACTGAAAATTTCTAAAAGACTCTGATAAAATCATGCGACAGTATGCCTTTGAGAAATTTAATGGCTGCTTCATTCGGTAACAATTGCTGAAGCCGTCTCGTGTGTCGCGAACACCCACGATGAGTAAAAACGCACCAAACAAGCAAAAAAATAGGTGTTCCGAAAATTTGTTCCCTGCACGTTTGTGGACACCAATAAGCATTGAAGCGCCAAACACAAGTGTTGATTTTTCGAACCCGATTGAGATATGGAAGGTTTGTGTTGATAATTGGCCATATAGTGAGTACTCCGCTAAAAATATGGCCAATCAATTGAATGCAGTCGAGAACTCCAATACAAAACATTAATCGAAATGCAAGAAGTTTACGGAATTCTTCGTTCACGTACAAAATCTGAAAAGAGCTTTGTTCTATTATTCATAAATAGCTGCCCCAGTAATAGGCAGATACAAACGATAAGCACAAATTTACCGTATTGAAAATACCGTAGACGAGCAGTAATAGCAGCGGAAAAATAATGTACATAATCCCAACGATGAGAGATCCGTACGGCTCTAGCGATTCACTATCGAACATCTTCTAAATCTGCTCAATTCAAAGATTCAAGGAATTTTAGAAATTACATGAAGAATATTAACATACGAGATAACTTTTGATTCGCTTTTTGTCACATTTGAAACAGATGACTCTTATAAAGTCACTCCAAATGAAGCATAGTGACCCGCGTGCCAACTATAAAGGTCACTTTTTTCTCCAATGTTTATTTTTTTGAGCAGAAATTTGTTCCTATATATTTTATGATCAGTCATAAAGTTGTACCATTTCTCGATACAATGCACAAATCACAAAATTCGAATAAAAATCGGTCAAGACAGCAACTGCAATTGCTATAGTGAATCCCAGCTATTATATGGGATGTGCGTGTATAAAAACTGAAATACTGAAGCATAAGCTGCAAAACTCTTACAAATATTGACAGCAATGCTTTGTAGGACAAACGTCATCATATAATCAATAGCTTATTACATTCCCAATACTGTTATAGAGCAAAGTGCAACTTACGGGATATCAACAAATTTACAAACCCAAAAATCAAATGTAGTCTTGACAGCGTCAACAAATCGAATCCAGTGAGAAATAATCAAGAATATGATCTCATTAACCAATTGTTTTTTTATTATAAACTCAGTTATACAATAAATGCGAATAGGGTCATTTAATATCATCGATATAGCACAGTACCATCATTTTTAGCCACATCCATCTCAAAATCAATCAAAATCCTTTAAGGAGTGGAAGGCTGACGATTCACATTAGCAACTTTCTTCTGGATACAATAATCTCGCTATGAAAATCATAACACTAATTTTATTTTATAGTACATAAAATTGCTTTGGTGCAGCGGTATAAATATATCTGTCAATTACGAGATGATAATGCCGTCATTCGTATATGGAAGCAAAGGATGCTAAGGCAAAATTGATCTCTTAAATTTGTGCTAGGTAAAAGCCGAATATCCCGTAGTCCAACTCAAAGCTCAACAAGACCAGATTAGCCGTCATTCTAAAAGATATCCATTTATAGGGTTACAGATGCAGCGAATTCGTCATGAGTGAATGGTATGTGCATACAATAAAAATTTAGTGGTCTCCTGGTTGATGCTTTAGCATTTTAAGCGAAAAGTAATTACCAACTAGGCAACATGCTAGTCAAGAAGACCGAGTAACTGCTAGTACGAATTACAAAGAGAGCTTTTGAAGAATAGATTTGGGTGAATAAGCTGCTGGAGATATCGTCAAATCCGAATAAAATTAACGTGACACTCGAAAAATAAATACTACGTGATCATCTGTCATTCATGGTCTAATTTTCGAGGCAATCTCGGTTAGCTGGGCATATACATAAAAAGACAGTAACTCTCTTAGAGCACGTATATATAAGTCATTTCCAACATTGCATGACATCACATATTCTTCTGAATTCAACACGTCATCTCACCAAACAATCACAACGGCATTATTTTCAAAATGTCACCGCACAGAGGAACAGGAATTCCCACAGAGCATTTCAAAAACATTGGCCTTTGATTACACAACAAAACCTTGTACTTTTACCCATAGCTATTTCCCTCTTCTCTATTTCACTTTCTATTTCCTGTGTCAGCTATTTCCTTCTAACCAAACAAGAACGCTAGCCAAATAAAGTTATCTTTATCAATCTCTTGCTATTCTCGCTTAACAAAAAATAACGATTGATTAACGATGATCAGCTTGAACGAAGCAATTTCCAGAATATCTTAACGCTCTGTGCAAGCCAATAATGATATCGACTGCAGGAGTGTTATAATGTTTGACTCCTATGTGATGACAATTGATCGATCTCTTAGCTCGATTCGCAGGCTGTGTGCAAATGTTAATATCTGAATAGATTTTTCTCTTTTCAAAAAATACTCTGGACTGTGCGTATCACTCTGACACTATATGAATTCCTCTACAAGCTGAAGGGCTCTTCTTATGTGCATAACTCTTATTCGAAAAGGAAACTCTGAGTGTAAGAAGTACTTTCTTTTTGCCCTTACAGCGCTTTATGATAATCTTTCAAAAAATCAACTTTAACATCAAAATTATCGAGATATTGTCTATCGAAAGACTAGTACGATTTGACGAAGAGCCATGCACAAGTCTTAGCCGGGCAAATAAAGCAAACTGGGCGGAAACATAATTTTCATAATTTTTTAATTAAATTTCCGCTGTTACGATGTAATAGAATGGAATTTTTAAAACCAAACGCATTATTCAAATTGTAAAGATTCAAGCTTTAGAATAATTGCCAAGTGTCTAAGAGAAAAGCTTTGCCAAGCGAGAATGGTCTCAAAGAATCGTGTACCTCACCTGCTACACGTCGTCCTTTAGGGGTCACGTGAACACTCGAGGATGTTGAATGGTTGGCAGAACATTTGACGCTGAGAACTAGGCTTTTTGTAAAGAAAACGGACCATCGGGTTGGCGGTTTTTGTGTGGTGCGCTTGACTTTCCCTACAAATTAGTCGCCGTGCGAATTTCGCTCATCGGTTGTCGTTAAAACGCTTTATGGGTCCGGTCCATCCTATTTTCTATAGCCTGGAGTGTAGATTGGTATCTTGATTTCCTATTAACAAAGTTCAGAGCTTTAGACCTTCCTCTCATTGCAAGACACAAGACACTCTAAGCATCGATCTTTTAACTGCGCGTTCAATAACGTCAAGCGATCTTTCATTCTGCTTATATAGCTACACGATTACTGATGCATATATAAAGACAGCGAGAAACGTTGAGTAGAAAAAAATGAGCACGAAGTCCGCTCTTCCTTGTTCTCCCCACATCCTCGATGCTCTCAGGTGTTCGCTAAGTTTCTTGTTTCCTCATATTAAACTCTGTAGCAAGTTATTCATCATATTGACTTTTTCACTTATGTAAACGCATCTAAAGCATTCGAAGCTAATCAATCCGTTGAACATGAATGGAACATTTGAAAACAACCCAAACTTCATGGACATTGTTTTTGTAAGAATCAGTCAGAGAGCATTCTTATCGGAAAGGTTCTGGCAGCCGATGAACCCTCTCCACTCTCCCAGCTTAGCTAATGCTTGATGTTATTAGATATTGTGGTGGAATAGTATTCTCTTGTAGAATATTTCTCCTTACGTAGACAATACTATCGTTGCAGACTGGTGTTACTCCAGTTGTAAAATCCTTATGTAATGTGGGAAAAATCGTTAATTACTGACTAAGAACGCTCTGGCTGTTCAGAGTTATAATTGCTTCTATTTCAACTAAATCAAAGACCTCTTTTACATAATGAAAGTAAAGCGAGTGATTCCTGTTCTTTCGCAGCACTTCAATCTTGTTATAATAATGGGATTTGGACTGTAGCATTGAATTTCTTTGGGAACTTATCTTGTTCGCATTGTCCTTCGTCCAGCGTTTTGTCAGTTTTGCATAGAATAGCTCGAGTAAAAAGCTTGGAGACAAAAGACAGGAACCAGATTGAGCAATAGTTGCCAATGTTGTGAAGGCCTCTTTTCTTGAAAAACAGCGCCTGGGTTCTTTAGATGGTTTGCTCATATCCTGTCTAGACCTGGTGTTGTTGGACTTTCACGGATAAAATGGCATGTCAGATTGCGGAAGGAGAACCAGTGAGGCGATAAGTCCATCCTCCTGCATATGTGATTGTAAGAGGACGTTGCTAGTGAAGAGATCTGAGTAGTTTTCGTCGACGATTCCTTCATTAGCTATTGGAGCTATAACTTTTCCGCTAGGTAGTCGGAGCATATTCATCTTAGCTTTATGATTGACAAAGCCTCAGTGGGTTTTGCGAAAGCTCATCTCAACTTTTGTAGCTTCGATCACAACTGATATTCTTCCCTATTATTGATGGTCTTCTTTTATCGCTTCTGTGCGGCGTATTGGAGATTGGACGTTAAGTTTAGCTTTCTTGTAGCCCGTGCGGTTCCATATTGACCGATCTCCCCGACTTTTTTTGGAGACTACGTATCTTGGTGACTATCGGACTCTCGGTTTTAATAACGCAAACTGGATGAATTGGTCACACTTTTTGTCGATAATGTCGATGATATTATTCTCCCAGGAGCCGACTACTAATTTCAACACTTCCCCAGTTTATAGTAGTTCTAGAACTCCGTTGTTCAAATTTAGCGGCCTTCAGATTATACGTATCCATAACTGTCAACCTTGCTGAGCTTGATGCCTATATGCGCGGAACAAAGTGAATTCATTATGAGTTAGTTGCTGCCAGCTTGGATGATTTTTATCAAGGATAAGAGTTTAGCATGTTTTGAGCCATTAGTCCTATTGCTATACAGGCGCCTAATTCGTCCTCAGGCGACTCATCAGTAGCATCTTCCCTTGGTTTAGCCGATTCCCTGAGGCTAGATAGTCCTCTATAAAAGAATCAACGCTGAGTAATAAATCATCCCAAGCCGGATAATAGAATTACCTGCTATTGTGGTGACTGGCATCGACCTTGTGGCTTCAATAATGAATGATACATCTACTATCGAAAGCCTTTTTATAGACCCGAGAGAGGGTGCCACTGATGAGTCCCAATAGGACGAAACAGGCGCCTTTTTAGCACTAGACCTAACGGCTCGCACGTTATATCCTTATCAGATTATATCCTTTTAAGTGCGTCTGTAAAAAAAAGCGGTCGTTAGTAGAGATAATGATGAGAGTGGTAGCAGGGCGGTGGCCTTGGTGATGAAGTAGTGGTATACTCCTTCGGTATGAGCAAAAAGGGGGTTTTAGGCGGAATCCACTTCGTACAACTCTGCACATTATCAGCGAATAAAGCAATGTCCACCATTAGCCCTATTAAGAATTAAATGTTAAATTGTCACATTAACGGCTTTAAAGATTCAGATCGGATCTCTTGATTGTCACATTACCGACTTCAAAGATTCAGATCGGATCTCTTGAAATTATCGATGATTTGTGTTGGGATCACTTCGTAAATAATAGTGTTAATCAGGCAGATCGTTGTTGGTGATGTGTCTACCCTAGCAAAGGTTGTCGTCAACACGCTACAAGAGCTCCCAATACTAATGGAAAGGCTTGCATAGAATGGCACGTCATTTGAAGCATGAAAGATAATCAGAAAGAAACTTGTTTCTTCATTACACCGACTATTGAAGACAAGAAATGAATCGTGGCATTGTATAGGACTCTCAGACCTAGAAGAACTTTTTCTGCATTGGAAAGTGTTTCATGAATTAACACAAACATCAAGGAGCTTTGAAAAAACTAGCATAGATGCTATGACCCCCTCAATCCTGAAGGAGAAGTTGCTTCACGAATCAATTTATGGAATATTATTTTGCAATATTATTAATAAATTACAATACAACACAAAATCTATACAACAACAATTAAATAGATCAGTGTGAAATTCACTGATATTCGTGTGTAGTGAGTAGAAGTCAGTGTTGTGATTTCATCCATGGTTTCAGTCTGACTGAAGTCAATGCCGATTTATACGTCCCAAATCAGTGATCCGACACGAGATAACTTCTTGCAAACGGCACGGTACAACACAGCTGACAGAAAGACATGAAGAGGAATTCGATGGTGTAGTGCGAGCGCTTCGCGTGAATGCATAGTGGTGATTTGAGTCTCTTGCACAAAGCATCAGGATTTGGATATGGGTTGAGGTGTTGTTCGTATCTCAGAATTTTTGTCACAGGATGGCTTGCCACCAGAAAAACATTATCTCAGCCTTCAGTTAGTTACCCGTTCTTGCTACTCAACTTTTTTCCATACATCCTTGTCACTATGTTAGTTGATGTTAGAAGTGTCTGCTCACGGGATTCACGAATGAAGAGTTCCAAAGTGAGAATTGAATGGCAAAGCCTTCTATGCATGCAATAGAGAAAGCTTATTTACGGCCGGTGTTCAAAAGCTCGTAGTGAGAGAGACGATCGTTCGTTCAACCGTCACCCAGTCTAATCTAGAACTCAAGGGCAACCTATAAAGTCTGCCGCTTACGTTAGCTATTAGGAATGATCAATTTATACCATTGGTTTAAGTGACACAGAGAACAGTACAGTATTCTAACGACTCCTTTGGTTGCAACATCTCTGACGCGGAGATGGGTAGGGATTGCTCATTAGGTCGCGCATCGATATAGGTTCAATTATGATTAGAGTGGAAAAATTTATCTCCTAAATGAATGAACATATGCTGTAAGATTCATGCATGCACCGATTTTATCACATTGAGAGATATCAAACTGACCCGAGGAGTGTCATATGGTGCGTGATGGCTAGGAGAGGCTAATACAGTTCAGAAAAATCATGGGAGTCGTTCCGAGCTACATAAAAATGGGGAGATGAGCTCTACGTCTTTGCACAATCACATCGACACAGCTTTTGGGACCAGGTCTCACTAATGGCATTCACATTCATGTGGACTACCGCTACGCATCAGTGGGGTCCGAAGTATCCAAACTCTAAATTGGGTAACACACAGATCCGCTTCGTGATATTTTTTGAAGGTGACCACATTTAAACTTGGTTTATTTTGCGGCGTGTCATGCTAACGTGAAATTGTTATAAAGTTTTACTTAACTATCGTCTTATCGGTTCACCTTCATAAGAGCCGTTATGATCCGACATGGTGGTACGCAGCAGTTTCTTTTTGCAAAATTTGAGCTTTCGTAATCGTATCGAGCTGGATTTTCTAGAGCTTAACACAGCTTAAACCTTTGCAACCTTCGAATTACTATTGAAAAGTGATTTCTTTATTAACTCTGAAAATAGCTATACAAGTTAAACGTGGATATACCCAGAACTCATGGCAGAACTTGATGAGATACCTGCGGACGATAGTAAACGCAAGTAGTATCGAACGACATCTGCTTATGTATTCGTGTTCCTTTTGTTCACACAGAACATCCAGTATCACTAGCTCTTGAAAAGGACACATTAGGATTTTTTTAGGAGCCACTCTTGTCACATGTTAGTTAATCGAGTTGAAGAAGATAGATTTTACCGTTTTCTTTTGTTTATGCCAAAAAAAGAAAAGAAAGAAAAGAGACAAAAACAAGGCCACAATGATGAGTTGAAGCTTTTTTCATTACGCATAGATTAACAGATGGAGGAGGATGATGAGTTGTCAGGCTGCGGAAGAAAGTAGTTGTGAGTGAAGACAAAGCTGTGAAGTGACAGTAAGTTTTCAATAACTGCTGTTGATTACAAGAATACATTTAATTATGGTTCCAGCTGAAAATCACTATATACTGAGACTGACGACAAAGTGCAAAAATTCTGCTTAATAACAGGCAAAAATAATGATATAAGTGGAAATACGAAAACGGAAACTCCGTTTAGCCTGAAAAACTCAATATGGAACATCCGCCTAAAAGCAATTATAAGTCAACTTGTTTAGATATCAGAATTACCGTATTCACAAACATTGCTAAATTCGTAATATTCATAATGCGAATAAGCAACGTTTCGAAAAAAATAAGTACTATAGACCACATCTACAAGATCACAAGACTCATTGAATTTCAAAAAAAAAAAAGAAAAGACCGCTCTATCCCACTTCCGTTGATACAAAAAATGTCTTTGATTCAGTGGAGACAGAAGCAGTCGTAGAGGCTCTGGACAGCCAAGGTGTCTATACTCGATACATAGCCATTCTTCGAGATATATATAAAGATTCCACCCGAAATATCGCAATTTCATAATAGCATTATTATCTGCGTAAAAACGACTTGATAAGGTGATGTTATTTCGTCAAAATCATTCACTACCACTCTACAGAACGTTATGCGAACATCGGAATGGGACGTGCGGGAATGAAAATCGACCGTCGACAATAAATCATCTTCGTTTTGCTAAAGATACCGCTCTTATAACACTGAGCATCAGCCAGGCAGAACGAATGTTAACCGATTTCGACAACATCTGTGGAAAGATTGGTCTCCAATTAAAACTAACGAAAACGACGTTTATGAGGAACGGATACGTTTTGAATGTCCCTCTCACGCTCAACTAAACGAATATATGCGAATGTTCCAGCTACGTCTATTTAGATCGTGAAGTCAACATGACGAACGACTTTGCTCTACAATCGAGCTCGAGTGAACGAGCGGCTTGGAGAGTGCTTAAGAGCATTTTCAGCAAGAATCTTCGTATTGAAGAAGACGTAGAACCTTCGACTCCGTGCTTCACTCAACGGTTATCCCTGCTCTAACATGTGGAGCAGAAACTTAATCGCTATGTAAGCAGGATGCAAGCTCATTCGGCGTCATTGATCGCGCGGTCCAAAGGTCGATGTTAGGAGTATCACGTTTGTCGCAAATGAGATAAAGAATCCGAAGTCCCGACTTACGTCGGCGATCAAAGGTCAGAGGTGCCGTTTTCACGTCAGGCTGTAGAAGACAAAGTGGCCCGGACATGTTATGTGCTTTAACGACAACAAATGGGTGAGAGCCGTTGCTGAATGGATTTCTTAGGATGTCAAGCGCTCCGCAGGAATGGAATTGACCGGATAACAATTCCTAAAGCGACGAGGACCACTTCGGCTATTGTTGCGCGGTAGTTAGAAATGGAAGCACACTGGTGCGTGTTCCAGACACGCGACGTTCAAAGGGACGAGAGGGTAGAACAGATAACTTATAATTTTAGAAATAATACACAGTATTCACACCGTTCGTTTCGTATGGTATTTTATAAATACCAGCCAAGAGTAAGCCACTGCCACTTAGACTACACTGCCTATTTAGTGATTTCTCTTATTTAAAGCTTACGAGGTTGGTATATTTTTCCCAATCAATTGTTCTTCTTTCCGGTCGGTGGGTTCTCTTGGTTGCTATTGACTGACGTTTCGGCAAATACCCCTTCTTCAAAGCCTGAACATATTATTCATTGTAACTCTTTTATATGACTATGTGCTGTGAGAAAAAAAAGAAAATAAATTGAAAATCAAGGGTGTTGATAAGCGGTAACTGATTCAGGGAAAACCACTTCCCCTACAATCCAGTCTAGGAAGTCCCTAGTGGTTTTCCCTGAATCAATTATCGCTTATCAACACCCTAAATTTCCAATTTATTATCTTTTTTTCCTCACGTATATAGTAATATGATAACTAATATCCACGGACCTCCCTCTTTGAGGGATCCCGCCCGGTTAGTCGCGAGGGCACGTGGCGCGTTCCCAGGTGGTGGATAGGGGAATAAACGCTAACCAAAAGCGACCGTGTGCTTCCCAAAGACGCAGGTTGATTGAGGGCCGAGCTTCCCTGCTTCTGCAGCGCCGACTTGACAAAAACTCTATTTCTACGAGTCAAGTCGGCCAAAAGCCTGCAATCAAGCGACTGGGAAGTACGTGGGAGGCGCTTAGGAGTCGCCTCCGGCAGATAAGCTCCTCCCGCTTCTCCGAGAAAGACTGGCAAGCTACTCGTGAGCACTCAGCCCCCACGTTTAGAGCCTGGTAAGCTATACGTTGGGTATCAAAATGCCAAAAACAGTAACAAATGTGGGCCTCATTCCCCTGACCCGAAAGAGCCCCTGGCACGACAGCGCCACGCTGGACGAGTACGGAGAGGCTGCTAAAATCTCAGGGCCAAACTAGGCTGACATCGAAACGGACTAAAATGACGATCTGTACTACAATGCATGAATCCTTGCTCACGAATCCGCTGTAGAAACTCTAATGAATCAAGCAAGAAGAATAAGGTACGACGTCAATGGCCTGGCTGAGACGAGAAGGCGCCATCTTTCCACGCTGTTTATGACACCGGAGACGGACTGTTGCTTGGAACATGCGATAGTAGAGGTGTCGGCGGCGTCGGCGTCCTCGCCAAATCGAATTTGACCGTAAACATTGATTCGTTCGAACAACTAACAACCCGCATCGCACGATTACTGTTAAAACGATGTAGTTCTATGCCGGCTTTGACCATCTTCATTGCTTACGCACCAACATCAAGCTATGACTAAGACGAAGTCGAAGCGTTCTATATGGACCACGAAAAATTCTTCAGTGAAGATCATATACTCTTCAAGGCAATTGTCGGAGATTTTAACGCAAAAACTGGACCTAAAAGAACGTTTGAAGAGCGTCACATAGAAACCCATGGACTAGAATGGAATGAACAGGGTGAGAGGCTATCTGAGTTTATCATGACAACCCAAACCATCCATGGTAACTCGCAATTACAAAGCCTCTTTCTAAGCGATGGACGTGGGAGCCCCCAGTGGAGAGTACCATCACGAAATAGACCACATCTTGATAAATCGAAGCTTTTGCCTGACCGATGTTGCTGTTGTTCCTAACTTCTACACGGGAACAGACCATCGCCTCCATCGCGCCACGTTCCGTTTTTCGAGGAGAGGAGAGAAAGCCGCTAAATTCAAACAACGAAGTCCTAGAACTACAATAAACTGAGATGTATTGAGATCATTAGTCGGCCCTTGGGAAGATACCGTTGTCGACAACATCGACGAAAAATACGATCGACTCGTTGAACATCTTCACGATAGCGCTATGAAAGCCGAGAGTCCTAAAGTCACGAAGAGACGCTTGTCTCCGCCGGCACTCGAGCTGATATGTCAACGTGGAATCGAACGAGCTACAGGCAACCGAAACGTTACGTCCGAACTTGCGAAACGCTGCAGGGAAGCGATAAAGAAGACCTCGCAGAGAGAAGAGCACCAGTTATGATAGAAGCCGCAGAAGCTGGGAAGAGCATTTGCAAAGCCCAGCTAGGCTTCGCCAACTATAAGATCAAGATGATGGCACTCCGATACTCTGACAGGACACTTACAGCTTCGAGAAGGGTTATGAAGAAAATTATCCACCAATACTACTCGGATCTCTTCGCTAACCAAGTCCTCTTACCTTCATGTAAATTGAAAGAGCACGAATATGTTGTTCCACCGGTCCTCCCTTCCAAAATCCGACATGCTGTATCGTCGGTGAAGAACAGAACAACATTCGGCTCAGACAGGATTAGACCAGAACACCTGAAGAACCTGCCGCCAGTTCTTATCAACACCATGGCTCAACCTTCAGTCGCTACCTGTCAGAATGCAAGGTCCCTATTCAACGGAAAACCAGCAAGACCGTATTGCTGTTCAAAAAGGGAGACCTTCACTACATAGGCAGTTATCGCCCAATCTGCTTGCTGTCCGTTGTCTATAAACTCTTTACTTGAGTCGTCCTAAACAGGATTGACAGGACACCGGACAAAGGACAGCCATGCGAACAAGCAGAATTCCGAAAAGGATTTAGTACCATAGACCACATCCACACGATTACAAGACTCATTAAAGCTTCACGAGAGTACAAACAACTATTCTGCACTTTCATTGATCTGAAGAAAGCCTTTGATTCAGTAGAAATAGAAGCGGTTATAGAGGCTGTGGATAACCAGGGCGTCCCTACTTGATATATAAGGATCCTTCGTGAGCTTTATAAAGATTTCACGACCAAAGTATCTCCATACTACGACAACATCACCATTGACGTAGGAAGAGAGGTTCGACAAGGCGATACAATTTTCGCCAAACTATTCACTGCCACCCTACAAAACGTCATGCGAACATTAGAATGGGACGATATGGAAGTGAAAATTGACGGTCGACAATTTTACCATCTTTGCTTTGCTGACGATATCGTTCTCATAACACCAAACATCAGCCAGGCAGAACGAATGTTGACCGAAATCGATAACGCCTGCGGAAAGATTGGTCTTCAACTGATTCTAACGAACGATGTTCACGAGGAACGGATGGGTTTTGAATGCCCCATTCACGCTCAACGGAACGACAATCTCCGATTGCTCCAGTTACGTCTATCTAGGTCGCGAAATCAACATGATGAACGAACTAGCTCCAGAGTTGAGTAGGAGGAAACGAGCGGCTTGCGAACGCTTAAGAGCATCGAAGATGTAGTGAAGAGGACTAAGAACATCCGACTCCGTGCCCACCTTTTCGACTCGACAATTGTCCCTGCCCTAACATATGCAGCAGAAACCTGCTCGCTACGTAAGCAGGATGAAAGATCACTTGACGCTATCGAACGCGCCGTCGAAAGGTCAATGCTAGGAGTATCCCGGGTCTCGCAAATGCGAGAAAGGATTCGAAGTTCCGACCTACGTCAATGATCGAAAATTAGAGACGCCGTTCTACACGCCAGGATATCGAGAATAAGGTAGGCCGGACACGTGATGCGCTTCAACGACAACCGATGGACGAGAGCCGTTAGCGACTGGATTCCTCGGGACGTCAAGCGCTCTAAAGGAAGACCACTGACCCGTTGGTTCGATTTATTCACAAAAGCGACAGAAGAAAGATATGATGCTCAGAGAATCCGTAGAGCGAGGAAGACCCACTGAGCTACTCTTGCACGCGACAGGGAAAATGGAAGAGTTGCTGGCACCCGCTCGAGTCACTCGACGATCAGCGGGACGACAGGTGATACAGGTGATATAGTAATATAAATAAAGTCACAACGAATATGACGTTCAGGCTCTGAAAAAAGCGTATTTGCCGAAACATTAGCCACAAGCTACCAACGGAACCCAGCGACCGGAAGGAAGAACAATCAATAGAGAAAAAGATGCCAACCTCGTGTAGCTTTAAATAAAGATTAGTTGTTTGAACTTTCCTTCTTATTTTCAAAGTTTTGTATTATTAGCATCCCAAGGCTTCGAGAAAGTCGGTCTTCCGAGTTGATTTCTTTTACTTGATCCCACAAGTGAATAGTACATCTGCGTCTCCTCTATGTAAGGGAGATATGAAGAGTTTGTGGACGGTAGAGAGCAAGCAGACTGTGCGATAATTGCCTATGTCGTGAAGGTCGCCTTTTTGAGCAATAGTAAGGTTTTACTTGCTCTTCATTGATTGGAGGTCTAGTATTCTGACAGTTAACGACTGGAGGGTCGAGCCAGTGTGTATATCAGAACTGGTGGTAGGTTCGGCAAGTTTTCTGACCTTGTCCTGTCTGCACGAAATGTTGCTATATTCTTTATCCGAAACGGTGAGTCGTATATCGGAAGGAGGAACATGTGCAATAACAAAATCATCAAAGATCAATAAAATAATACTTATGAGATATGCTGAAATTTGAACGTCGTTTTCAAAAAACTCTCGAAACGAAAGGTATGATATAATAACGATACCAGCCAAGAGCAACCGAGTGTGCAACATTGTCCATTCAGTGGTAATTTCACTTAATGGACGGTGTAGAATGTTCGCCATCGTCTACTTTTTATTTAGGAGACTGAGCGCCCCGAGAGAATTGGCTAAAGTAGAAGGGTAACTGCCCGACTGCCGAGACCGTCAAGGTCGAAACACGTGAACCGGGCTCTGTAAGTCAGCCCTATAACAGACCACATGACATGTTTACTTAAAAATACTTATGGGATATGACAAATCATCTTCTCTTATTTCACATGACGCTAGGATAATATATCTGTTGAAGAAATCCTAGTAGTAATCGCGGGTGATTTTTTTCATTGTCCTTCTAGGAGCTGTAACTGTTCCGTTACAGCGTCGAAGTGCTAGCATCCTAGTCGTGCAAATGACGAAAGTTCGGTGGGCTTTGAGAATTTTCTTTCTACCTTTCTCAGCTTCGGTCATGAATGCTGCTCTTCTGTCTTTGAGATCTTCCTTTATCGCTTCTGTGCATCGTTCTGTAAGTTCGGAGGTGAGGTTTCGTTTGCTTATAGCTCGTACTATTTCATGCCAACGTATCAGCTCGACTGTTTGTGAAGACAAGCGTCTCTTAGTAATTTTAGGTTCGCTTTTCATAGCGTGGGCGCGCACATGTTGGATGAGCCAATCGTATCCTTCGTCGATAATGTTAGCAACGGTAACATCTTAAGTCTATTATTGATTAGGTTACGTTCCAGTTTATGGTAGTTTTGGAGAATGATTGTTTGAATTTCGTGGCTTTTTCTCCTTTCCGAAAAAAAATGAAACCTCACGCGAAGTAAGCGATCGTCTGATCCCTGTAGAATTTGAAAACAGCAGCGACATTGCTTAGGTAGAGCCTTCGATTTACTAAAATATGGTTTATTTCGTGACGGTGCTCTCCACGGAAGACTCTCACGTCCACTGCTAAGAGTATGTCTTCTCAAATTGTGAGCTGCCATGAATGATTTTGGTCGTCGTAATAAACTCAAACAGTCTCTCATATTGTCTGTCCATTCAAGCTAGTGGATCCTGGTATAATGTTCTTCGAGTGCTCTCCAGTGGATTTTTTGCGTGAAAATCTCCAGTGATAACCTTGAGGAATAATCTCTATGAAAAGCTTTTCGAGGTCTATTTATAATGCTCCCACTTCGTCTTCGTCATAGCTTGATGCTGGTGCATGAGCAACGAAGAGGGCTATAACGGCATTGATTCACATAGTTCTAACAGCAAACGTCCAGGTCAGGCTTAAGAACTGTTTAAACAAATCCGTGTTCATGGTCAAACTTATTCTGATGAACGGATCAGCGCCTTTGGCATCTCTGTGTTCGCATGCTTCAGGGAACAGCTCTTCTTTGGTGTCATAAATAGCGTGAAATGGGTGGTGCCTTTTCTTCTCAACCAGACCGAAATGTCGTACCTTATTTTTCATGCTTGCATTAATAGATCTTCTACAGATGATTTCATGCAAGTGTACATGAATTATAGGTTCATATCGTCACTTCAAACCACTCGTTATTGGCAGCCTAGTTTGGCTCTGAACTTATAGCCTCTTCGTGTTCGTCCTACGCGATGCTGCCGTCCAGAAGCTTTTTTGGAAAAGAGGAATGGTGTGCTTTTTCACGTTTCTAGCGCTTTATACCCAACGTAAGACTTGCTAAGCTTTTAACGAGGATCTGGGCTCTCACGAGTGCTCTACCAGTCTCTTCCATGGATCAGGAAGAGCTCGTATGTTGAAGGCGACTCCTAACCGCCTTCCATGAACATTCCAGCTGTTTGATTGTAACCCGACCCGTAGGAATATAGCCTTATCAAATCGGCACTCTAGAAATAGAGAGTTGATCTCTCGAATCCACTTGCATCTGAGAGCACTCGGTTGCCTTTGGCTCCCATAAACTCCTCTGTCCACCACCTGGAGATGCGTCACGTGCCCTCTCAAGTAACCGTGCTGACATCTCTCAAGGAGGATATCCATGGAACACAGACATAACGAAAAATTTCGAATTAGAAGTAACCATTCCTGCAAAAGAATTTAGAACTTCACCGAGGAAGATTTGAAGCCCTTTGGAAAAATTGCACAGATTTTGACATGATTTGCAAGGGGAATATCTCGTTATCATAGGTAATTTAACACAGCATTTAAGACGGCTACTTGATCAAGGATGCATTTTCAATCCATATGTGCTCTCCACAGTTGGTCTCTACGTTTCTGACCCAGTGTAACGCACACAGAAAGCGATGATGGTTTTGAAAAGTTATTCTTAATCCTTTGCGACTGAAATCTCGGATTAATAATTTATTCTGTCAGAGTTGTAGAGGTGTTTGACTAATTAGGCTGCAGACAATCGATTTTTCCAGGCTGTGAAGAAGTCAAAATTAGCGAAAACGTCAGTTGTTTGGGTATTTTTATTGTAACAACCTCGTGTTTCAGTTTCAACAAGAGAACTACGAAAACCTGTATTTGGCTAACGTTTCAACGCCTACACCTTCATCGGATTCTTATTGATCTGGGTCGATAGATCCACAGCTGGTCGTTGCCGCGGTGTGGGGTTCATAGTCGTCACGACTCGAATCCATCGAATCTAGTGAGGGTGAAGTAGCGATCGAATAAAGAAACATAATACAGACTCTTTTTTATACGGCGTGTCAATTGCCACCATCCATTGTGATCTTTTTTTGACATGCAATGCATCGTGTGGCAATCAGTAGATTATTCTTTATTCGAGCGATGCGCTCTTTTCTGAATCCAAATAGATGCTACTACGGGCACCCACATCGCGACAGCGACCAGCTTGTTCACCATCAGGACAATTCGTTCCGGGTCTGATGGCGGTGAAGGTGCCAAAACGGTTAACTACGCAGATGTTTCTACATAGACTTCGCATCAGCTCAGTCATGTAGAAAGATAGTGACTTTTCTTACCGATGTCCAATGAAAGTTGGCTTTCAAGCCTTCAGATGTTTTGTACGCGTAGCACGTCCAAGCATTCAGGCATGCTATTTATGGTACAAATTCTGTGAAAGCTTCGTTATCGTTTTCTCCACTTCGACTATTGTTACCTTTACATGCTATTCGGTCAAGCCTTTATTTGAAAGCAATCTGTGGATAGAGAGACTTCAGAAATGAATGAAATCATCCAAACAAAAAGCATACGGTGAACCCGAATAAACAAAGAAAAGTGCCTGTGTGTAGATAGTGGATGTGTATTGGATACATTTATGCACAGAAATTTGCATATTTCAGCAAGAGATACACTCGTTTATATTCAAGTTGAGATTACAGGAACGAGACAGTAGAACGAACTGGTAATCTGGGCTCAAAAATAATTTGGAAAGGAACGTGGATGAACTCAAGAGAAAAAGTAAAAATCCAAAGACCTCACACAGAGACCACACATCACACATAAGCAGTTAAGCTTAGTCATTAGAAATGATGTTCTAGGTTTTGTTAATAAGACTTCGCTTAACAACTTGCCAATTTCAAACAGATTTGGGGTACATTTATATTTTTTCCGCGAAGTTTCTTGTCATATTACATCCAACTAATCAGTTTGCTCCCTTACTTAGAGAAAATAGTCTGAATAACAAATTTTCCAGGAGCAACAAACATTGCGACAGTATTAGGAAAAACAATCCACTCCAACATCTGAGGGAAAAACCCTGTCCTCTCGATTAATCCCTAACAATTTCCAATTTTTTTTGAAAACTTTGCGATCGGAAATTTAGGTTCTTGTGGCGTCTTTGTGCTATCTGGTTGGAGTGTGAGTTGTGCCTAAAAAAAGTGAAAAATAACCACAGTCGTTATGAAAACAGCATATAAGTGCTTTCTGGCATCTCATTAACTAATTTGCCAGTTCTAACAATAAAGACCTCTTCAATTTTGACATCGGAATCGCTTACAAAAGAAAAATCCTGAATCATTCAAAAGGCCTCAATTTCTGGTTCACTTTCATGCAACTTTTATTTGAGTCCCATAATATATACATTTTTTGAGTACCAACGATGGCATAAAAACTATAGTGGGTTTTTTTGTATGGCTCTTCACCACGTCTACTTTGCAAATTGCAACCACTTCCTGCATTCGTTTCTTTTTTTTTCGTAATCACACTTCACGAAGTTCTTCTAATATTTTGCGTCTTGTCTCTAGTGCTCCTCGAAGATTTGTCTTCTTTATGAATGTCGTAGAATACTGGTCGAGACGATTCTCCTATTGATCTTAGTATTTGCCAAGATCTTCGCGGATTTGCCGGAGAGCTTAGGAAAAAGACTGAATGCTGGCATGGATGACTATCCAATGCGTTATCATCAATCCCCTCTCCACCTGATTTAACTATTTTGAACGAAATGTTACTAAATAAACACTTTATGTTAAGAATGCATCTATTTTCTAGCATCAATAGTACTGTCGACCAAAAAATGTACAGCGGCACGACGACGGACAGCACTACATTGATGCTGCCATTGATGATTTTTCATGTAAGCCCAAATAAAACCAGTTATTCGAGTATTCGTTCAATCCGTCGCAAGCCCAGTAAGCATCCCACTATTCCGGTCAGGAAACGAACATGCTCGTGAAGCAGTGAGTTTGCACGCAAAATGTCCTAGAGGCATATGGTTGACAAATACAGCAAAACGAATTGATTAAGTGCTAGAATCGCACATGTGATATCGCATCATTTAGAAAAAATACATTTACAATGCAAAAACCATTGAATCAGTGTTGCACGCCAAGACTTAACGCTGACGCTTTTATGAGTTATAAAAATCGATAGGTTGCTGAAAACTGTTCTGTGCTTGATGCCACTTAAATCTAAGTTCGGTGTTCTTTTCTGTTTGAGTAATGGAGCTGTTTGGCTGATTGGGTCGTGGGCAACCAGATCTTTCATCGTTCTCAAGAAGGCAAAATTCCTGAAACGGTATCTCTCAAATTGAATTTTTCTATAAAACCTCATGCTCAGCTGGGGAAGGGATTAAAGAGTAACCCCACTTTTTTGTAATGAGAAGCTTTTATATGCTTTCTTAACTGCAAGTGAACTCGACTTGAATAGCGAACCTCACAGTTAGGGCATATTGTTGTCACAACATCCGACTTTGATACCATACATTCCAAAGCAAACTCATCGAATTCACTGTCACGTATTTGACCATTCTGAAGCGATCTAAACTCAAGCAGGTTTGTAATGTCTTCGTATATGTCGTTTGGAAATGTTTGAATAGCATCCGCAACAGTGCGGCCGTTTGACGTTATGTCATCTTTCTCAATGTACACTGAGATTACCGCAATCCTATGACTAATACATTGCTGTAGAACACTTACTTGGTTCGATTTCGTATAAGCCGTTCGGTCACTAATACCAAACCTTTCTTGAATTGACTATTAAGACGCGCGTAGAAAATCCAGTTGAATGAAGCCGAGACGAATGGCAACAAGTGAGAGTAATACTGAAACGAATTTCATGGTATTAAGTGAGTGAACTGCACAAGTAAATGAACTTTTACTGCTGCAGGAATGTAAAAAGTAATTTTGAAAAAAAAGAAGTACTACTCAGGTACTGATCAATTTTGAACACTCAAATATTTATCAGTTATCCTTATCGAAGATTTTCTTCTTCGCGAAAGAAATACTAGTAATACATTTGCTTCGGTTGAATATTACTATTGTTTTGTTAATTATTATTATTACCATTAACATTTGTATAAAAGGTGAAAAAGAGACGCTTTGGTTGAATATGCTGCACAATAAATACATAAGCAGTACCTAATTTATTCATAAGATGTAGATTATTCTTGAACGAGAGATCGAAAAGTCATTAAACGTCATAGGAATGATTTCACTTCGGCCTTTTCCCACCACTTAAAAAGAAGCTGTCTTTTTCTCTGGTTACTGTAAAATGGTTCATAGTGAGGAGTTTACTGATTAGTACGGAGATCATAGGAGAGCGTCTACTAACGTAGTGGATATAGTTCTTTTAAAAAGACCTACATGTTTGATTTGATTCATTCATCCGCCTCCCTCCTCCCACCTATTTAGATTAAAGGCCAAATCTCATCGCGTGATTGCACAAGGCGATAAGGCAACATTGGATGTGACAAGCACGAAACCACTAGAATACCAGGTCCATTCCGCTTTGCCAAAATCTGATGAGACCATATCGACAATGTTCTTCGATGAGCAAATCTAACTTTATCGTTATGAACTACTCGGAGAAGCTCACAATTCTAAGAGTCCTTTTCTCACTGCTGAACGCAGTAGTTGACCAAAGAAAGTTACTATAGAAAATTGACCACATTAAAGATTTACTAAATCTACAATGCTACCTAAAAAAATTTATAATCCTAATCATAAAGTGGGTCACTCAATATGAAAATTCTTGTGCAAAAAAAGATATAAAATAGCAACTTTGAAAAAACCAAATCACAAAACCATTACAAATTCGTAATTTTATAGTTGTATTTCCAGAGAACACCGTATTTTAGAAGAAAAGAAAGACTGACTTTGTCGACGATTTGCTTTCGATTATCTTTCGCATGGATACGAATACACGCAATGATGTAGATCAATGCGCTAAACTTTTGTGTCAGGCGGGACTCGAACCGGCATTTCACTCTAGTCCGACGCCTGTTTTGCCACCACTCTTTCCACGCGAAAA
Source organism: Parelaphostrongylus tenuis (assembly GCA_019055375.1). Taxonomy (NCBI): domain Eukaryota; kingdom Metazoa; phylum Nematoda; class Chromadorea; order Rhabditida; family Metastrongylidae; genus Parelaphostrongylus; species Parelaphostrongylus tenuis. The sequence continues at coordinate 345,228 of JAHQIW010003240.1, forward strand.
CGCATCATCTGTCGGCAATCAGCCCTTAGCAGTTTGGCCTGGATGGTCTATATCGACATCAAACCCAGTCATGCTGATAAATATCGGGTACTGCATGAGCAAACAGAATTCTCTTTATTTATCTACATTTAGCGGTGGTATGATGCTATGAATATGCCCATCGATGTAGAATGATGTGTAATTCTGTCTGATCATTCGATACCCAATAACTCTCAGCATTACTGGGTCCAGTGTCAATAACGGCTATCCAAGCCAATGCTGACTGATAGATGTTTTTGCTTTGTAGAGCAGAAAGAGTGGTGCAAAACAGGTGTCGGTAGTGCAGCGGGTTAGAGCACGCGTCTTCGGATAGAGTGGAATGTGGGTTTGAGTCCGGTCTAAGCAGAGGTTTTCCACATCACTTTACATCATTAGGTTATTCATAACATTAAACAACCTCTAAGAGCGGTTAAGTAAGAAGAATTGTGGAAATAAATGATTCAGTAGGAAAGTTTTGTAACTCATTCAATAAAAATGGGGTGATATGCCCAAATTTTCCTCACCATATTAAAATCTAAAACGACAATGTATCACTGCTTTATAATAGAAAATTCTTCCCAAGTTGCATTACAACAACGCACTCAGAATCTCACTTTATCGCCAAAGTGGCTGCCGTTCTCAGCCAAGCTATTTTTCAGAAACGGAGCTAAATTCTAAAATCGTAATAGCTGAATAAACGATAAGTTGAAAAACACCTTCGTATCATATGAGACAAGGGTCTCGTTTATTCAATCACTTTTGCGCTCCCTACACCAACTCTTGAAAATAGTTGGGAATTGCAGAAGTGTCAAACTTATCACAAAGCTTCTAGTGACGAAGTAATGAAGTTGACTGCTAATCGAAATATACAATACTAGTTAGGCACGTTTACGACGGTGCGTGAAAATTTGTACAAACTCTTGTCGGCTCGTTTCGAACAGTGTGCATGCTTGTGTGTAGATACGCTACTCAGTAACCATCTACACCAGACAAAACTCCCCACTAGAGTTCGCTTGTCATTTAATAACCTGTAAAACTTGGATTTTTCTGGATATTTTTTATGAAAAAGCCGACTCAGTGCGCTGCACCGGCAGGAGTAATTTTGAGGTTGCAGAGGACTGCTTTTGTAGAAAGGGTACGACCAAGAGAGTTAGGCAAGTAAGAGGGGGAGAAACATCTCTGCCCGAAGAAATGGCATCGTACGCAGAGCTTGGCGTTACTTTTGACAAGTTGGTTCCTTATTCGCAATCGATACGGCTAGTTTTCTGTATTGTATGGGACAAATCGACATTAGAAGTAGAAATTAAGAATGGCAATTTTGCTTGTTGAAAATAAGTAATTGCTGATCAGAGCATGATCAAGTAAGGAGCGATTTTTTTTTAATCACAAGACGATCTGGTTTAGGAACATAGGAACATCAGCGAAAGATCATGTAGAACACATGGAAGCTAAAAGAGAAACGGAAAATATGTGAACGAGCTAAGTAAACAGAGGATAATTCTAAGAATTTAGTGCACCGAGCATTTTTTCTGAGCCTCACGGACACTGTGCTTGCTTTCTATGCACACCGCAATCGTGCTCCAATGGTACTTCTTCCGTATGGCGCGCTAGAAGAAACTGGTTGTAGTACCTAGAGCAATTAAGTTTAAATCTGCTGGTATCTCCACTTCTGAGTGAAGGTCATTTCATTTTGAACGTTAACCCTTTGCTCTCCGCGTTGATATTTCGCCTACCACGCGACGCGGTCGTTCGATGGGCGAGGAGCGCTCCAGTTACAGTATGGTAGTTTTTCGATGAAATTTAACTTTTCTCGCCATCAAAAGGATTTTGAATGTCAGTTAATGGTATAATATGATAAGAGATCAATGAGGTAAACCGTTTAATTTCAGGGTATATTCTCGAATACATGTGATTATGATACACATCACTTTGATGTGCATTTTGCCTTATGATTTGGTACCTGTGACGTTATGCTTACTGTTTATTTTATATGTGTTTTAGACTCCGGAAAGGATAGTAAATGGTGCTAAAGTATTTGCGGTCTTGAATCATGACTCCAAAATGGTTCGTAGAGCAGCAGAGACACTCGCAGCCGTCAAGGAGACGCCTTTCAACAATGTATGAGTCGCAGATACTTTTGCACTAAGCTCATCAGAAGTCATAAATAAACAATTATTAATGGTGATTCACTCAAGACTACATAGATTCTGCAGAAGAATTCAAGGTCAATCATTCTATCATTCCCGCTATTTTTGAGCAAATTACAAAAGTAATTACGATTTCAGCACGATCTGAAGCCGCCCTTGCCTTTGCACTAATCTGATAGATACAGCTGGAATAAGAAAAAATTTCAACGAGAGTTGGCGTTATTTCCTCAAAGATGTAGCTTCCTCACTTATAACTGAGGATTACTATGATATTTGGGAGCTTCTTTTCAGACCAAAAATGTGTTCATAAAAGCCCCTCCGACAATAATCTTTCTTTCTGCAGCGATAAAGTCTCTGGAATTGGAACTTCACTAGAGAAGTGCCAAGAAAATCGCTATCAAGTTGAAGCAACATTCCGAACTCAAAACGTAATCCTTTTTGTTGCTAGATAATAGTATGAAAGTGTTTTCACAAACAAGCTCAGTATTGAAATCTCCAACCGTCAAACTATCGCATAATCAATAGTAATTGACTAATAACCGCTATAAAAACCTTTTTATCTCAATTTATGATCCGTCGTCACAGTGTTTTTTTTTCTTCGCTGTGCAGATCCCAGTACTTCAAACATTTAATTCGCTTTCCGTCCTTTTCTTGAACGCGTAGAATACTGGTTGAGCGAGTCTCCAGGCCGTTTTGAGAATACTCTCCCTTGCTGTGGCGCTCCATGGGTTTGTTTTTTTTTACTGCCGGAGAGATTTGGGGTGGAGCTAGGTTTCACGAGCGCCGCGACGAGCATCACAGCCACTCGGCCACGGCGCTCCAAGTATAATAATGAGCTCTTTTACAAAAAGAACGTTCACAAAGTTTTTGAGTTATATTCTATTTCTTTGAAGCCATAAATTTTCTTCAAATCGAAATTCTACAAAATGATACTAATAAATTGCATAACTTCGAACGCACAACGTAATCCTCCTTCTATTAGCAGAATGTACTATGAAGGACTTTTCAAAAACCAGGCCTAGTATTAAAATTTGCATTTCTCGAGCTATCGAATGATTGCGAAAACAATGATAAAAAAGGTACAGTTATATAACTGGTGGAAAATGCTTATCTTTGAAACGATGTGGATTTTTCGTTGAAATATAGGAATTTTTTTGAAGCGTAAACACTCTTTTTGCCAAACAACCCTCTTTATAAGGGTCTCTTCTGCGGCGTTCCATTGTTCAATAACGATAATGTCTTTTTGAAACCTAAATTTTATTATTCAATATGGGCGCCACCATATTCAATGCAAGCCTTCTGGCACGTTGAGCAGCAATCAATGTAGCAAACATGATACACGTGGAAGCCAAAGGGTCAAGCAAATGAAATTGATTTTTCACATATTTCTATGATTACGGGATCCTGTTTTGGATAATTCTATTAAGTTTAACATTTATAAAGTGAGGCAGCAATTCCAATTAGCCAAAAAGAAAAATCAATGCCTCAGCAGTAAATCGTAATCACAGAGCTAGATTTAAGACTTATTTACAAAGAACTTTCCATGAGCTGATGATAAAATCTATATTTAGTGCATAGATGAATTATGTTCGATATTCAGTTCACTTTGCTCGTTCGGCTAAGACCTGTTGATAGCTTTTTACTGAACATTTATATCAGTTTGAGAGCACAAAGTTTGCTAATTCTGAAACTCCATTTAGATTTTCAAAAAAATTTCCATAGAACGCTGTGAAAACAGAAAGTGGATTACGTTCATACTCAAAGTTTTCTTCCCACATAATGGTTATGCATATATAATAAAAATACCCGTGCCCGGGGGAAAGCTGCTTAAAGGCTAATGTGCAGTGAAAAGCACATTACTCCATGAAGGGCTGACATACGTTGGAAAATATCCATCGTGTAATATTGGGCATAATTCTGCACATTCATTTGCTCTCGTATTTGAAACGCAGGTATTGAAGTAAAGTGAAAAACTGTTTGCTGCGGTAAAGAAAACCATAAGTTGTTTGTTAGCAAAAGAGAATTTGCCTTTTAGATTATATTCCACTTGCAAACATAGAGCCTACCAATCTTTTCGATTTTAATTTCAGTTAATAGCTCTGATTATGGACTGAAATTCCCAGACTTAGAGTCTAGACGAACCATACGAATTTAAGATATGTAAACAGTCCCAAAACCATAGCATCGACTTTTCTTTCTAAAACATCGCAATAAACATTCAATTGAACTTCTAAAGCCTTACCCGAGGTTGGTATGCCGGGGTCATACACCAGTGTTTCGGAGGCCTTGTCCTCTTTGTCAGCGACCCACGCCCCACATTAAGCCCTGCATTGTAGCAACGAGGGAGGCGTATGTGGTGACGGCGCAGTGTACAATGACACTGTGCCATCACCACTTCTCAGTCGATGGATCTCCTCTGGCAGAACAAAATGCTTGTACAATGCAGGGCTTGATGTGGGGCATGAGGCACCGACGAGAAGGGCGAGATCCCGAAACACCGGTGTATGATCGTGGCGTACCAACCTGGGGTAAGGCTTTGAAGGTTCTTAAAAATCCGAAACCGACCACCTATTAATCTTGTTGCTAATTTTGCCATCTTTAGAACCTGTAAGACCAATTTAAGCGCAGCTTATTCAGCGTACTACCGCCACTTTGTCGTGTGAGCTCTACGAACTCTGACTTTCGACAACTTAATACATTTGTTCATCTTCTCTCCAGTGAGAAATAATGATAGAGAAATTATCTGTATCTTAACAGCAGATTAGTGGTCAAAGATCAATGAACGTAAAAAATAGATGAAGATCTTCCGAATCTGTTGGAAAATTTAGTTTCTCTATCCATGAAGAGCAAATATTGGGATGTTTTGTTTAGGTCAACAGTGGAGAACCCATTTTTCAATCGTCTTTCAAAAAATAACGAAACCTCACGGTCAATGTAATGTAGCTGGAGTCGATTTTATATCCAAACATCATGCATACGATGCCATATATTTGTGGGAGCCAGAATGGAATTTGGCATGATAGATAGAACAATGTGATGGCCATTGTATAGATTGTTATGCGACGTATCGGTATACGCGATTGCAGCATTGTCCTGAAACGAAGGATATCATAGTCAGATTGGCCACACACACGATTGAAAAAAAATGATTTGGACTGGGCTAATCTAGGTTAACAAACATTAAAAATCAAACACAACAATTTTTGGATTCAAATCTACGCCAGTTCACCTCTTTAACGAACGCTTGTTCTTGGAAAGGATAGTGATATTACATAATGACATTGTAGAGCCTTAACTAACAAAAAGAGTGGTATTGTAAATATTTTGCTTGCAAGAATCTGAAGGAAAAAAGCCTAACACTCTAGAGGTCAAATATTGATGGCTCACCGTTGTTGGTACCGTAGTCGCAGTATGATTTTGGTGTAGAAGAATGTCAGAAGTGATCCAGGAAGTACAAAAGCGAAAGCGACAAGAAACCCGACAACCATCACTTTCACATCACGTCGCATTCCGTCGACACACATGTACTTTACAATATTGTAGATCTCCTTTAATATGTTTGATTCACGTTAAGCGTAAGAAAATGAGGCCTGACTGAAAGAACAATGTTGGCGGCACTTCATATTACGTTATGATTTTTAGGGACAAGTCAGTTATTGCAGTCTATTTTCAATGCTCTAGAGACAAGGCCTCGTCTTTTTCCCGGACTTTTTGACATCACTTATAGCATGAATTACGTTAATTCAAATACTGCGCTTCCTTACTGAGAAGACTTTCTGAATGCCTCGTAACAAGGAACACGAGATTAGTGTCACACTCGATGCGTATTTTTTAACTAGTGAAGGTGTGTGAAAGACTGTGTAATCGCAACAAACCGCACCCAAATGACACGGTTTGTGAATGGTCATTCAAAAGATTTCAATAGTTTCTAATAGCATTAACTAAGTTGACTCTGAAGCAGTGTTTTTGCATAAAAGATTTATAGAACGTTGGAAGGGCGAAAGGGAAATGACGTTTCGCACTCTCAGATTTAGGCTTGAGCTTAGTAGAAGAAATCTCTGACAGTGTAGAGAGTAAATAAAAGCCTAAGTTTATCAAGCGATAGCGCAGAGTTTTTCCTACAAACTTCTTTCTACAACAGGGAAAAGCCTAAAAATGTCTTTCACATGAACAAAAGAAAGATCACAAACGAAAAAACGCACGATGTTGTGCGCCGAGTATGAAACTCAATGTTACTTTAGCAGCTGCAGCGTACTGAGAAAGTCTTTTCGGAAACCACGTAGAGTATTACAGTCGTCGAGGTCAAAGCTATCAAAACGTTACTGAAATTTTGAGGAAAAGGCAAATGGTATCGTCTTTGAAGAGTTGCGAAAGAAATTGCGACGGCCGACATGTATATTTTTTCACCAGCCGACATCATAGTCTCTGATCCCAGCACTTGTTACGTTCGGTTTTCATTCCGAAAATCAGCAAACTTTCTGCCCCTGAATTGCACTGTAATGTAAGAGCATTCCTCTTCTTTGTGAGTTTTTTTCAATCGAGTCGCTATTCCTTGAAACTATGGAACGACCATGCGGTACTTTTCCGTTAAACGACACGGAATGAACAAACGACCTCTCTCGCTGAACAAGAACTTTGCATATGAGTATTCATGATCATTCTAAAGCTCGAAGCTCTGGCTACTACACATGTGCTCGTTCTTTTTGAAAAGTTTTCTTTTAACGTTGTATCACAAAGACAACTTTTGTGTTTGACATACGCAAATTTCTCCATGACAGAATTTTTCCTTGAATTCTAAGCAACATTCGAGAGCGTAAGTTTCGTCGATTCCAACGCTGCTCTTATTTTCCAAAGAGGCCATTTCCCTGCAGTGTAGCAGTGGAATAACATGGGGCTTCACATAAGCGACGCATTTGCTTGTCGTTTAGTCAAATGCAAATCGCGCTTGTATGGTCTGTTCATCGCTTTATCGATCCGCCGCCAGCCGACACTCGACACCCATAAGCGCAGAATTTCTTACTGAACTGAGAACTTTTTTTCTGCTCCGGAATAAAGACTCCAGATAAAACGTATCTAATACTACAAGCCTTTCTCTATGTGTGCATATACTTTTTGTGCTTCCTGCAAAGTAATAGTAGAAGTGCGTAGCTAGCGTGAGGCATGACTTTATTTCGAAAGCTACAGTGGTTTAAAAAAATCTGGAAAAAACGAGCACATAGAGCAGTATTTTCGAATGCTTACTAACGCTCTCATGAAGAGTTCTTGTCCAGCGATGGGAGTCGCTTCTTCATTCCGTGTCGTCTAAGAGAAAAGAACCGACTGTACTATGGCTCTTTCATGTATATTAGAGGAAGTAAGATTATCCCTGACGACTGTGACTGACTGGCAGTCGTCCAATTGACTGTCGGGTGACTCGAGCGGGTATCAGCAACTCTTCCATTTTTCCCTGCCGCGTGCAAGAGTAGCCCAGTGGGTCCTCCTCGCTCTAGGGATTCGCTGAGCATCATATCTTTCTTCTACCGCTTTCGTGAACAAATCGGACCAGCGGGTCGGTGGTCTTCCTTTAAAGCGACTGACGTCCCGAGGAATCCAGTCGGTAACGGCTCTCGCCCATCGGTTGCCGTTGAAGTGCATCACATGTCCGGCCCACCTTATTTTCGAGATCCTAGCGTGTAGAACGGCTCGAGATCCTAGCGTGTAGAACGGCATCTCCGATTTTCGATCGTTGAAGTAGGTCGGAAAGTCGGATCTTTCCTCTCATTTGCGAGATACGGGATACTCCTAGCATCGACCTTTCGACTGCGCGTTCGATAACTCCAACTCTCTTTCATCCTGCTTACGTAGCGACCAGGTTACTGTTGCATACGTTAAGGCAGGGATAATTGTGAAGTCGAAAAGGTGGGAACGGAGTCGGATGTTCTTTGTCCTCTTCACTACATCTTCGATGCTCTTAAACGTTCCCCAAGCCGCTCGTTTATTCCTGCTTAACTCTGGAGCTAGGTCGTTCATCATGTTGATTTCACGACTCAAATAGACGTAACTGGAGCATTCGGAGATTGCCGTTCCGTTGAGCGTGAATGGGGCATTCGAAACCAATCCGTTCCTCATAAAAATCGTTTTCGTTAGATTTAGTTGAAGACCAATCAATCCACAGGCGTTATCGAAGTCGGTCAACATTCGTTTTCGCTTGGCTGATGTTCGGTGTTATGAGAACGATATCGTCAGCAAAGCGACGATGGTATAATTGTCGACCGTCAATATTCATCCCATATCGTCCCATTCTAATGTTCGCATGACGTTTTGTAGGGTGGCAGTGAATAGTTTTGGCGAAATTGTATCGCCTTGTCGAACCCCTCTTCTTACGTCAATGGTGATGATGTTATAGAATGGAGATAGCCTGGTCGTGAAATCTTTATAAAGCTTACGAAGGATCATTACGTACCGAGTAGTGACGCCCCTGGTCATCCAGAGTCTCTATGACTGCTTCTGTTTCAACTGAATCAAAGGCTTTCTTCAGATCGGTGAAAGTGTGACAGAGTGGTTGTTTGTAGTCTCGTGAAACTCCAATGAATCTTGTAATCGTGTAGATATGGTCTATGGTAGTGAATCCTTTTCGGAACTCTGTTTGTTCGCATGGCTGTCCTTCATCCAGTGCTCTGTCAATCCTGTTTAGGATGACTCGAGTAAAGAGTTTATAGACAACGGACAGCAAGCAGATTGGGCGATAATTGCCTATGTCGTAAAGGTCTCCTTTTTTGAACAACAAAACGGTCTTGCTGGTTTTCCCTTGAATAGGGACCTTGCATTCTGACAGGTAGCGAGTGAGGAGCCGAGCCATGGTATTGATGAGACTGGCGGTAGGTTCTTCAGGTGTTCTGGTTTAATCCTGTCTGGACCGGGTGTTGTTCTGTTCCTCACCGACGATAAAGCATGTTGGATTTCAGAAGGGAGGATTGGTGGAACGACATAGTCGTCCTCTCTCAATTTATATAGCGGTAAGAGGACATGGCTAGCGAAGAAATCCGAGTAGTATTGATGGATGATTTTTTCCATAGCCTTTGTCGAAGCTGTAAGTGTCCCGTCAGGGTATCGGAGTGCAATAATCTTGGTCTTAAAGCTAGCAAAGACTTGCTGGGCTTTGTGAGCGCTCTTCCCAGCTCCTGCAGCTACTGCCATAACTGCTGCTCTTCTTTCTTTGAGGTCTTCTCTTATCGCTTCTCTGCAGCGTTTTGCAAGTTCGGACTTGAGGTTTCGGTTGCCTGTAGCTCGTGCGATTCCACGTTGACCTATCAGCTCGATTGTTTGCGGAGACAAGCGTTTCTTCGTGACATGATAACTCTCAGCTTTCATAGCGCTAACGTGAAGATATTCAACGAGTCAATCGTATTTTTCGTCTATGTTGTCGACAACGGTGTTTCTTAAGAGCCGACTAATGATTTGAAAACATCCCAGTTTATGGTAGTTCTGGAACTTCGTTGTTTGATTTAGCGGCTTTCTCTCCTCTCCTTGAAAAACGGAACGTGGTGTGAAGGAGGTGATGGTCTGATCCAATTTTCTGGGATATAAAAAATGCAGAACTTGACGAATTTGGTAAGATATTTAATCAACGTCTTTCTTTCAATAATCAGGCTAATATTAATTGTCTATCACCAAACGACTTATCGAGGCAAAATACAAGTAATAGAATGGAATTGACGTCTTCTCTGAATGACCCCATCATAACTTGTTTTGACTACTGAATACATTATCAACTGACTACTTGAAGCAAACAGTTTGATTTTTTTTACACAACAATCCCTGCGTTATCCATGACTTCGCTTGCAAAAGCAATTGTTAACGAATTAGCGCAATGTACTGTGGTTGTGAGCGGTCAAAGGATTGCAGACGTATAGTTTAAGTGTTGTTTGCTAACTTGAAAAAGCAAAAATTTACGCTATTCCAAAACTCGGCATCAGCAAAGAGTAGAAGTTTCTTTCATGATCAAGCTATTACCACTAGGTTAATAGTGAACCTCATCCGGTCCACATTTCGAGGTCTTCCTCTTTTTCGGAGCCGATGATTACAATCAAATAACTGTGGACAATCGTTTCTAATCATTGACTATGAAGACGACGAAGAGATTGAAATGTTAGTTGAATAAAGATTATAATTAACCCTTTAGGTACTGCCCTTGATAGGAAGCGTCGCGCCAGTCGCTCGCCTAACAGTCGATGCGATCGACCCACAACGTTTACTGGCCTAGCATAGATACGCGACGTCGCCATTACAGTAGCTGATCGAGACTCAATGATGTTCGCGCTGTTACACAGTATACCAAGCGGTATCGAAATGCATTAGTTTGATGACAGAAGATAATATATAATGATAAATGATAAAAGATACTACAGTTTATTAGATAGTAAAAATTTGTGCGACACAGGCAACGCATTTCGAACATAAGTTTGGTTAGTTTCAATTAATTAGAAGCTGTCATTATTGGAGCATGCATCATTCGGAAACTGAGAAATCGATTTAAAGTAAATGACCTTAAGCGACTTGTTGTAATTGTGACGCGATGAAAAGACTGAAAAATTAAATAGTTCATAAGAGAAAAGCAATACCTCTTTACTCGTTACATACTTGCCCCATCCAGTGAACGATCGCACTGTAGCCGAGAACACCACAGGCAAAATGAGTGCGATAGACAGTAGAGCCAGAAAAGACGTTATAACGATTGTTTGTCTCATTTGATGGATCTAAACTAACAAAAACTAGGGTTTACTCGAAATTGATATGTATAAAAAACATAGAAGAATGATCAGAAAGACGAGTGTCCACTGATGTGGTTGTGGAGCAAAATAACATTTTTTAGCACATCCAGTGATCACTCGTCACAGTTCTTCTTCACTGTTCTGATCTCAGTACTTCTAGCACCAATTCGTTTATACATCTTCTCCTCTGAACGTGATAGAAAACTGGTTAAGCACGTCTTCTTGCAAACTTGAGGATAACGTGGCTGTGGCGTTCCCTAGGGCGTTCGTCGTTGACTACCGGAAGGTGTTGGGAATGGGGTTTGACCCACGTTGCTCTCGCTACCCTCCCCCCCCCCCCCCCCTCCCCCTCCCCAACCCCCTTCTCACTTTTTCGTTTCGCATTCTTTCGAAGAGAAGAGCTGGTCTCAGATTTGTGTAAGCTCTTACCAATCTTCAAATTTCAATACCAACGAGTGGTGAACATTCAAGGATGCTGTAAGGCGGGTTTTGCAGAAATCCAAAGAGGATCAACTCAATCACCATTGTTTTCGAGTTGATTATGAGAAGGTGGGTGTACTTGAATCTGAGAGTCGAAAAGTGATCTTGTTGAAAGTACTAAATGGAATGGTTTGAAGTATAATAGGTTGCAAAGAAGAGAAAGTAAATCAGTTTCAAGCATTTTAGCATCAAATAAAGTTTTTTAACAAAACCAACATCATATTATTATACCTAAGTAGTTTTTGCTTTTGAGCCTTAGTTTGAGTACTTTTCCGTTATGGTATTTGTTTTTCACGAGTTTTTTTGTAAAACAAAGAAATTCCACTAAGTTTTTGGTAGTCATTCGGATATTTGGATTACTCGATGATTTTGAAAGTGTACCTGCTTCTACAAAGGCCTTCTTAGAGTGCTGTAGCAGTGCAAATGCACTTAAGTCTCACGGTTAGCGTGCATTATCGCGCGCATTTTTGTTGATTATTTGGAATTTTTCTCTCCAGTTTGCGAAGATTCTATGTTTCTTGCATTGTGATCATAGAAGGAGCTTTATTCCTTTGTTTTGTGAGTTTATGCTTTTCATTTTTGATTTATTTGCCAGAAAAGCTCGCTAGAAAACCTAAGTCTAAAACAGCTCAATCCTATGCACGAAGATACGAACGTGTAAAAGAAATCTTGGAGCATCAGCGTCATATGTTTTATTTGAAGGGGAGAAAAATCTCAAGTTCAGTAACGGAAATCGCACTTCACATGTGAGTCGCGCTGCGCGATCGATCAACCGCGCAAATGATACACGCCACACACACATACCCTTATGGACAAGAACTATGCAGCGAGTGCAGAGGCGATCTTCTTTTGGTTGCCACAACGCACTTTGGAATGATCTTGAAAATCTAGGAGAGAAGCTTTGTTCAGCATAAAATGCGCCGAATGTAAACATGATTTTATTCTCAGTGCTACAGCACACCACAAAAGCTTCTTCAAAAATGAAGTACAGCATCAAAATCTCCGAGATTAAGGCCATCAAGTGGCTACAAAAACTCCGAAAGAAACCAAAACGCGTTCTCTATATTGTTAAGATGATTAGAGACATCGAAAAGGTACCTAATCTCGCATACATTTCAAAAGTTTGCGGCTATACGTGCAAGTTCCGGCTACTGCGTGAGGATTTTGGTCACTCTCAACACATTATGAAATTCGCCGAAACGTAAAAGTTTATCTAATAATCGAGTAACAACGTCGTAAGTGTTCAAGAAAGAAATAATATCAACTCAATAACACATTTGCGATGTTCAGTATTTTAGCCAACTGCGGACATGATAGTTTTACGAGAGCAGAGATAGTTCCTCAATAAGCAAAAGGCTTAGACATATTGTGCAGATTTCTCAGCATCATTATGAAAATGTAAATGCTGCTGACAATTTGTGTTACCATAGCGATTCTTACAAATACAGTGTTACCACATTTTGAGGTGTTCCGAGCTTGGTTGATTTGGCGCGGCTCGAGCGAAGGATACTAAACAATATTACTACTTCAAATTTAGCTCGCATCTCTCAAACCTGCTCAGTTTGCTTCCTAATCGAAACTACGGAGGTAAACATATGATTTAGGAATAGCGTAATGCACTGGTAGCAATGTCGTTCATCATGAGCATAGTGTTGCCTCATCGACCTGGACTTAAAATAAGCCTCCTGTTCTTTCGCCTCAGAAAACAGATTTGCCGAACAACACTTCACTTCCTGCAATCCCTTTGAGAGGACACCCTGGCTCGGCTATCTCAAGGTTTCAAGGTGAATCGAGTCGTCCAGCGTTGAGAGACTTCTATAGAAAAGGCGACAATCCTTAGACGGCAGTCGAAATTATACGCAAAGTATTTGATTAACTTGATGGATAAAGGGTGCGAGGACTTTCCAAGTGCAAGAGATGGGCTCTGCACAATGAATTTGAAAAGTATGTTAATCAGAGAGTATTAAAAACATACAGTTTTTAACATAAAATCACAGTATCAACTACTTACCCGTTTGTTCTCTGGGTGACAAATGGCCATGTATCTGTCAAATGCTAATGCCGTCAAAATGAACGTCGAACACATCTGAAGATCCGATAGTATTAAAAAAGTATACATCGGATCAGTGATAAATGATTGAGTAATAACTTTAGAGATCTTTCCATTGGCATTTTATATTTTCAACACTTTATTGATCCATCTTCACAGCGCGTTTTACTGTGCGGATCCCAGTACTTCTAATATATAATTCGGTTTTTCGTTTTCTTCTTGAACGCTGTTGAATGCTGCTTGAGCGAGCCTCCTTGCAATTCCGAGGATAGCCCGGCTGTAACGTTTTATAAGGCGCTATTGTTGACTACCGGAAAGAATTGGGGGTAGACCTCGGCTCCACGCCTGCTGCGACGGGCATCACAACCACTCGAGCACGTCGCTTTCGATCTTTGCTTTCAAGAAATGCAAATCGCGATAACACTAAAGAAAATCGTATGAACACAAGGTCTCTTAGCATGGGGAACAAAAGTCAGCTGCGAACTTATGACCAAGTGTGATTGAATGATTTCTAGGCCCGACTATTTATGAACTCCGCTACCGATTGAAATTCAGTTCTTTTCTTTATAGGATGATTCGAGGATTTTATTAATACTAGGTGTACAAATATGACCTGCATTTTTTTTTCTGTACTAGTAGAGAGAATAAAGACATGCAAATCTTGTTTTGATTTAAAAGTGAGTCGAAAACGCTACTTATTTATATGTCTTATGTGTACAAAATATTCTATATGAGGGTTTTCATAGTTTATAACGCTACTTATTTATATGTCTTTTGTATACAAAATATTCTATATGATGGTTTCCATGGTTTATTGAAGATAACGACTTTCGCACGTGAAAACGTCACTTGTGATAAATTCACTTTGCAGCTTTTTCAACGAAAGGAATTGAAATTGCCTGATTTTGGCATCATTCAACTGTGCATTTTCTTCTAAACATTTTGGTATACGACATACCTGTTCATGCTTTAAGATGGAGTTGTCATGAGAACAAATTCGCTTGCTACTCATGCAGTAATGGCGCATTGACGAAAAGGGGCTAGTGAAGCGGCGCATAAGACTAATGGAGCTTGGAACGAGATCCATCTTATCGCAAACACAGGCAAGTTGTATACCGAAATGATCACAAGAAAAGGCGTAATTGAATGATACGATGGCCTTGTAATTTCACCGTAAAAATCACATAAAAAAACTAAAACGTCGCAAATTTTCAATCTTGCTGAATAACATCGCTCGACATCATGTTGCAAGCGCCGATCGTTAGCGTTGTAAAAGAGTTGAGGTTTGAGGTTTTAGAAAGTTTTACCACAACCGCCTTACTCTCTCGACATTGCACTGTCAATTACCACTTGGGATTACCAAATTTAGATTATAAATAAGGAAATTTTTAAAAAATGCCGTTTTCAGGTGCAAAGGTCGTCATCTTCAAAGCCCTATACAAATCATCATATAAAATATTTGTAACTAGAAGCATATAAATAAATAGTGGCTTTAATGCACTTTCGAGCAAAAAAAGGACATGTATATCTTCATTTTTACTACTGTTACAGAAAAGAAACAGGGTAGTCATATTCGTACACCTAATAGCTCTTAGATTACAACGGCAATTCATAAGTGCTATTAACTGGTGCACCATGAACAGCAAAACAATAAGTGCCCGATAAACATTTCTTGAGCCATGCATGTGGTCTGCTAAAAGAATGATTACGTTTAAATGAAGCTGTTTACTATGTGATTTAATGTTTATGTACGAATTTCTAACTGCTTCGGAGATGAAAGTGTTGGACTGAGTATATTACATGTTAATACGACTCTTGCGAGCTCTAAAAAAGGCGAAACCGCCGAAACGTCGTTCATTGGATTGTTACTGTGCTATGTGATAACTATTGTAACCAGTGAAGGCTATTATTTATCAACGTAGAATCTGCTCAGTGAGAAAATATTATGGGCGATTATTTTCAATGCGGATTTCTCATCAATGTATAATACTGAAGTTCTAGAATATAACAGATTTATTTGTGCCACATCGTAATCCCGTTAATCATCGCATCACTCAATCGAAATTTCCAAATGAATTCCGATTTATTATTGATATCCAGAATCTGTCAGTTATTATTGATATCCAGAAAGTGGGTTTAAAGCCGATAGCGGCTGCCCCGCCAGACCGTAGACTGTTGGCTGCTGACAGATAACCCGTTGTAGCGTAGAAAGAGTGCTGTTCAAAACGAGCGTCGGAGTACAACGGTTAGTATACGCTCCCGGAAGGAGTGAGATTTGGGTTTGAATCCCGGCTGACGCAAACGTTTTTACACGGCACTCTACATTATTGGAAGTCAAACACTTTCTCAGCTTGAGTTAGTTAATTATAATAAGAAAACATCAAGATTTATTGCAGTACAATGTTCACAACACCCCAAGCCAAAATAGGACGGCAAACTGTTGTGGGAGATTTTAAATTCACAGCTACTTATTTTTGCTGAAATGATAACTCGAAGAAGATTTATTATAACGAAACGGTGTTTTAACATTAAATAACTGTTGAAATCGTTTTATTTTATTATCTCTTGCAGCATCTTAAACATGGCTACACCTCTGCTTGATTATTCATGGCGACCAAAATTGCTATGACTAGAATCAAAGTGGTTAAAAGTGTTCCGTCATGATACATCGTCATTAGTACAACTTCACGTGTTACGCTACCAAAAGTTGCTGTTGCGCGCATATGAAGTGCGTACTAAGAATGCCTGGGAAGAGACAAACACTGACGCAAAATCTCGTTCAGAAGTTGTTGCATACGATATATATATATATATATATATATATGCATTCAATTACCTTTACATAAAAAATAACGCATAGCGCATCCGTAAGGGATTGGCCAATGTTGACGGATTATCCTAATTTATTTGTTGACAACAATTTATAACAATAAGTGTATCTGTGTATCTCTTTGCAGGCGGCGTCATTTTCGGCCGGCGGGCGGTTCGGGCGGCCAGGAAGAGAGGCTGCTGCAGAGCGCTTCAAAGCTGGTATACTATATTTTTGATGAATTTTACACTCAAACTTTTTTTTTCGTCAGTGAAAGGAATTTTGGTGTCAGTAAATGGTCAAATATGATAGGACAGAGTTCAATAAGCTTATTTTTATTTGTGAAACGTAATTGCTCCATTGATGATCCACGCTTTCAAAGGAATAAACCGAGTATATATGTAAAGGCTGTATCTAGCACCTTTATTAAACATCTCTATGATATTTAATTGATACTTGGTAACAATTCGATTGAATTTACCATCTATTTCTTCCGGTTTTTATACTATTTATTCCATAAAGGACATAAAATTCATCCAACTAGTCGAAAAGTGGAAAACACTGAGTAGTTCTAAAATTCTTTTTTAAGCCAAACACGAGGCGTTACATTAGTCTTTATTCAACAGCCAACGTTTCGGCAGTTCACACCTTTTCAGAGCTTGGAAAAGTCAAATTGTCTGCAATCCAATCAGTCAAACACCTCTAATACTCTTTCAGAAAAAGTCACAAGGCCTAGATTTTAATTCTATCAAGCACAAAATCAACTCTCAACATACTCACCGCATTTTACATATGTTCAACTGAATGATTCAAGCGGAGATCACCGAGAGGAGATAACATAGGCTTGCAATGCACCCTATCTATCGAAACAATACTCTTATATACTGACTCATATCACTCATATCACTTACAGCTTCGAGAAGGGCTATGGAGAAGATCATCCACCAATACTACTCGGATCTCTTCGCTAGCCTTGTCCTTTTACCGCTATATAAATTAAGAGAGGACGACTATGTCGTTCCACCGGTCCTCCCTTCCGAAATCCGACATGCTATATCGTCGGTGAAGAACAGAACAACACCCGGTCCAGACAGCATTAGACCAGAACATCTGAAGAATCTGCCGCCAGTTCTCATCAACACCCTGGCTCGGCTCTTCACTCGCTACCTGTCAGAATGCAAGGTCCCTATTCAATGGAAAACCAGCAAGACCGTATTGTTGTTCAAAAAGGGAGACCTTCACGACATAGGCAGTTATCGCCCAATTTGCTTGCTGTCCGTTGTTTATAAACTCCTCACTCGAGTCATCCTAAACAGGATTGACAGAGCACTGGATGAAGGACAGCCATGCGAACAAGCAGGGTTCCGAAAAGAATTTAGTACCATGGACCACATCCACACGATTACAAGACTCATTAAAGTTTCACGAGAGTACAAACAACTATTCTGCACTTCCATCGATCTGAAGAAAGCCTTTGATTCAGTAGAAATAGAAGCGGTTATAGAGGCTCTGGATAACCAGGGCGCCCCTACTTGATACATAAGGATCCTTCGTGAGCTTCATAAAGATTTCACGACCAAAGTATCTCCATTCCACAGCAGTATCACCATTGACGTGAGAAGAGGGGTTCGACAAGGCGATACAATTTCGCCAAAACTATTCACTGCCACCTTACAAAACGTCATGCGAACATTAGAATGGGACGATATGGGATGAAAATTGACGGTCGACAATTAAACCATCTTCGCTTTGCTGACGATATCGTTCTGATAATACCAAACATCAGCCAAGCGGAACGAATGTTGACCGATTTCGATAACGCTTGTGCAAAGATTGGTCTTCAACTAAATCTAACGAAAACGATTTTCATGAGGAACGGATTGGTTTCGAATGCCCCATTCACGCTCAACGGAACGGCAATCTCCGAATGCTCCAGTTACGTCTATTTAGGTCGTGAAATCAACATGATGAGCGACCTAGCTTCAGTGTTGAGCAGGAGGAAACGAGCAGCTTGGGGAACATTTGAGAGCATCGAAGATGTAGTGAAGAGGAAATAGAACATCCGACTCTGTGCCCACCTTTTCGACTCGACAATTATCCCTGCTCTAACGTATGCACCAGAAACCTGGTCGCCACTTAAGCAGGATGAAAGATCACTTGCCGTTATCGAACGCGCAGTCGAAAGGTCGATGCTAGGAGTATCCCGTATCTCGCAAATGAGAGAAAGGATCCGAAGTTCCGACCTACGTCAACGATCGAAGATCAGAGACGCCGTTCTACACGCCAGGATATCGAAAATAAGGTGGGCCGGACACGTGATGCGCTTCAACGACAACCGATGGACGAGAGCCGTTTTCGACTGGATTCCTCGGGACGTCAAGCGCTCTAAAGGAAGACCACTGACCCGTTGGTCCGATTTCTTTACAAAAGCGATAGAAGAAAGATATGATGCTCAGCGAATCCCTAGTGCGAGGAGGACCCACTGGGCTACTCTTGCACGCGTTAGGGAAAAATGGAAGAGTTGCTGGTATCCGCTCGAGTCACTCGACGATCAACGGGACGACAAGTGATACAGGTGATCACGGGTGATTGCGAGGCATTCCTTCTTGCGCTTTATAGTTGGTATCGTGTTGATCCAAAACGCTTCCAAAATCATTCGCGCTGATATTTATGTTCCTGCGCAAGGATGGTGATTTCGATGTCAAAATCTACTTCGTAAAAATTAAAATCTACTATGACGTTTTGAAAGCGTATTGGATTAAAACGACCAATCTAACTATGAATCGTAGAAAGGAATGCCTTGTGATCACCCATGATATGAGTCACTATATAAGACTGTTGTTTTGATGGGAAGGGTGAATTGCGAGCCTATGTGATCTCCTTCCGGTTATCTCCACTTGAATCATTCAATGGAACACATACAAAAAGCGGTGAGTATGTTTGAAGTTGATTTTGTGCTCGATGTGATTAAAATCTAGGTCTGATGACATTTTCTAAAAGGGAAATGGAGGTGTTTGACTGACTGGATTGCAGAAAACTTGACCTTTCCAAGCTCTAAAGAAGGCGAAAGCCAAAACGTCAGCTGTTAATTAAAAATTGATGTAACACCTCGTGTTTGGCTCAAAGAAGAAAATTGGGATTCGTTGAAGCATTTTGAGCTTAATAGACAGCCGCTCTTGGGAATAAATAGTTCGTCAAAAATAGTGCTGCTTAGTGCATGCGATTTCACTTCATTGTAATCTTTCAATATTTTTTTTAATTAACAGTGCACTTTAGACTTCCATTTTTCAGAGCAATGCGTAAGTTTGTTCTGATTCTTTATTCATAGTTATGGTATGCGAAGAAGAGATGGAGGGATGCGGATCCCTCCCGTTATCTCCATGCTGTTTGAGCCTAGGTGAAAACTTCTTTTTTGAAAATTGGTAATTATCGATAGCTAAAATCAAGTGAATTTGAACGGCGTATTCTAACTCTAAATGGCCTATTCTCTGCGCCATAACAGTCGACATAAGATTTTGCTCCATCTAAGAACTTCTTGTCGGATATAATTTCTTTCATGAGCAATTAATGATTGGCAGATAGGGCAAGTTTTAGCAGTTTTAACGGTGCACTTGTTCTCTAAAAAGGACTCCTTGGAGCTCTGTAGCAGTCAAAAGATTATTAGATTTCGCAAATTTGGATATTTTTTGCCATCCGCATCCTGTTTTGACCTCCTGGAAAAGTGTTTTCCAACTTTTTTTAAGAGCTCTAACAACCATTTGATAGCTGATATCTCAACAATTTTAGAGCATGTTTTGTTTTTAGAATGGCTTCTTTAATGCGCTGTGAAAGTAGAAAAGTAAAAAATAAAGATATCGTACTATTCAAGCAATTATCGCCTTGCACTACTTAAATAGAACATGATTTTCTGTGTTCGCTCATATACTTTTGGTTTAGTTATACGTGTCTTCTGTGAAGAAAAACTACGCAATTATACTGAATTTGGCATTCCATCAATTCTATTGCATTGTATAAAGGTGATGTTAACGGTAAACTTTAGTATTGCTATTCCCCCAATTTTATAGAAGACCCAAAAACCATCACAGTAAATAAAAATTGGAGAACAGCTAGAAGTTTATCAAAAATTATTATGCATGCTGTATTCGGTACCCGTCCATCGGAAACTCTCACTATAACTATGTTACATCATGTCTTTCGTTTCGAGTGTTTTCTCAAGACCACTGCTCAAATTTCAATATGCCTGATAATCATTATTTGAGCCACGCATGTCAGTGGTCTGTCAATTATAATGTATGTCTAATTATATAATAATAAACAATGACCGACATCGTAATCCCGGCTAAGTCAGCCCTCAATGCCAGACCACTGACATGCGTGGCTCAAATAATGATTATTATGCATAAGTTTATATCAATCATTCTTTTATTTCTGAGTTGACATAGTGAAAAAAGGTTGAGCACTTATCAAGAGTGGAAAAAATTTGACAGGAAACGGATGACCACTTTTGAATAAAAGGCTTAGAACATCGACATTGGTCAGAAACATGTGTCTCCAGAGAAGTATTCCTGGTACATTTCTCCTATCCGCACCCATATTCAAAATAAGGATATTTTTCCTCCTCCTTTTTGAGGTTTTAGTAATTTTTCAGCAGCTCAAACATGGAGAATGTGAAGAATGTGCTTTGATTTTCAGATACTTTCTATGTTATGCCGTAAAGGTGAGGTAAAAACTTCGGTATTTATTTGTTAGACGGCGACCAATTTTTAAGTCGATCTCATTACTGGACACGAACTTCGCACAAATGTTAGTAATCATTCGATAGTCTAAATATCTGGGTGCAACCCCATGTCGCTGTTTTTTATAGCACTCTTATATAAAGCTGACGCATCTAGAATAAAATTTTGTTTCTCACTCGCATTTCGTCTTTATTTCTAATATGCGTACAAATCGGTGGAAGCACAAAAAGCATATCACCATGCAGACAATTTTTGGTGCCAGCATAGTCTACGTTTTCGCCTGAAGTTTCCGTTGATGTGGTGAAGGAATCCCCGAAATAAGAACAATTTTTCAAACGCGATCGTTCGCCACCCCTCCTTGAGATGGCGGTAAGCATAGTCGTTGAAAAGGTTCATACTGAACAAATGTGAGGCCAAGCCACAACAACGACTTGTTAGTAGGATAATCACTCGATCTACAGCGTAACTGTATAGAAATATACCGTGCGATGCCGTAAAACGGGTACACGTTGATATAGTTTACGTGCTTTCAGAAATTTAAACTCGTGATGAAAATGAAAACGCAAAGCGAGCAGAAAGCAAAATTCTATTCTGAATGCTTCAGCGTTCAAACGGGCGCTACAAAAAAACTAGCGTCTGGATTTGTATCCAAGATTTGCTTTAAGCGACTACTTACACTCTTATGGAAAGTTCTTGTCCAGAGAATGGGATCGGCTCAAAAATACGTTGCCGTCTAACATATGCGTACCAATTTTTCTTTCACACTCAAGCATCTTTCGCTAGACAGAGGTTTTCAGTCACTTTTTCAGTAGCGATTCGATAGTACACTTCTCAGCGATTTCAATTATGAGTTTTTTGTCTAAGAAGGACATTTTATGACGTTGTTACAGCTAAAAAATTATTGAGTTTTACATGCGGAGCCTTGTCGATCGGGCAGCGCAATTTAGATGCGGCGTTTGGTGATTAACGAGTGTAAAACTCAATAATCCTTTGGTTGTAATGACGAACTAAGAGGTTTTCTTTTCAAAATCTAAGCATGTCATTGAATTTGTTGAGATCGGAGCTATGGAATGGTTGTGAAAGCTTGAGAGAAAAGCCGTGTCTAGCGATAACTACTCAGATGTGCAGCACAGTTTTATTCTAATTGCGACAGCTCGTTAAGAGAATTTTCTCAAAAGTACGAATACCATTAAAGTCTTTGAGATTTGAGCATTCGACTAGCTATTGAAAGGCGACGGCATGATGCCAATTTGTAATATGCATCCAATACCGGTGAAAGACATACGCGATGCATGTGGAATAAAATCTTAATTTTAGTGTTGCAGCCAATGAACAGATTTTTCTGGAAAACCAAAGACATTATTAAGTTTGCTGAGATTTGTGCTGTCGAAATGTTTCTAAATTTTTCCAGGAAAAGCTTCGCTGATGACAAGATGCATGAGTGTTCGAAACATTTCCTTTCCATTGTTATAGTGTAATATTAAAAATTTCCAAAAAATATCAACATCTTTAGATTGTCGAGATTTATGCTGTTCAATAAATATTAAAATGTACAGAAAAAGCGAAAAATATGTTTTTTGAATCAAACTACGTTCTTGCAAAAGATAAGCGACACAAATGCAAATAGCCTTTGGAGGTTTGTTTTTTCACAAAGGCCTGCTATAACCATTGAAAATGAAGGATCTCGGGAGAAGTAATCACTCTTTATATCAAAACCTTATGCAAAACGTTCACCCGTGGTATTCCATACTTCATTAACAATAAGATGCCTCTGACGTAAAAACTTCGCCTGTAATTACGAATAAATCACCTATGACGTTCAAGCGGCAGGGACGAAATGGGAAGAAATGTGATCTTTTTTCAGCCTTTAGAGGGGTTTCATGATGAACTTTCGAAAAACCGCTATTTGACAATTAATATTACTCTAGCGTGGAGCCATATCGAAGCCCAAGCCAAGCAACTGATTAAATTCAGTGTGAAACATAATTTTATTTTCGCTGCTGCAACGGAACAAAAAGTCTTTTTTTAAAATCAAACAGATTATTGAGATCACGGAGATCAGCTTACAAACAATTACCAAATATCTGGGAGAAAACTTTTATGCAGCGAGAAAGGCCTTCAAACAGTCGTGTAGCTCAGCCGGCACACGTCGCCACTTAAGGGTTGATCGATATCTTGCAAAAAGCGCGGTGACTTGGAGTCAGTTTCGCAAACACACCTTTTGGTGTGCGAAACCCAATATTCTTTTGATTGCTACAGCGCTCTAAAAAGTCTTCTCCAAAATTTGATAAAGTTTCAGATTCGTTGAGATTTGCGCTATCGAATGGTTATTGATATTTATAAAACACTATATCCGGCGATAACTCCTCAAATGTAAAGCACTGTTCCATTTCAACTGCTATAGCGCAATAGCAAACCATTTGAGCAACAAAATACACCGTTCAGTTATACTTGATTTTAGTCATCAAACAATTATCTGAATTCCGAACAAAAGCAAGAAATGGGTTTTTTTGAAAGGGCTCAATTAGAATGGACATAGCTAAAGTACTGAGGGACACTTATGTGTTGCTGAAGATTCGTGCAAAAAGTTCTACTTGTCTTCAGGCAAAATGTGAGGTAATGAAATATCGTATTTCACCGCTATCTCAGCACACTAAGTCTTACGCACGGCTTAGGAAGTTTTAAGAACACTTGGGACGGCAATGTCTCAAGAATGTAAATTTCATAATGGAAAGTTACAATATCTAAGACAATTGAGCGTTCTTTTTATTAGAACTACGTAAATACAAGTTTTTCCAATGTTAGTTCACCAAGTCTTCGTATTAATGAGGTTTCTGTAGTATTAAGTCCTACTATATACGTATCGAAAAATCTGCTGTGAACTGAAAGAACGGATTGATTGCGGGAAGTACAAAATATTTTTTTTCAATTTTAGTGGAATAGGCCTTTTCTAGAAAAAATCAAGGGCTCACCAGCGCAATTTTTGAAATGCGATTGCATGCAGCCAAAACTATTTCCAAAAGTAACTATTTTTAAGACAGCTGGGCGCTAATCTCTTCAGGAATACGTTTGCAAAAGTTCTTTTACTGATTTTTTTTCTTGAAAAAAAGTCTATGAGAATCAAAGTCCAACAAAATAACCGCAGAAAACCGTCATGAATTGGAGAAAAAAATGGACTGCGATTGAGAAATGCTGACTTTTTTTTATTAGTATGACATACTATGGAAATCTTTTCACACAATAAGTTTATTATAAATATCAAAATTTTTCGAGCCATCGATCTACTAGAGAAACATCAAGAACATAAGAGAAAGTGTTAAAAAACGGCTGAAAATACATTCCTTTTCGCAAATGTGGTTTTTTCCTTTGTCAACAGCAAGGTTTCTAGCGTTAACCATTGACGTTAATCTTGCCAAAATTATTCATACAAGGTTACATCAGTGATATTTTACCGTTTTTTATTCATGCTATTGTTCCTTTGATAACTTGGTCGATCCGAATTTACAGTGGAGCACACAAAAACTTCGTGATCGTAGGAACGGCGCACCCACCTGAGGGTCGTAATAACCCTCATCGTCCGCAAAGGGATATAACAATATACAGTGATATAGCAACAATACTTATAAGTTTGAAAATTGAAGCGTTTGAAGAGTAAAGAGGGCAAGAAATCAAAAAACTATGAAAAAGGAAGCCGCAATAGTTACCGTGTTGCAGAGCATTGTTGACCATAAAGCAGATTCATGTTTTAACAATGAAGATTGGAGTAAACAAAACACTTCACACACCTTATTTGAAAGCTCCACGGCCCAATGCAGCTTACAACCAACCTCACCGAACACCCAGTTATTAAGTATGGTGTTCGACAAAGAAAATGGAATTGATATGGTAACCAGGAGATCGACTGCACTTAGTGCGACGATGTAGACAAAAGTATTACCCAGAGCTGTCACCGATGATTTAAGAGATCTAAATGTTCTTGATTTGTTCACAAACTTGCGAATAAGCTAAAAATCAAGCGAAATAGTCTTTGTATGGCATTACTCCTAAAATATTTCAGCATTTTCATAATTTCATTGTTCTCTTCAATAATGACAATCAAAGGATATTTTCTACAAAAGCAAACATTTCTTAGCGCTTGAAGTCAAAGTGGAAATTCTTAGAGTTGTGTAGACCTGTGTGATGTGTAATGGAAGTGTGACATACGATTTATATGGTGTCCTGAAACGCCACTCCTATCTACCTTCCGTAATGCTTCATTTCAGACTAGGTGGTTATACCTTGCATACGACCACTATTAACACAAAACGTAAAATTTGGCGTTATCTGATGACGGGTGATACAAATAAATAGAGCAGGCCCCAGTGGAGAGTTGTGGCTCCATGAATGCGCGTCCTCATCGCTTTCGTCACCTGCTTCCTCGAGCTCATGAACGGACAGCGAGGTTATCTGTTTGGAGAAGCACTTGAGGTAGTTTTTCTTGATTCCACGGATGTTCATTCTCCAGCACGCTTCAGCGATGTAGCTAGCCGCATAGTGCATGTGTGTGCTTCGGATGCGTTTGATCTCCTGTTGCAGATGGGAATTGAGTCCCGCGTACTTGTTCGTGTGCACCACCAGTATCATCTCGTCCTCCAACATCTCTAACCTGGTGCAGTGCTTCTTGTGCTTGAAAAGCTTTATGTTCACCTCGTAGTTGTGCTTCTTGGCGAGGCGTTGCTCAGGTTGACGTGTGGGATCCATTTTAGATTGACTGATGTGACCACGGCTCTCCACTCACGTCATAGAACGTAATGAGAATGAAGACAATGTGTCCGTAAAATATAACATTTTTTGACATTAAGTGCCACATGTTCATTAATCTGATAGATCTTGTGTATAAGCCCTATAAGGCAATCACTGGCATCTACTACCTGTTCCGCGGAGTTAGAATTCAAACTGTACTATTGTCTGTGTCTAATACGTAATTCTCTAATGCTTCAATGTCTCAGATTTTTGCTCTTTGAAAATATTCATGAACTTTCTTGATAGGTTTCTTTCGCAACTTTCGCAATAATTGGAGTGGTGGATTAATGCAGATAACCAAGATAAATCACCATAAATATTCAGAATATGAGGGAGCAAAGAGATTCTAGGAGGATAATTGGTGGAGTATCGACGTCATTGATCCGTCGCACATGAGGGAGCAATACATTTTATTTAAAGCACTGTATTGGTGGTAATAGGTGTCTGGTCGACCTACACTATGAGTAGGGTACCTATCAATTTATGTAAGCGCTTCTATCCCCTCAGACAGGTCTGATCCCGCTTATCTTAGCTTGCAATGATGGAGAGCTTAGTGAGTGTGGACAGAGAACGCGATTGAATGGCTAGTTCTCAAATCCAAATCAGTAAATCTCAGGTCATGGTAAATTCAATAAACTAAAAATTCCGGATGTGGAGACCTTTATCAACAAGAGTACCTTCCCTCATTTCACCATGAAGGGTTCCGATTTTGTGGAGCTCATGACTCATAGTTCTTTTTTCTTCTCTAATGTGCAAGTGTAAGCTACATGTTTTGATCACGAAAGTAATTAGACATACGCGATTTCGTCTAGCAGGAAAGGATTGTATTACACAATATATCTCTTATGTATGATAAGTTATTTCTTTCTTAAAATATCGTATGTTAGAATATTTTTGCCAATTTTTCGGAGTTTTAACTCAACTAACATTCGAGAAAACATTGTGTAATTATCGAAAAATCATAGAAAAACAAGCTTCGCTACGAAGAAGTTAACTGAGCGATGCAATTTTTTTTTCAAAAAAGGATAATAGCGTTTCTACTTACCTAGTGATGAAGAACACGTAGGCCAACACTGCAGTGTTTCCAAGGGTTCCTACGATGAACAAAACCGAATATGGTATAGCTGTTTGGGCAAATGGTGTCCCGACAAGTGGAGGAGGAGGGTACTCACCGGCAACCACGGCTGGTAACATCTGTAATTTGAGAATACGAATCATTCATCAAGGATATTAGATAAAGTCTTTTTCAATAACTAGGATGTAGAATTCAAATTGTAAAAATGCATGCAATAACAAATTGATTGAGTATGTAGAATCTAGATTAGAGATCTCAACATCATACTCACATTAAGTAGTACACAAAGGACAGAGAAAAATGCTTGATCACATCGGTGACCAAAAGCTTGAGTAGAAAATCACACAAAAAGATCGTTTTTTGGTGACACAAAGTAGTTCGTGGACAAGTTAAACAGCAAAGAATAAAGCTTTCGGTGTTAACCAACCGCAAGTAACACGCTACGAATTTCTCAGTATTACATCTGTTTCTTTCTATATTCAGGAACCGTAGAACAGCAGGCTCTCCTAACAAATGGGCTGCATCGCAGAAATTGGCAGGTGCATGAGATGTTATAGAGTGACAATGAAAAAACACACAACGGCACACGAATCTCCATCTGAATATAGAATCAGAAAACGACGTGGTAAATTGGTTGGAGCAAAATACTTATTCTTTAGTTTGCATTCACAAACATATTTTTCAGTAGATATTTTTTGCTAACATTGTTGCACACGATGCCTTCTGCTGCCAACCAGCTCAAAGTTTATTTATTCCTTGATTACCAGTCCATATATTGTTTGAAGAGCGTATGTGACACAATGGTAAAAGGTGCTCTGCGTCGCAGCCGAGGTCAATGATTCGATCTTGCGCTCATGGGTCACCAAGCCGTCCATCCTTTCGGGGTCGGTAAATTGGTACCAGGCTGGTCTTACATTTGCGTGGGAGGATAAGCAGCACTAACTCGGTTCAGCGGCAGGTCACGGCGAGTCAATGTAAAGGTCAGATATGCATTCAATACCTCAATCGAAGTAAAAAAAAATTGAAGACGAATGCATGGCACATTTCTCAGGGATTGATCAATGCCGAGAGCGTTATCCTTTTGTTGTATTGTGGGTGGTCGGTCCATTATCGCCTTGATATGTGCGAAAATCTCTATGATTGTCGAACTAGTGCAGAATTTCTGATTTCGTCTTTCAGTACTTGATAAAACATACTACACTATAGCTTGTCTGGTTTCGGATACAAGATACTACACTATAGCTTGTCTGGTTTCGCATATAGAACGTTCTCACTCCTTAAGTAGCGGGCATGTCACCCAGATATACATCGATGAGCGAAGGATCATGGATTTAAAAACGTATGTGCAAAGCAGCTGCGAAAACTGCATACTAGATTGTGATGCTAAAGTGCTTGCGTGATAGCTTCGTCAAATGTATAAGGGTCTTATATTCGATGCACAAATATGACTCCGCCGTTTTTTTTTTTTGCTGTAATATAGCAGAAATGAAGTTATGGGAATCCTTTTTTTTGTTTGAAAGTGCGTTCGGAACGTATTAATTTATGCTTTTATGCACAGAATATTTTATATGGTGAATGTTATGAGACTTTGAAGATGGCGACTTTTGTACCTGAATCTCCCAAAAAGGCTAAATGCCTTCAAATTCTAAACTTTACGTCCCTTGTGGACTTCGTTCGTAGGGCAAACTTAGTATAGCTCTTAACGTTCCGTGCCTCTAAAAACACCATAGCAATGCCTATGGTTCCGATAAAACAGAAACGAACTTCTTCAACTGAAGATTGCATCACCTTTGCCCAAGATAGCCTAGTTAAGATCACCCAATTTGCGGACACCTCCCAGTTGTAAAATGCCAAAAAGCTTTAGACGAAAA
Organism: Parelaphostrongylus tenuis; assembly: GCA_019055375.1. Taxonomy (NCBI): domain Eukaryota; kingdom Metazoa; phylum Nematoda; class Chromadorea; order Rhabditida; family Metastrongylidae; genus Parelaphostrongylus; species Parelaphostrongylus tenuis. Next base: position 373,946 of record JAHQIW010003240.1, read on the forward strand.
AGGGATTTACACTGATTTGCAAGAATCTACGATAAATAGTGAAATAATTATGTTTAAACCTAACCTGACGTCGAATTCTCGTTAGCCTTGGGGTCTTTCGACGCCTTTGGTCTTTCGGTCTTTCGATGCTGGTTTTAGAAAGGGTAATACAGCATAGGAAATGGAATATGGGAGTGCAACTTCAATTTGTGACAAGAAACAATAGCAGTTACTTAATCAAACATGTCATTCAGTTCACCTCTGAGATCCCACATCTTTGAGTTTTACTTTTTGAGTGTTATGACTTATTCTCCTCATTCTTCAAAAAGTTCTATTGAGCTTGGGGTTAATGATTATTTTCAAAAGACATGACATATAAGACACATATTAAAAGGACAATCGATGAACAAGAGTTGCCAGCGTCCGAGAGCGAGTAAAATCCACCGTGATATTCCTGCTTACGTCAGGGAAAAATAAAAATCTACTGGCATCTGCTTGATTAATTTAACACGTTGCCAACGACGTTGAAAACCTGCTTGTCGCGCCGCCGCATACGCGGCGGAAGCAATTACGTTGTAGTAGTTTTCTAATGAAGTATGGGTATTTATCGTTACCAAAACAAAATTTGCACGCAGTAAATGATAAAATATGGAAGAAGAGACATCCGTGAAACTTGCTGTGGTAGGTACAATGGCAATATTTTCTCCTAAAACTTTGAATCTTGAGCGAAAAGGCAGATACTCAGCATAAGAGGATCTTGCGAACTGTTGCTGAACATCGTTATGTTATCCTATATATATTCATTTATTCATTCAAATTTTGGTCATATTCATCTTTTGTCGACTACATTAACAACAACTCATCTTCATAGAGAACCACAAATGAATTTCAAGTTAATGAAAAGAAAATGAATGAATGAGCATAAAACTTCTTATGCGCCTCAGAATAAGTGGCAATACCTGACACTAAGAGCACTAGATTCTGTACCTTACGTATTTCTTTCCAGTTTGTTTCTCTTGAAACAATTTTTTTTACCTCCGCCAGTTCCATTTCCGCGATTCACCTCAAGAAGACCATGCAGGTGGTTTACAAAGTTCATCAACACATAAGAGACAGGGGCCCTCCGTCCTTTCGATGTCGGACTAGCTGCATGAAAAATATACATATTTCTTTTGTATATATGTATGTCTGCCACATGACATGCAGAAAGAGCAGGAAGGCGTGCCTAAGGAGGTCGTGGAAGGAAAACTGCGTAAGAGAGAGAGAGCCATGCAGAATCAAAATGGCGTTATGGTACTGCGATTCAAGGACAGAAGAGACGTTACATTGCTTTCAACAGCTCACGGCACTGCCAAAAATCCCTGCACGGACAGGTTTGAAGTCGTCGAGATGTACAACAGGAGAAAGTCGCTGGTGGACCAGACTGACCAGATAGCTGCCATATCACCATTCCTCAGGAGGAGTAATAAATGGTGGGAGCATTTCGCTCGTTCTTAGCTTCGTAATTTGTAATTTCTCACTTTAGGTATGTGCGTCTACTATTCCACTTTATCATGCACATACTCCTCAAGAATTCTTGGATAGTGTACCGCACCTACTTAGAAAATATACAATTTAACATGTTCAAAGCGGTCTATGTCAGCTATCTGGAACGATCTAGTCCTTCTACCCCTAGACGTCGTCGAAAAGGCGTCTCCCGGAAAGCGTATACGCTGCATCAAGTGCTATAGAAACGCAGTGAATAAGAATTCAGGTTATAGTTATGGTTCGGATCATGCTAAAAAAAAGTTTTGAGGCCAGAGAAATCAGGAATAATGAAGCGTTGATACTACTGAAAGTACGACTATAAAAATCTCTTTGACAATGAACGATCTTTCCTAGCACTAAACTTTGCATACAATCAAAGTTATTGTTAGGAAGGATAGTAAAAAAATTTCATTGTGAAGTTGAAAGAACGCATCGTGAAAGCGAACCGTCAATCTTCTCCTACAGTATAACGTAGCACTAAAAGTTTTTCAGGAACAAGGCTTGCTCTCAAAGCGGCGCTATTCAGGTTAGTGAGTGAATAGTAAAAACATCATTAAATCAGGAAAAAATGTTATATGAAATCACAAAAAAAATGTTTTTTTCTTGTAGGAAGCAATTCTTTTACTAAAATCTAGAAGAATTTCTAATGCAGAGCATTCTCTTTGCTATAAACCTTGTGAAGTTGCTAAAAAACAAACTCTGGCTGTGAAACGTGTACTTTTTCGTTGTAGAACGGGCTATAGAAGTCTTTTGACAAAGCAAACTTAGTGAAAGATAGAAAAGCATGGATATAAAAAGAAAGAAACGAAGCTATATAACAGCCGGAAATATGTTCCCTTTCACAGTAATTGCTTTTCCCGTTGAAAACTTGAACGATACATGGGCATTTCCTTGAATTAAAAAACTTTTATCGAAGTATCTTCTGTTATAATTCATCATTTCATCACGATAATATCCTCCCAATACCTCAGATTATCAAACAAATTACCATGTTATCATTGCAAAGCGTGACAGTACAGATCCCCCATCGCGCCGCCGCGCCTCCCTGCCGCACACGCGTCGAAATCGACCCCTGTCGTTGTCAACGTGTTAACGACCAACGAGAGGCCAGGTGAGATAGCTGATGTATATGAATTGTTAGACTCGTATAACACGATATTAATTCCTTGCGTTCCACTTTGATTTTTCATGCAGTAGGCGGCGGGATTGCGCGGCGAGCAAGTCGCAGTATGGCAGCTTTTTAGTGGAACTTAGATTTTATCACCAATAAAGGGAATTTAATTGTCGGTATATAAGAGAATATGATTAAAAAAAGCCTCTGTGAGGTTTTTTTGGTTGCTTTATGACAACCAATCACAAAATAATGGATTTGTCATCAAAAATGATCCTGCATATCGCTCTATGATACTACTTCATCCATAATTCAGAGCAACTTATTGCCATTGGTGGTATTTGAAAGCTGGAGTTTCTATGGAATTGCAGGGGAGCCTTTCTTTTATTCATTATGATGGTAACTTCTCATAATATCCACTAATCCTCCGATTTGAATATCATTCAACAGTCATCGCTGCAACCTGTCATTTGTTACGCATACTAGATGCACGTGTTCTACTTATTTTTCTCATCACAAGCCTTTTCACAAACTAAGCCAGATTCAAAGTCAGAATTCCTAAAGCTATCGAATGACTAATAATAGTCTAGTAAAAATAATCTTTTCGCAAGAAAAAACAGAGGAAACGCGAGTACAATCGACACAATGCGACTACATTTCAAACATTTCGTAATGAAAAGTGAAAATTTTTAGAAAAACTGTACGTTCTTTTTAATAGAAGTAGAAGTTCATATAAATTTGTCCAGTAACAACCTATTTTTGTAGCGAGAAATCTGCTTAGCAACAAAATTTCATTACGTAATATCAAAAAATCCGTCGTGCAATTGAATCAACGCATTGCGGAGGCGAAACGTAATCTTTTTTTTTTGTAAGTAAAACGTACTATGGAATTTATTACCGAAATCGGGATGTCTTGAGCTATTGAATGATAAAAAAACATAGACTGAAAAAGAAGCAAGTCTAAACACGTGTTTCACAACACTTGGAAATGTGCTCCTCTCTAAAGGGATGAGGTTATCTTGGAACGTCAGACGTTTTTCTCGACATGTAGGCGTTCCCTAGAGTGAAGAAACCTCTACAAAATTTTTCTACAAAACGCCATCATTTAAAGATGACACTGTCGCTCCAGAACCTCGACTGACCAGAGAGTTCCTCTTATTTTCACTGAAGCAAAAGAAAAAAAAAATTTTTGCCGAGCATGATGCAAGACAGTGGCACACATACACACTTGGGACTCAAAGGGTTAATGGGGGAAATACCGTGCTTTTTGGAGAACCATGTTCGTCGAAGAGAGAGAAAAATTTGACAACGGAGTGGAATGTAGTGGCAGGAGATCAACACTATCTAAAAAAAAGTCACGACATACTGCCCCAAAATTCCATAGATAAGAGCAGTTTAATTTTGTAAAACAAAAAGTGGTGGACAAACCCGCGATTTTTTATTTTGAATATCAAAGAACGACAGAGGTAGCAGTAGCTTAACTTTTATTTTCAATTTTCTGCCTCGTCATTGTCGTTTGAATTCATACCGCCAAAATCGTTGTCAAACGAGATGTTCAACATGACACAGTATTTTTCGAAGCTATGTAAGATAGTTTCTGAAGAGATGAAACAAAAATCTTTTAGATTTAAAAAAGAAGAAGAACTGAGGAAAAAGTAAACAGAAATCATTAAACTACCGGACTGATAAAGTTAATAAAAATTACTAAAATTACTATAAACTACTGTTCTCCACACAGATAGGTCTTTCCTACGGATTTTAGAACACTTGGAGTGGGTTCGATGTATCACTTTATAGCGCAGTAGTTAGATGTCCCTTAGAGTATACACGTGGAACACGCTCTGATCGCCAACAGAAGCTATGTCAAACAAGCTCTTCATTAATATGAGAGCGATAATGTGATCGCCATAATGAACATCCTGTGTTTATCAGCATGGCATAAACTCGGAACTCAGTGGTATCACATTCTTTGTTAGCATGATTAAATGAAATCTCGTATGAAACGCACTATAGGTGGCATGTGACATTCAAACCTTTTGAAAGATTTGCACCTTTTTAAGTACGCACGTAACCGCTCGTTTCGAACGATGGGGATAATCGGTTGACACGCTATTCAGTGGCTATTTCCGTCGGACACAACCTTTTCACACTCCACCAGATTTTTGTGGTCACTCGATAGCTTGTAGAGCACTGATTTTATAGTGAGATCATCTATATATGAAAGGCCTTCTCAGCGCGCTGTAACGACTGAAATAATTTTACAGCCACAGAGTATTGTTTTGATGAGAGTGTGATTCGACAAGAGCAGCAGCGATGCTTCTGCGTCCGTGATCCGTTATTTTGTGCACAGATGAGCATCATTTTGGCATGCAGTTCATTGGTTTCGGCTTTTTATATGGTCTAGTTATTGAAGAGTACGTGTGGCGCAGGATTTAGAGATGCTCTGCGGCACACACGAGGTCGATCACTCGATAGTCAATGGTTTGGTCCCACGCTCAAGATTCATCAAGCCTTTCATTCCTCTGGGCTCCGATGACTCAATATAGATCTGTCAGAAAGAATAGCAGCACTGACTTAATACATTGGTAGCCCATCGCGAGTCATTAGAAATTAGATGTACATTAGATCACCTCAAACTGCTTGAAAAGTCGATTGCATGGCAAATCCCTTACGAGTTCATCAACGCCAGGGATTTCGTCGTTCTAGCTTTATATTCATTATTATTAATTTTACAGAGCTCGCTATTATATTTTACTGGGCTAATCACAGCACTTGTTGTATTCGACTCGTTTTCTCGCATTTACCTCGACAAATATCGTCAAACATTTCACGTGTGTTTCAACTGCTGCTTGAGAATTCCGTCTTCTTTATGATTGTCGTAGAAATGCTGTTCGAGACTTTTCTCCTTGCAATTTCAGTGACTACCGAGGTAAGTTAGTTTGAGGCTTGCGTTGATTGATTGCAAGAGCGAGAGAGTGTTGGGAAGAAGATCGGACTTGCTCTTTGTTTATCATTTCGCTTCCTGATACACTGCATCACTAATCACTGAGCCCTTTCGGTACGGTATGACTACTTGTGGGTACGGTATGGGATATGAGGATACCAAAAGTGAAAGGTGAAAGTTGTAATTCTGCTTGCTGAAAATGAACAACTCCATGATATCTTGGCATCAAATGTCTCACATGGCCACATTTTGAATAAGTTAACCCCGTTCTGAAAATCACTAAGTTCACCTTTCGAAGCCATGGAGAGTAATATAGCATGACAACATAACATGGCAGGTGAATAATATAATATTTATAACATGACAGGTGAGAAATAGAAAGGGAGTAAAAGCATCCAAAAAGCGTTATAGCAACTATTATCTTACTATTGAAAGACAATTCTACAATCGATCGAAAACCACGCACTGGAATATATGTAGTTCCTACTACAGATAATTTTGACTGAAAATTTTCACTTCACTAGTCTCATAATTCAAATTGTATTCACAATTTTTATTCAAGGACGCATAAACTTCCTTGAATAATTCTGCGAATCCAAGATGATCTGCGCTTTCACATAATCTGATTATTTCGACTACCTGCTAAGCACGATTTTGAAGAGAAACTTCGCATTTACAACTTTGAAATTGGTGCAGGAAGTTGGATTGATTCCTTGTGAGATTGAAGTATTTTGCAACTTAGCTGCCCTCAATACTTTTTCAGAAAGAACTGAAGAAAATATTTCACAAACGAGTATAGAAGCGCACATGTGGAGATTTGTTTTTTTTTCTATCTTCAGAATGCATTTGAGAAAAATTCATATCAGCGGATAATTTCTGAAGTATGAGCTCACCGTTCTAGATATAAGATGTAAAAGAAATATTTCATAATGTTCAGAAATGAAGAAGTCAATTGGAGATATTCATAAATTTTCTACTCAAAGCACGAAGAGCTCCGCACTTTTCCTATAAGGCATTTTTCATTTTCCTTTATAGAGAAACCTCTAGAAGCCGTTCAGTCAGCTGCGTACTGGTGACAAAATGTAATAAGTAATGATTGCAATGTCCCACAAGAGTGGACACGCGCTCATTGGTCACAGCACTGACTAGACGTGCTCTTTCCGCGTGGTCAGTTCGTAAATTCATAAACAAACCCATTCGTAGGATATAGTATGCATACACGCTAGCACTTCATTGGCCTCTGTGTAGATAATGTTTTGTAGATATGTTTGACAAGAAGTTCATAAGCCTGTACAGCACACTGCCTATGGGTGCAATGCAGTACACACGTGGTCAACGGTGCGACCTCGTGCTCCTTCACTGAGTCACCAATTTTTCCGGTATCAGTGAATCAGTACAGTAAATAAGGTTAAACTTGCTTGAAAGGCTAACAGCACTGACTTGATGCATGGGTTAGCCGCAACAAGTCATTAAATAGGCTAATATTAGGTTGTTCCAAAAGTTTTGGCATTCGAGAAATTAATAACATATTGCGCATTTTCTCAAAAACATTTTGGTGTATAATGCCTACGCTTGCTCAAGATGGAGATGTCCTGGAAACAAGCTCGTTTGTTACTCATGCACGAATGACGCGTAGGGGAAAGTGTTAGTGAAGCGACGTACAAAATTAATGGAGCTTCCTGTGGACGAGCCAAATGCGACTGATCTTCCAAACTGCCCTCCTCAGCTTTAAACTTCGCAAAAAACTTCCTAGCCGTCTTTTTTGCAACCTTACCATCGTCCCAAGCTCCACTGATTTTACGCCGCTTCATTATCACTCTTCCTTACGTGCCGCTCGTGCATGAGTAGCAAGCAAATTTATTTCCACGACAGCTTCATCGTAGAGCAAGCATAGCCAAGTTGTATGTCAAAATGTTCGCAAAAAATGCGTAATTGAGCGATATCAAAATCATGCTATTTCAATTACTTTTGTCAGGTAAATCTGGCGTTTAATGCTCTAGTGCCAAAACTTATGGAACGACTCATTAAATATGTAACCTTTCTATGTTGCTGCTACGGGAGTGGACAATGGAGTGGATCATCCTCAGACATTATTCAACACTGAACGATTTGTTCTCTCTTAATTTACTTTATTTATTACTCTCATTGAATAATAAATTATACAATGCCAATAACATACACTCACAAGTCTTTATTTCTCATTAGTTTCTATTTTGCGGCAGAATGGCGAATGAGTATCACAACGACGCACTTACTGCCCCTATTATTGTAAATAACGTGCGAATTCACTAGTGTGGAATTCTGATTTCCAAGACTTTTATCAAAAATCAGCAGCAGAGTAACTATGAAGTTAGCTAGTATTTTAGGCCTCCGGTCGAGTCTGCTAGCAATTTAGTCTCTCCGATTGATTACTCTGATAGAATTCCTAACAAACATAATAACGCACTGTAAGAAACCGGAATGAAATTTTGTTCATTAAGTCATAAGAAATAGGAAATTACTTGATGTGTGCGCTTATAAGGATTAGCACTTTTTATTTAATAGGATAGAAATAATAAAGCAATATTGGAAGTAGAGAATGAAAAGAATAGAATTCTTTCTATAAAACGAAGCACAGACTGCCATTAGCTATGAAGTAATTTTAAATCACATTTCGCTGAACATGACTTAGCTATCTTTAGTTGAAATTGGTAGTTTCTACGTAGAAATGCATAAACCAATATGACAGGGTTTCGGACGAGGTAGAGAAACATTATTTTCAAGAAAAACCTCACTGATGGATGTAACATTGAAACCAAGGTTGTCCACACAATGAACTCTTATCAATGGAAGAAGTTAAAGGAAAAGGTTTCCGAAAAAAGCCAGCAAGACGCATTAGCGATATCGTACGAAAAGTTAGAAAGTCTATGAAAGACACATCACTCAACGAATGACTTGAAAATGTCTTGAAACCACTTAGCTCTTCATTGTTAATAAACAAGCAAAATCCTTAAAACATTGGAAAAGGGCAAACGGTTCTTTTCTGTTAAACGGCGGCAAATGACTATTCGTCTCCATTTGCTGGACAAGAATTTTTAACGAGAACGTCGGTAATCATTCAAAAACTCAAATTTGTAGCTGAAACTCTACGTGAACCTTTTTTCCGAAAACCCTCTTACGACACTGTACCTCACAGATTGAAATTATGTTTCACACCCGTCTCGTGCCTTCATTTTTAAAAAGCGTATAATTTGCTGAAAGCACGAAAAGTATAGGAATGTGCAGCGAAAATCTTGTAATATCTAAGTCAATCGTTTCATCTGGAGTTTCTTTCAAGCGAAAAAATTTCCAGTTGTATAAGTTGCACTTCACATGTCTAACTCCGTCGGGGTATCGAGCAATACTTCCTTCCCTTCCCTCTTCCCTCTCCCGCCCGTAAGTTGGCCGGCAAGCAACCATTTTATTTTCCTCATTGCACTGCAGTAAAACAGTTTTTCTAGAGAATAAGCACAGCTTTGGAGTCATGGAATTTTACTCTATCGAATGATTACTAATAGTCTAAAGAATAAAAGCTCTCTCGAGCATAGTGATGAACAGAGACATTTTCTTTCTTCTGCAGTGCTATCAAAAGAGGTCTTTTAAGAAGCAAGCTTATTTTTGAGTTTTTTGAGAATTGCTCTATCGGAAGAGTATTAGCACTCTAAAGTAAAAATTTTTTGGCGAGATACAAGCGAGACAAGAGAAAAAAAGCTTGTGATTGTATGAAACATAACTTTACCTTGGATTTTACATCGTTACAAAAGAGTGTTTCGAAAAACTGATTATATAGGGCGTTAGCCAAAGATTCAAGTTTCCGAATAATTGTTAAAACTACTATGAAAAATTCTTGTCTAGTGATTGGTGTCGAGTATTTATTTGTCACCATCTAACAGAAAAGTGCCGGACAAACCTCTACGAGAGAATTTCTACCGTTCTTAGGCTGTATGCTTTTCAAGAGTACTACGATTGAGTTATGAATGTTCAGCAATGAAGTTTCAAACAAGGCCATTTTTTTTTATTTTTCGTCCGAGCGCGATCGCCGTTGCTAATGAGAGAGCGGCACCATTGTTTACATGAATATAGAGTGATATACAAAAATCCGACCTCATGAGATAGTAAACCTCGCGTCTCACTTTTATCGAGCATGCTACTGTTACTCCACCGATGCCACCGATTTTTTCGCTATACTTTGTTCAATAAGATTCCAGTTCAGCCGACATCTTTTTTATATCCCTTTGCGACCAATGAGAGTCATTATGACCCTCAGCTGAGCGCGCAGTTCGAACGCTTACGAAGACGAAGTGTATGCCTTAATAGAAATTCGGGTTAATTAGGCTTTCAGGGAACATTGTCATAAAGAAAATTAATGAAACATCACTAATGAGATTCTTGTACGAATAATTTCAGCAAGATCAACGTTAATGCTTCCTAAAATCTTGTCTTTATCAACGCAAAAACACATCCTTGTGAAGAGGAATGTATTTCCAGCACTTAATCAAAATTTTGTTAATTATCCACAATGTTTTAGTAGTCAATAGATAGCTCGAAAACATTTTGATTCGACAGCAAGCTTGTTTTAAGAAAAGATTACCATAGTACGTTGTAGTAATAGATAGAAGAAAACGTCATGCAACCACTGTCCATTTTTTCTAATTCATAGCGGAATTTTGGAATTTTATAGTTAGATTTTAATTCCTATAAAATTCTTCGTCAGAAAAATTCGATGAAAGAACTTTCATAAATGTGTTCTTGAAAAAAGCAACATACAACTGTCTTGAAGACAATTTCTGTCGCATGCAATCGCATTTCCAGGATTGCACTCGTAAGCTCTTGGTTATAACTGAAAAAGATGGCTCGAGAAATGAAAAGCTAAGAATGAAAATTGGACTTTGGAAAGGACATCTTCCGCTTGTGTTACTAGCAAAAAAATTATAGTATTCTGCACTTATCGCAATCAAACCGTCCTTATAATTTACAGCGGACTTATCGCTACATGTATAGAAGATCTTTATACTTAGGAAACCTCATTGTTACAAAAATTTGGTGAACTGTATTAGTGGAACTTCTACAAACGTATTCTTGTTCAAAAACGCTCAGTTCTCTCAAAAATTTTTTGCTTTACATTATGAAAGCCACATTCTTGAGAAAACGCCTTCTCAACTCTTCTCAAGAAATGCATGCTTTTAAGCCAATTTCGCATAATTCTGATACTGTTACTAGTCTATCAATATATTCTTCAACCAGGTCTAACCTATAAGAACAACATCAAACCAAAAAAATCACAAATGGCACAAATCTTTAGCAATGCATAAGCATATCTCAGAACCATTTTGGTTATCTTCACCCTGTTTGAGCCCTCCGGCAAAAACGTATTTCTTCTTTCATTCAAGGTGTGAATAAACATTCTATAAATGGGATAACGTTTGAACGATGTATTTTATTTCTTGAATGTTTGTTTTTGTGCTGTAACAGTTGAAATAAAATTATGTTCACACTCAAGGATTTCGCTCCGACTAAAAATTTTTATAAATAATTAATAACAATTAGATAGCGCGAATCTCAACGACTTCAAGGACATAGCTGATCTTCAGAGTGGACTCGCTAGAGCGGTGCAACACTCAAAAAAGATGAAATTTCGCACTGCAAGGGTGGCAATTCGTAACATTAGAACCAAGTCACCGCGCTTTTGCAATATGTTGATTATCTGCGAAACGTCATCTTCTTTTGACTGCTACAGTATAATAACAAGTTTTTTCTAAAAACAAAAATGCTCTGCGAATGGTCGAAAATCATGCTGTCGTACAATTATTAAAAGTCTAGCGGAAAAGCTTTGTTCAGCAAGGAATGCTCGAGTGCGAAAGATATTTCTTTTTCTGTTAGAGCGCACTATGGAAGCCATTCCGAAAGAAAAGCACACCTTCAAAATTTTCGAAATTTCAGCTACAGATATTAGAACTCTTGAAAACTCAATAAATGCGTTTTTCCAAGAGTTCGAAACAGGAGGCGGACATCGAAAGAAATTCAGACCTGAAAAACCTGATATTCTTCTGACTATCAGACTGCTTAATGGGCTCCTTTCTAAGAATCAAGTACATCGTTGAAATTGCTAAGATTTGCATTTTATAATAGTTAATGGTTTGACTTTTATTGATTGGCAAACAGTCATCCGGTGAGAAACTTGAATCGAAACAAATATAATTTCGAATGATACAGCACAAAAAACAGACCACTCGAAAAAATTATAAACACCTTCCAAGTTCACTCAATTTCAGTTATCGATTAATTGCCAAAAAGTTTCACAAAGTCAGAAAATACGTTTTAACCAAAGGGCTCAAACACAGAGGAAATGACGGAGAAGAACCTTATCCCTCCATCTTCTCTTCGTATGCTATAGCCGTCAATAAAAAACTGAAACGATACTGAGCACTGATCTGAGAAATGATAATCTGAGGTGCACTAATGATAAGAAAAATAAGAATGATCAATAAGAGGGATTAATGACGGCACCGAGTATAGCGGAAGTGATTTTGGTACTTATATGTTCGACGGCGACAGATTTTCAAACCGATCTTATTCGTCGGACAAGAACTTTCAATAGAAGTGATAGTAATCACTAAAACTCCACCAGCTGGTTTTTATTCAAAACACCCTTTTATAACGCTGTAGCATTCGGAATAAAATTTTGTTTTTCATTCGTTTTTTTACCTTCATTTTTACCACGAGTATAAATCGTTGGAAGCACGAAAAGCATTTTAGCAAGTAGAGAATTTTCCGTGATATCAGAACCATTCGCTTCTATCTAGAGTTTTTGGGGATGGGGTGAAAAAATTCACAATAAAATAACAATAGTTGCCACCGCTCTAACGCACACTGTGGTAGATCACTATCGTGCTACGCGGTAGGTCAGTCAATCACTTTACTGACAAGTCGATGCTATGGCTTTCCTTTACATTTCTGCCAGCTATGAACCTTCCCGGCGGCTTTGTTTACTGGCCAACTCACGAAGCGGGGAGTGGGGCAAGGGCGGGCGATTAATCACTTTTCAAATATTGTTATTCAATCAAAGATTTTCACGGCATTGACAGAAACTGCAGACAAAGAAGGTTGTGATAGTATGGAAAATTTTCTAGAAGCTGATATGCTTGATTTTCGTGCATCCAGCGTTTTATACGCGTGATAAAAATGAAGATGAAAGGTGAATTCAAAGCGAACTCTTATCTTGGATGCCACAGTGTTATAAGAGAGTGTTCTGAAAGCCGGCAACTTGTAGTTGTAGTTGGGTCTTAAGCTTTCTAATAACTGCTAACACTCCCATGAAAAACTCCTGTCCAGGAATGAGGTCGGCTTGGAATTTGTCACCGCTTAACTACCGAACAGCGTTTGAATTCTATCCTATCGTATGTGTCTATTATAAGCACAGAAAACCTTTTTATTGACGAAATAAGTATAAATGTCATCAAAAAACTACCACACTAGCATTAGAGCGCACTTCGTAGCCGTCCGTACCGCTCTCCGGCCGAAAATGGTGCCGATATATATAACATAGAGGTAAGTGAATATATACCTAACCTTTTGAGTTACATTTGTTAAATGTAGATCTACAGTGTTCTATACCTATAGACAAGCGCGCTATAAATTTCCAGACCTCAGAAAAAAATGCACAGCTTGGTTAGGGCTTACCCGTCGTAAGGACATTATGCCTTTTGCAAGATGCGTGGAGTCACTGTGGTACTAGAGGAATTGTTTAAAAAAGTGAACGATGATAAGCTACAGCATTTTAAAACAATTTTATAGACTTTATATGCAGGGAGTGTCACATTACATAGAACGAGCAGGTTATTCGATGAATATACGACGAGCTAAGATAGAGTGCGCATAATTCAACCGAAAATGACCTTTCCTTGAGTTTGATAATAGTCTAGATTATAGAACAAACAATTCACGCAGTTTAATACAAGATATGCTTTAACGCTTAAGCACACCAAGTTTACTGATCCACTGATACCAACTTTTTTCTCAGAACGATGAATTCAAAGAATTTTCTAATTTTCGTCACATCGCCTCATGAGGCGCATGTGGATCATACCGACCAGACGCTCTATGAGCAGTTATTACGTGTACTCTCCCATTAACAACAGTACTCGTGGATTATCTGCGCTAAAGGCAAGTAATCGCTCTAAGGCTCATTTGAGATACAGATAAGCCTACTCTGTTATTGTCCTCATATGTGACACTATTTTTTAGCTTTTTCAACAGCTAAAATCTATAGTATCATCTACGGTATTCGCGTCAAGTACATAACAACAGCTTCGCTAATAAGTGTGGCCTTCAATGAGCAACATCCGCCCATTAATTGTGTTGGATAAGCTACAGAATGGGGGAAGAAGTTTTATAGGCAATATAAGCAGCCCGAAAGAAGACAAATCATATATAATCCACTCGTTAAGGTGCACAAGTCATATGACTCATTAGTGTAAGTGTGACATAACCTCTATAGAGTCTTTTGCAAAGAAACATTGCAATCACTTTGTCCTCTGCGAAAGCCCTTTTCTTCGACTATTTACTTTGGCGCATAGAATCTTGATAGTTTCGGCTGTAAGGCAAGAAAAGCATATTCGACGTTATTCGCTGTACGAGAATTTTTCATATCAGTGTTAGCAATCATTCAAAAGGTTAAATCTATTGCTAAAACCGCACTTAGCCGGTTTTTTATATCACCCTTTAATACCGCTGTAAGATTCAAAATAAAATTATGTTTTACATTGGCCGTGCGTCTTCACTTGTATCACGTGTTTAATTCGTTGGAAGCACGAAAAACATATGGACGTGTAAAGAAAATTTCGCATTATCTGCGTAAATCGTTTTGTTTTATGGAGTTTCTTCCGAAGCGGAGAAAAAATTCAGAATTGAACAACATGTTGCACCACACATGTCTGACTCACCAGGTCATCGATCAATAGGTTTACCAAAAAACAAGTCGCTGAGTATGTGAACTCGATCTTATTTTCCATGCTAGATTACATTAGAACGGTTTTTTTTAAAGAATAAGCACAGCTTGGAATCACTGAAACTTATGCTACCGAATGAACGCTAGTAGTCTAAAGAAAGAGCTCTGCTTGGCGAGGTGTAAAACACAAATGTTTTCTTTGTTGATCAGCGATATTAGAAGAGTTTTTCTAGAAATCAAACACACTTTTGAGTTCTTTGAGACCTGTGCTATCGACACAGTACTAGCACTCTAGGGCAGGAGTTTTGTCTAGAGGAATATCAGTAAGAAAAAAAACAAGTGGTCGCGTGAAACATGATTTTATTTTGGATTTCACGCCGTTTAAAAGGATGTTCGGTTGCGTACGGCTCTGGCTAGAGATCTGCAGCGAACGAGGTCGATTATTCATTTGTTTCCTTATAACCAAAAAGTGCCCAAAGATTTTATGAGCATCTTTCAATCAGTCGACAGCATGTTTAACACTACGGTGCTCGTCAACCAAGAAAAGTTATACGTTGCATCTAAAAGGACACAAAAAGCCTTTTCCAAGCGACTTCATTAATTGGTAGTTTGATTTATCATTCTGTCTCCTACAAAAATAAAAAGATACACAGGCAGACACAAGATGAAATACACTGTCAACCATTGACACAATACTCGTGTTTGATGAAATATTGAGTGATATAGTAAGGCTGTTAGGTCTTCCCATGAATCTTGGCACTAAGGCAATATACTCCAAATTTGTCAGCCAGAAGTAAATAAAGCTGCTTAACAACACTATTCAACATATGCGCTATCTGCCTAAACATATTTCTGCCATCTCTCAGGCAACGAATCAATACTGCGCAGAATTTTCTGATCTTTCATTTAGTACGAAATTTGCCCATAGTGGCCGCATTATGGCAGCTCAACGAAATCTTTATTGCAATTTGCTACTTTACGAGTACGAATTGCGACGCGATGCACAGGCAGCCTTCGAGAATATCAACTGTGCAATGATTCAAGGATTTGTGTCCAAACGAATTCGTCTTGGTTCTTTGCTGGCTTTCCGGCCGGCAACACCAACTTGAGGGACAGCTGCGTTTCAGACGTCCACACGAAGTTGGTTGAGAACCCCTATTTGAACAATTGAAAAAGATGCGACTTTGACTATCGAAGGATTCGCCGAGGACGTTTGAGAAACGATTAACTCCAAGTGCCACTGTGGGCACCTGGGCCTCTGCAATCGGGCTCTGTCATGTCGACGTCGGCGCATTCTCATCCTGCTCCAAGATAACGCAAGTCTGCATGCCGCCAAATTGACGGAGAGGAAGTTGACCGAACTGGGCTGGGAGTTGCTGGATTATCTGCCGTACAGTCCTAACTTGTCGCCGCCTGACTATCGCCTCTTCCGGTCGCTGGAGCATTTCTGAGCAACAAGAAGTTCCAAGATATAAATCATTTGTGTCAAGAATTGACAACTTTCAATGAGTTCAAGGATAACGAGTTCCTTGAGCGTGTTCTTGATTTGTTGCTTGAGAGACGGCAGAAATGTGTATTATAGATGATGGAGCATCTTCTGAATAGTGTTGCTAAGCAACTTTAGTTTTTTCTGGTCAGTAAATTTTGTATTTATTGCTTTATTACCAAGTATTATTGTCTCTTGCCGAAAAAACCAGCAATTTCCAGCAGGCGAAAATTAAATAGTTTTTCACAAAATCAGAGTCGTTGTGCTTTATACTATAAACGCCCTTCTTGATACCTGTCCTTTATTTCTAGCGAAGTAAGTGCAGCTTTTACAAGCTGCTTAAAAAGAGCATGTGTGGATAACTCGGTAGCAGTAGTCGACACACCACCAAATACACTAAAGCGCCAATTAGTCCGCAACCGTCTACATGATCGCCACTGCAAAACGAGAAAAAATGCAAAATTTGCTCAAACGGCAGAGACGGCTATTGCATGAGATCTGGCACAATTTACCTGATCTCTTGCGAGGCTTGCACGGACGAATACATTGGTGAAACGGGCAGACCACTCTGCATCCGTGTAAAAGAACATCTGGCTGGGAAACGTAGCACCGACTCAAATATCCCACTAGGCACGGCGCCGATAAGGAGCAAATGCGTAAAGAAGCAGATTTTGACCTCGCACAAGAATCAAAACATCCGAGGTCCTTGGACAGCAATCAAAAACATCCGCGCGTAAAACTTTCGAAGCCTTTCGGACACATAGTAAAGGCCCAAAAATGAACCGCAAAGAGGAGTGCCTCGTAATAACGCGTGAGCTCGCACCATACCTCAGGCTGCTTCCCTGCCTGAGCCAGGCACAGTCTCACTTACGCACTGACTCTAAATGACAGGTCTTCAATGAATAATTGGAAGACCTGAAACATCTAAGCGGTAAGTGTGTTTTTGTAATGAAGTTTTTACTATGCGAACCAAAATTCGTTTCTTACGTCTTCTGCTGAGGTTATGGAGGCTTATGACTGGATGATTTGTGAATCAATTTGACCTTTCCAGTCTCTAAAGATGGCGAATCTCGCCAAAACTTAAGCCATCATGGTCTCTGTAATATTTATGCTGCATGACTAGTATTCAATAAATACTATATTTATCACCTCGGAACTGCTCAACAGGAAAAAACTACTTGTCTTGAGAATGTCTAAATACCGCCAACGATCTACCAAGCCATGGTCCACAATGGTCCATGTATAAGCAATTAGTTTCATGTGTAGGCATATATGGGCATACTATATAGGGCGCTGACGGTTGACTGATGACAGGTAGATGCGCTGTATCGTAGAAAGAGTGTTGAGCAAAACGGGTTTCAGTGGTGCAACGAGCTAAAGCATGCTTTCCCGGATAGAGTGAGATGCGGGTTCGAGTCTCGCCTGACGCGAAAGTATTACACATCACTCTTCAACAATGGCTATAAACATATTCTTTGGAAGGAAGAAGAAAAATAGTTGTATACTGTACATAATTTGGGAGCGAATCGGTCGAGAGTGAAACCTGAGACAAATTGCTAGGCTATATAATATAAGAATTCTGCCTTACAAGATACATGTTTTCTACTTATTTGACAGTGTTTGAACAAATGGCGAATGTATCATATAGAGCAGGTCTCTTGGACTTTCCAAAACATAGGAAAACAACGAAGACGAGGAATACAATTTCTGATCAAATTATTACTTCAGGTTGATCAAGGGTGTTACGTTTGAAATTTGAAAAACTAACGAAGGTTAGAACAAAAGAATTTTAATAGCACTAGCAAAAAAAACGTAGACCACTTCTTGTGAACATGTAGCTTTTTACGAAATCAAAAGACGCGATGCTCACTATGTTATAGATGCTGCAGCACTTGATTTTAATGCGAAATTGTCAAAAAAAAAGAAATACTTTTTAGTAATGTTTCCATTTCGAAACGAATTTACAAAAAGAATAGAAAGAGAAGAAGACTATGCGGCATTTGTATACTTATAATGCCAATTCATTTTCTACCTGTCAAGGGAACGTCATAATAAGTATGCTAATCATAAAAACACAGAATATAATAAGTATGCTGATCATGAAAACACAGAATACGAATGGCGTGTCTGTTTATCAAAAATAAAAGTGAATTAGGTGAAAAGCTGTCCCTAAGACAAAAGATTGTCACAACTAGACAAACAACAAATTTTCTCTGCTTCTGCCTGCTGAGTGTACTGCAACTCAATCTAACCTTTCTACATTCTGACGAATGCGAGATCGCCGAAACGTCAATTGTCATGGTATTGAACAAATTTAAAGGTTAACGACTTTGTGTCTGCTCAAGAATAAATCTGACTTGGTAAACTATGTCGAATTAATAGAAAGTTGGTCTAAAACTAGCCGTTTCGATGCATTATGTGTCTCAATAAGTCGATAGTGGAAAAAACTTGTCTGATTTGCTGTTGGTATACATAACCATCCATTGATACGTAACAAAATGCAGCCTTCTACATATAAATTTGGATATGAAATGATATAATCTGAGCGGGTGGCGCAAGAGTAGTGATGTTATCAAGTACTGTGACCATACCGACTCGGCTTTGGTCTAGAATCACCAAGTGTTTCATCATTCCGCGGGCTGCAAAAGGGTAGCACGCTTATATGGAACTAATTCTTTTCTCTACAATCCGTGTGGAAATGCTCCAGCTCGGATCTATCTAAGACCAGACTCTAAGATGTATCGAATCGACTAGCATTCAGTGGTGCTCATAAGAAACAGGACAATTGTCAAGCGGCAGCCGAACTCAGAACGCATGTGAGTAAATGCATAAAATGTAAGAAGAGTCAATCTGGACATTAGATGCAAAAGTTCTCTGTGCAAAAAAGATTGATATATAATATTGTATATTATAAAGACGCTAAAAAAGTGTACAGACCCAGGGTAGGAAAAGCAAGGTGCGCCGCTGTTCTACCGCTATAACAACGCTTCAACTTGTCACTATCTATACGCCGATTTCGTGAATGGTCGAGTATCTCCAGACAACTCCAGCGGGTCTCTTTTTCATCATTTAACTCAATTGTGTCGCATTCGTGGCCTGCTGGCATTGGAATTGAGTTGGATTGAGATTGCTAATAATTTGTAGAAAGTATACCCTCATCTATACTAACATCGAAAATGCCTCTATTTCGCTTCCATACACCTTTACGCTGTAGTATAGCAGTGTTTGTCATTTCCACGTCCACCTAATCGTCAAACTGTTTGGATGAGACAGCGGAGGAATAAACCCTGTACCGTAAGTCAGACTAAATACTGCTACTTAACATTGTATCAGTTATCTTTCCTCAAATTCTCCAAAAATTTGCCTGTTTCTGAAAATGATTAAACTAGATAAACAACTATTTGGATTTACCCAATAATGTGGAGTGCTGTGTACAAACATTTGCGTCAGCCGGGACTCGAACCCAGATCTCACTCTTTCCGGGAGCGTATGCTATTCGTTGCACACCGATGAGAGATCTAGGTTTGAATCCTGGCTGACGCAAATGTTTTTGCACAGCACTCCACATTATTGGGATACTGTAGCATCATACCCCGCAAGTGGCGGTCAAATAAAAAGAATTCCGACTAATTGGATTTAACTTTCTAGCATACTGATGAAGCCACAAAGTGCATAAACCTGGGAAACTTCAAGAAAGGATGAGGCTGGTCGCTGTCTCATGACTACAGTGTGTTTCGAGCTTTTCCTAGCTTTTTCCAAAGCCAACACATAAATTGCGCTAGAAACTATTTTTATTGTCTAATCCCATGATAAATCCTATAAAAGCAGCAACGCAACTCTGAACACATAAATTATTCGACATATGTGAACAAAATTGGCCATGATTTTGAAAAAAAAATGAAGGAATCAAAAATTAACACGTAAACAATATCGTCATGAATCCGACTGATGTGAATACAAGAGCCAAGAAATCTACTGAACACAGGAAACAATTAAGAACCCATTCTGTACAAGCTTTTGCAGATGTGCATGAAGGGAAGCGTTGAGGGCGAGTGGTTGTGATGCTCTTCGCGGCGCTCGTTGAGTCGAATACCACCCCAACAATCTGCGGTAGTCAGCAACGAACGCCATATGGAACGCCGCAACCGGGCTATTCTCGATATTGCAAGGATACGCGCTCAATCAGTATTCTACTATGTCCAAGGAGAAGACAAAAAACGAACTGAATGTTAGAAATACTGGGATCCGCAAAGAGAAAAAAAACACTAGGATGGCGGATCAGAAAAGTGTCAAATATGGAGGAGAGTGTTCAAATCAGTTTCCTTTCTGTATTTTACATAAAAAGGCACCATGTTTTGTAGGTGGATAAGTTCAGAGTAATGATCTGGCTTATGTGACTTATCGCGTAAGTCTTTTATGTGATGGGCACAACGACTTGAAGTTTAGTATGGGTGAAAGAATCCTTGTCTAATGACTGCTACAATTATAGACAGCACAACAAAATTAACAAGCGTCGACAAATATGAGGATAAAAGTAACCTTCAACGAATCAGTCATCGAAAGGATTTGAATATAGTTCACATATGAATGTTGATACTGATTATATAAGCAGAATTTCAAAAACTAAATCGTACTACATAAAGTAAGGAAGCAAGAAAAATGAATGCTGTAAGAGGATTCAAGCGAATGAAACAATAGTCAATTCTGCTACATAAATTCTTGAGGATTAGGCGGAGGACAACGTTGTTTCATCGTTTCTCAGCCTAATTCTATGGAGCTGTTCCACTGCGCAAAAGTGCATCAAACAATGCTGCGTAGTTTTTGTAATGAGCTTAATTAATTACACCACAAAAGCTGGGAAAAGTACATCAGATTAGATTTGAGTGATTATAGAAGATAAAATATCTGACAGCTCAGCACAAGCTTACTTATACCCTTGATTGCAAAAATAGTAGCAGAAAACTTGTTATATACTAGAGGATGTTTTTGAAGCTTATAAGTGGCCGCTTTAAGTTATGGCAATTACTTTCCAACACTACCCTTTTCACATGTTCACATCTTCATATCCTAAGTTCCTAAAATTCTCGGTTCTTTTCCCATATCAGCATTCATTTTCAGCTCTTGCGAAAACACCTTTGCTTGCCTTCAAAACTGTGAAGAATTTTGTTGGTGAATAATTATTTAAAGTCTAAAAGGAGAGCTTTGTTCAGCGAAAACTGCCTGAGTGTGAAACATAATCTTATTCTTATTGCTATAGCACAAAAAGTTTTATTAAACCATGTAAACTGCTGAAATTTACAAAATTTGAGCTGTCGAGTGTTTACTAAAATTCTACAAGAAAAAAGAAAAGCCCACTTTTCCTAAGGAGATGAAAACCGTTGCGGATAGGGGAAATGCACCGAATTTTTCATATCAGCTGTTCTTGTAGAATTGATCCTCTCGATTAGCCGCCTTGTAAGCCGCTTAATTAGTTTTTTTCCGAAATCTTGGAATAACTGTGATATATCACTTACATACTTTCACAACAGGTAATCGCTTTCCATCTGGATCAAGATAGGTGCCTGGCAGAACTGGACAACAGAACGGAATCTTGTTTGTATTGTTGAATTAGATGCCCAATCATTGGGTATTTTGCGTGCACTCATTCAAATGGATAAAAGTTGAATCAATTTTTTCCATCAGAACTGACGATTACTACCAAACTCATCTGTGCAGTTCTTGAATTCAATTTATTTCTTCGCTGCATAATGCACGATGTACTTCTAATTTCGAGGCCTGGTTTTAGTTCTTATTTATGATTTCCGTCTTCTTCGTGAACGTCGTTTAATGTCGGTTGAGTTGATCCTCTTTGAAAACTCAAAAAGGCCAGGCCAGGGCGTTCCGAGGTTTTGTGGATCAAAAACAATTTCTTCGGACAAGTTCGGGAACATTTGCTGGATTTGGTGAGATAGAAATATTGAACGACCTCGTTACTAATGAGTTAATTCCGCTCGTCAGACATAGCATATTATGCCGAAAAATGTCCATCTGCTCTATCTACAATTTCTGAAATATCGCCATATATACTATGCCATCTTACAATAAAAGACACAAAACTTCTATTAATCATGTTGCCCTCGGATTGCAGTCACTAGGATACCAAATTGAATTCTCGATAGTTTCTTGAAAAATGTATACGCTTAGATTGACATTTTTCGCAAGGAATGCATGAATTTACGTCGTAAAATTCAAAACATTTCCCAATATGGATACTCTCATATCGGTGCTTTTGATCAATATAATTTCGTGTGAATCAGAGAATAATCTCATTTTTATGAAATAAGGATGAAGTATGAAGCTAGTTGAATGTGTTATAGTTTAAGATGCTTTTTTTGTCTAACTTTTAGAAAAATTTAGTGAAAATCTTTCCACGATGTTTTGAGGGAATATTTTAGAAGGAATTCTATACGGTAAGAATGACAAAGTAGAGAACATTGTGCTAACAGTCATATCTTCTAGCAATCTCCTAGAGCATGTAAATTCACCAGATATGTTACAGTCACACTTTGTCAAACATTTTTCACTTTTCCATCTTCTCAGTGAAAATTTTTATCGATGTCATTCCAATAAAGAAAATAAAACGAGTAAATCGAATACGATTTGTAAGGTGATCATTGTACATGCCAAAACAAAAGTGGTAGGCATAGAATTATCTTAAGTCCGTAAAAGGCATCACTTTCTAGACTAATCTAAACTGGTCTGACGATCAAATCAATTCAAAGCTGTCTAGTCTGGATTTGTGTGAAAAACAAAACGATCGATACGCCTTATTTTTGCAATATAAACATATTGAATACTAATGTTTAGCATCTAATGAAAGAGTCTTTCAGTCGATTCAAGAGAAATACCATTGATGAAGTTTTCCTTGTGGGTTACGGCAAGCTCCTCTGATTTCTATTGCTGATTTTTTACACATACTACATAATGGAAATCAGGGCACTTAGAAGGAAATCAAAACAAAAAAGCGCTTGCATTAGAGTTTTACTGAGAACGACAATGATGCTGCACGGAGTAAATAGACTTATCTGTTTACTTGGAAAGACAATGATAAGCTCCCTCATTGGAGAATAACACTAGTATAATTAAAGCACTAGGTCGTCAAGGAAACCATCTGAATTTTGATTTTAGACCCATCTCATTCCGTAATTCGCTCGTATGCTCGCCACTTTGCTACCAATTTCCCACAACGATCACTTTCTATGGCTCCAGTAAATAGTGATACATAATGACTTTTGCTACTTCGCTATTCATTCTGCGAAGTGCTCCACATTGTGGTAGTAGTTTGTGGACCTTTCCAAAAATCTGAGAAAATTATTTCAATCAAATATTTTCGAGTTAAACAGAGTTTTATCTTGATGATTTTCTCTATTCGCACGTGCCGACGTGTTGTTCCCCAATTTTCGTAAATGTACTCTATGGGGTGTTTGTTGTTGACGGAACGCCAACGTTATAAAAATTAGAAAGAATAAGTCGTCACTTATAAAGAGAACTAAAACTAGGAGAGCAGTTGTGGTCGAATAGTTGTGACGTTCATCATGGCGCGCTACAGGCTGAGCCCACCCCAACGTTCTCCATCAGTTAATAACGAACGCCCCTAGGAACTCTACAACCAGGCTGCTCTTGAAAGTGTAACGAGATTTATGCCAAAAGTACTGGGATCTGCACAGTAAAAAAGAACTGTGAGACGAATCAAAAAATAACAGTGAAAATAATTCACATGACCAAACTGTTATAATCTTACATTGCCCAATAATTTGCATGTCGTAATAATTTTAAAATTTCGAGAGTATACTTCTGAATCTAGGAATAGTTCGGTATAATTAGTTTCTCTCCTTTTGTACAAATTCTCGGTGGTAGTGGATGTGGAACTCTAAGTCTTTATTTTGAAAAATCAGCAGTGTTCAGCAAAGCTTTTAATACTTCAAATCTTAAGTAGCCAATCGGATGTTAGCTGATATACCATTTTCGCTTGAGATGTTCTCGTCATACACGACTTAGTCTTTTTTCTTGTATCCCGCATTATGGCTTTGCAAGAAAAAGCGGCTGTCATATTCAGTACAGATTGATGCACTCTGAGGCCAGTAAAAAATTGTCTTCCCTTGCTGACAATGCTCGATCTCCGCATCAGTCGTGTCATTAGACAACTTCCGACTTTATTGTTTATTTCATTTTCTCCCGATAAATGAATATCCATAGAGAACGCGTGCTGTTCACAGTACATGAGCACTTGCCTTTGATCCCTGAGTATCCTGCTTTTATTTTATAAAATCTTATGTTTTTATGGAAACGTGGAATTCGTGAAGCAATGATAAAGTTTAAAAGACACAACGTGCTCAGAAATCCTAATTTTTCGAGCTCATATCCCTTTGAATCACTTGGCGCTGCAGTGGAACTGCTGTAGATTGTATCCACAGCAACAGATTACAAATCATAGTGATAGTGCAAGGAAAAAATGGAAGGATTCGTATTGTGAAGAAAAATGCCTAGTGCAGCTTCGTAAGTAGAATTCACATCATTTTACTTATTTTACACGGCAAGGCATTGCATACTGTGCATTGCGGAGTTTCTCAGGCTAGTCTGGTTACCAGTTTGCACAGTGGAAGAATAGGAGATTCGGTCACTTCAACACACGGAGGCAAAAGCGCAGCTTCTTTGAAAAAAATAATCTAGCTGATGATTGTGTTTCGAAGCAAATGGAGGATCTCGTTCACACGATCTGGCAGTTAGCATATGTAATTACAAAACGTCAATTTCAGAAATTCCAGACAAAAATTCAAATGACCTTCACGGGTTAGATCATGAGGCAATGTTTAAATTTCATTTGTATCTAACATTAAGTACCAAGTAGTCTGCTGAACGCAATACCTCGTTGGGGAGAAGGCTATAATGAACGAAACAAACAGTCATCAGCAAAGGCACGCTAAACCGACATAAATAAAATGAGTCGAATTTCATCGCTTTTTCTCCAACGTTATCTAGATGGAACATTCGCTTTCCTAATCACATCTGTCGTTAATCGAATAACCACGAAATATGTCAGCAAAGAGGTTCGTGTAGTGCCGTGATTGGCTGTTTCAATCAGTGCCATACTAGAATTTCATCTCCTCTCATTCGACAAATTAGTACTACACTTTAAAATAAATCCACAATTAGTTAGACATACAGGTGGTCCAGTGCAATTCATAGCATAGAAAAGATACGCATTCAGTCACATTTAGCGATGCCTGGTGAGATGGGATTCATAAAACATCTCTCAGGGGTTGATCAATGCTGAACATATTGGTCCTAGTCCCGGGCTAAATATTGGCCTACCACCGTCCAGCAGTTAGGGATGGATAGTGTGGATACAAACGGTAAATTTTGGCTCATTATTAGCCTACGAAATCGGATAAGTATGAAATTATTTCGCTTCTGCAGAAGCACAAGTTCCACTTAGCTGATAAACGTGGGAATAGCTCTCGGTAAAAATCGCAGTTCATTTAGAGAACTTCCATCTAACTAGTGCTTCTACTGCAGAGCTTCAAGAAGCTGTGTTGAACTTTCCCAGGTAGTTGCCACATAAGGTTCAAATTTGCGAACTGAAGGATGATTAGTCATCTTGCCATTAGGCAGGATCAATATCTTTGTGATTCGTACCATTAGTTTTCTTGATTCAACATCTGGATAGTTCTGACGCACATTTCTAACTTGAGAGATTCTGCTAAGTTTAAACATCTAAAAGAATCTAGAAAAATAATAAAGAACCATCTTCTGCCTCTACTATACCTGTGTTTCATAGCCTATGAATATGAAATATGAATACCCCAGAATTGCGCTCGGCATTGTATCGGAGACAGTTATGAGGTGGAAAATAAAATCTCTTAAGATTAAACAGTGAAAAAAGAATCGCAAGAACTCTTATTGATCAGCTTCTTGATGCTCTCGATCGCCTATGATTGTCCATTTGAAGTGCAGCTTTTGGCGCTTCCATTTTCTCGGCGTTATACTCTTTCAACCCTTCTATCTATAACTCAAGGATGGTCATTAAGATGCTTTTAGATCAAACTGTTGACTTTGAAAATAATTCGTACATACTCCATATGTTTTGATATAAATACTGATTGATGATAAAAGATTTTACTGTTTCAAGATAGTTATATGAAACAAGCAATTATCGTATTGTAAAACCAGAGAAAACATTAGTCAGTTTGCTGGAATGGCACACCACACTTTTTTTAGCCTTTCATTATTCCATGATTCATCACAGTGTTCTTTTTTCTCGCTGTGCGGATCCCAGTACTCCTAACATTCAATTAGTTTTTCTTGTTCTTAAAGGGCGTAGAATACTGGTCGAGCGAATCTCCATGCAAATTCGAGAATACTTTGCTGCGGCGCTCCACAGAGCGTTATTGTTGACTGCCAGAGAGAGATGGTGGAGGGGGCATTGGGCTCTGCTCCAGCGCGCCGCGACGAGCCACACAAGCACACAGCCACAGCGTCCGCGGAATGACACACATTGCGGTGATTTTCTAATTTACAAGCAAACTGAAATTTAGATATAATGCGCACTTTCTTATTATTGAGAAATCAAGGTGAGCAGAGTGCGCAATAGCGTCCGCCATTTTCGCAAAGCTTGGTTAGACTCGCTTTAGATCAAGCAAACTCCATTCTTTGGGTGGGCGTAGCCATCGCAGAAAGGAAGGTCAATTGTTGCACCGAACATCTAGCAACATCCTAGCAGGGTTACAGTGGAGTGAGAGAGGTGCTTGGATATGCGCAAAGTGGGGTTTTCGATCCATATAAAAGTAAGAAAAAAATTTTATTGCAATTGTAGTTATGCTAATAAGTCATTGACTTGCAAGCACTCTTAGTTGATTTGATAAATTTTACTTTTGAGATTTGCCAAGCAGTGTCACTTGAGATCCTATCGAATAGCTTGCCATCATCTCATCAGAATCTTGTCGTCATATACCATGGTTACTTAGTGACTCATTCGAGAACACGAAAAGACGTCACACTCGTGATAAAATGTATCTTTTTCTTCATTCTTCTTGGTGAGCCATCAAAACCAGAGTTTTGCAAAGTGAAAGTCTTCACTGGATTTGCGGGCAGATGTATTATTCTTTCAATAAAAAAGCATTATTATCAAATTACAAATCACCCACGACACGTTTTAAATTCCGATGACATGATGAAGTGGGTGGTGAATGCCGTACTACGACATATATGGAGTGGGCTGAACGACTTCATAAGAATAAAATCTGGAAATCCATTTAATTTGGAACAAGGACAATTTTGAATCACAATGTGAAGTCCTTGTTCATAAGCAGTAGTTATTATGCTACAAAAATTCTTTTCGAAAGCAGTTGAAATAGTCGTGCTCTTTTTCGTAATTATTTGCATGTTTTGAAAAGAAATTCTTTTGAGTTTCATAACTATCATAGTGCCTCGGTTGTGTAGCTTCACATCTTAATAAGAAAAATACGTCACTCCCGACTCCATTATAATTGAATGTAGCAAAGAATTATCTTTTTTTTTTATATAACATATTGTCCACCACATATCATAATATTATTCTCACATAGTATCCGCAAATTAATATTAGAGGCCTTATTTTATTCGATATCCAAAATCAATAGCTTATTTCTGAGAAAGTTCTTTTTCACTCTATTTTTCATGTCACTTATCACAACTCTCACAGCGAAAATAATTGAGTTCTGGAAATACTCACGCTTGTGGTAGCGCAGTGGTTTGTGATGCGGTGTATCATGAAGCAATATGATAAAGAACGAGCCGTTTTAATCCTTTTCTTCTTTTTTTGACATTCTCTTGCAATCAATCAACCAACGCCTTAGAGAACACCTTAGCTCGTTTACATCTGAGACTGTAAGGAGAATCGTCTCAACTAGCATTCTGCGACATTTATTAATGAGACGAAGTCCTTATGCAGCATCCGAAGAAACACGTGAAATAATCAGACTTCTGTGAAGAGTGAATGTGAGGAAATTAACCGAATCCGAGATATGCTGAGAACCGCACAGCAAACTGTGACAGTGACTCGTCAAAAAAATGGAAAGATCAAGAATTGTAGAAGACGAAGCTATGTCGTAGCACTGAATTACGGGTTTCCATGCGAGAATCTTACGAAATCGAAGAGGCGAGTAACCGTTTCCATGGTTAGGAATCGGTTGATTTTCCGGGCAGCTTGAAAAGAAAAATAAATCCTTCAAACGACAGATTCAGCATAAACAAGATTTATTTAACAGGCCTAAAGGAAGTCAGCACAGCAATAGCATTGTGGAAAGCAGTAGGTCCAAAAAATTCGATATCACTGTTTGAGATACAACAATTATTCTAAGACGCAAGCTAGTTGTTTGCATCGCTTCTCTAATTACAACGTGAAATCGCATCATATGCCAGAACAATGATTGCATGAGTTCCTTTACAGCGTACCTGCTCTCATACAAAACGTGCAAAGCGAATACATTGCCGAAATGAAATTCACCACTCTCCATTTGTATGAAGGAACATCGAGTGGGTAGACTTGAAGTTAAGCCAGACACTCCACTAGGAGAGCAAATAACACAATCATATTGGATACACGAAAGGAAAATTTCCATTCTTGGACAGAAAAGCTGCGCAGCATAAAACTCTTCGAAGCGTTCTGGGTAAATTTTAAGTATCCACAAATGACAGAAAAAGATGCCTCTTTATCACACTTGATTTTACAGTGTTGAAACTGATATTATTTTAACGTTATAAAGGCGAATCGCTGGTCAGTGTGAACTTTCTAAGTTTGGTTTGCACGTGAAGTGGAACACTCCTTGGAAGACCATTAGAAAACCAAGAGTATTTGAAGAATCTGTCTGGCATCTATTGTCAATAAGATTTTGCTCATTCAAGGATTGAGAGGACATTTGGCCGACTATATTGCAGTAAACATGGCATTTTCAACAAGCTCTATAGAAGGGCAATCAGCAGGAATGTTAGCTTTTGTGGATAAATTAGCATTGTAATTACAACTTCGTGTTTGATCACCAGGAAAACAATGAAAGCAGGAATGGACTCCGTATAGACCATAACATAACATAACAGACATAGACATAGACATAGAGCGTAACACACTTCAAATGCAGACGACGATTTACACTTTTATAGAAAGCCACAATGACACAGCTGTAACAAGAGGAAGCATGCCACGCACACCTCCAAAGAGATAAAGTTCCTTCAAATCCTTTTTTGCCAAAAGATTATCGTTTATTTCGCAAAAATCAGTTTGTCTGTAAGGGTTGAAAATTAAGCAGCCACATATGAGATATCACTGCGAATGCAAATGACAACTTCATTGGTGATAAAACAGGATGTCAATTACAGAATAGTCTGAAACAGTCCATAATTTGGAGGCGCAATTTGACGTGATTATTAAATGCCACGAAAAGTTCTATGTAACATAATAAGTATTTATGATTCTTAGTTTTCATCTAATATTCATAAGCCATAAGCTTGTGCATCATCTGTTCCATTCGGCTTCCTTGCTGTATCGAAATACCATCAATGAGGAGGATGGTGGGTAACACGACCAGATCAGATCGGCAAACTTTATCCTTTATTCAAACTCCCCAACTGATGAGACCGTCAGGGTCAAAACACGTGTATCAGGCTCTATAAGTCAGCCCACTTTACAGACCACATGACATTTTGGCTCAAACAATAATTATGAGATTTATCCCTTTCTTTTTCCAGTTAGCATCTCCTCATTTCGCTTGCCACTTTCCAATAGTCTTGAGTAGTTCAACATATTTGTAACATTTCCTTTTGAGATACGAGATCATTCAACAGCTTGTAACGTTAAAAATAATCCAAAGCCATTGTGAACCTTAATGATAATAAATCCATATCAGCTGTGTTCACTCAATTTTGAATGCCTTTGCTTCTTGTCGCGCAAAGAAATAAGGAAACATCATTTTTCTTCACAGTCGCTATTTCAATTACTTTTTCCCTTAAGCGAGTCGAACTTCTTTAGAGCGAAATTCAAAAGAAATTAGAAAGCAGTCTTGTAGTTGGGTTACGTATTGAACGAGATATCTTTTCGACAGTAGCTTATAGTATAAAGTTGCCGAAGCAGTTACCCCTCTGTTACCTCGCTTCTCGCATATTCTGCTCTGCTTACGGCAAAATGGAAGAACATTTTTCAAACGGTCTTTCCACATCTGAAACTACATGTATTTTGCAGAATCATAGAAGACACCTTGTTCGACATAACCCGAGCACAGAGAATTCTACTAGATTGAATAACTGTATCATTAAGTATATGTATAAAAGACAAGAGATTCACAAAACCCATTATCGATTAGCCTCGGTAGTGTGCAAATGATTCCGTATTTTTTGATGAGACACGAAGTTGCTAAACAGTGTAAATTATTCATCACAAGTTGTGCAAAAGTAATGGACGATATTTCGTCGATTTCGCCTTCTTCAAAGCTGTTTTGTTGTGTCCACCCCTTTCAATTGAGAAGTCAAAATCGTGCAAGACTCGATGCGGTTTGTGTCCAGTGATGAATGATGAACCGTAAAACAGTGAAATGATTTCGAAAAAGGAGAAAGTGCGGAGACGTCAGCGATTATTAATGTAGTGTATATTATTGAAGAGACTGTAATGCTAACAACCTCTTTTCCGCTCATTGAGAAATTCGGCAAAACAAGAGGACAAAGAACTAAAATTTCAGGAAACTAGATAACATTGCTATTTCATATAAGATCAATGGGACAAAAAAGGCAAGAAAGCAGGATCACGAAAATGTCTCTGTTATCTGTCATAGAGCGCTCATGAAAGCAGAATTTAGTTCTTAATCGCAAAAAAAATGTCGAAAACCCCAAACATCACAATGAGATACGGGAAGTATTTGTAACAATATCACTCACATGTGTGAAGTAGTGCGTGGGGAAGTACCACCTACATGCTAGTGAGATGCCGTAGAGAGAAAAGTCGCGTCCTTTGAATATATTTGCGATTATTAAAAATGGACGAAGATGCTCGATTGAGAAGCGTTTCAATTTTAGACATTTTTTTTGCTTCACAATGAAAAAGTGTTATATGCGTTCAAAGATTTTCAATTTGAATATGCAGCTTATGATAGAAAATATTGGGCTAATTTTGACTTTGAACATTAATCGTCTTCTAAAGAGTTCTGGCAAGAAAGACATTGAAATAATCAGCCATCATTGGCAGTTTCAAGTTAAGATCATTCCTAAGATGTTTGAATGGAATAGACAGGGCGGAAAGCAATCTGATTATGTCGCGAAAGTGGAGATAGTTCATCATGATGAATTATAGTTCCACAACTTCTTTTGTTCAAGCTAAAGGACAAAGCTCTTCGTGGATCAAGCTCTGGAAAATGCGTCAATCAAACTTTATCCATCATCGTTTGGGTGATTGAATGCATATCTGGTCTTGACAATGACTCACGGTGGTATTGATGTTTCGTGTTATTGCTCCCTATTCTCTAGATAGACAACACTGGTGTCAGTTCATCGTTCTCGAAGGGATGGAAGCATTGGTGAGCTTCGGCTGTTGATCGAACCACTGACTATCAATTCACCACGTGTGTTCGCAAAGCACTTCTAACCACTGTGCCACGCGCACCGTCACGCTCTTGATACGGTAACAATTGAGACCCTCCAATGATGAGCACCAAGACGACATTTGTCACGTAATAAGTCGAAAGTTTTGCCTAATCGATGTCGTCGATATTGAAAATTTCACATAGGGTCGAGTGATCGCCTTCCAAACTGTCTTCTTTTCGGGATAAAGTTGTAATCTTCAATGAGCAACTTTTGAGACTATCAAAAATTTGAGTAAATTCATTTTTTTTAGATAACTTAGGGAATATATCGTTATCAATGAATGCTGAGTGATGTGTCAAAGTGGAAACTTAGAGCGAGAGTTAAACTCGCGTTTCACCCACATCGGGTGTTCGTGATAGTACTAAGCTACAAAGGCCCCTGCCATCTTATCAGTGTTCCATTAGCAGATCAAGAAAACTTCTCACAACCGACTTGTTGCACAAGACCTCTATAGAGACGAGATGAAATTATGCTTCGAGCAGAAAGGAGAGCCAATACTCCGTCATGAGGCAAAAATTAAGAAGAGCATTCACGATATCGATTGGAACGTTGATAGTTACAACGCGATGACTGCTATCAGAAATAGTGACATCGCCTTAGATTGTTCAGGTTACAGAAGGTTGTTGGACAAGTTTTAGTCGACTGAAGTCTCAATGAAGTCGGATTGATCTAAGTCGACCATTAACCATTGAATTCCGATTTACTTTTTCAATATAAGTTTTCTTAATCGCATCGAGTTTAATCTAGTGATACACCATTCAAGTGAACTATAATCATTCGATGGCTTCATGTTGTGCAGGAGAGTCAATAACTGAATACGGATTACTGATAATACTAAATCTCCATGACAACAATTCATCCTATAGCAGTCGATATTATATAATCGAGCTCATAGCGAAATATATTTTACTGAATCAGCCTTCACATCCTAGGCTTGTTGAATAGTCAATATCTTTCTCCACATTGTTCAACTTACACAAAGCCACCCTTTGAGTTAACTTCATTAGAGCGATGATGCACTGAATTTGCTCGATGCAGTATAAAACGAGTGGCTACGGGCAATTGCCTTGGACTAGTCCAGCTCTGATAAAGGCGACGGTACGAAAGCTCATGCCCATTGATACTTGTACAATAACTTTGTTTATGCCCAACGACCTAAAAAAAGTATTGATTATTTACGTCGACCCTAAACATAAATCGTGTTCAGCTCTAAAGTCACAACAATCAGAATTCAGTGCTACGAGTTAGTTCCCCTCAATGATCCTGAGAAACACCGATACTAAAAACCTATTTGTTTCCGTTGATCAGAACTTATTCATGCAAATCATCGTAAATAAGACTAATAGGAAGAATATTGGACGAGGTAGCATACGGGTGCACGCCAGTATGGACGAAGGCACAACTCTCCAATATTTATATAAACTCACCGAATTGATTCAAGATTAAAATTGGGATATAATTACTTTGCCACAATCTAGTTTTCCTCATTCATAGACTTAACGTATGTATATGAATTGGAATAAAACGATGATGAAACAGCTGGAGAGCAACATCTTTTCTGCTCATTTTACAAAGATCTTGCACATTTACTAAAAAATCGCAACAAAACGCTTTGGAAAGAGATAATCCCAGAAGCAAAGAGAAGATCTTTGTGAGAAATACGCTTGATAACATTTTAACAGGATGCTGAGAATAAGTAATAATTACGCTGAACCAATCATAGCCGCTTTCTTTGATGATTCGACTTTGAGTAAAACACGGCGCTTATGTGAAACAAAAAAATATGCTTTTCTTTATAAGCATAATATACGAATACTCTCATTGTTCTATCATATGTTTATAGCATCAGTCGAAATTCCTACTGTTGAGAAAATGAAGACTAGCGGCTTGATGAGCTCATAAGAGCACTATGAATGTAGTGGGGAGGATGAAAAAAGCCACTTGGGGCCCTCTTCCACGACTCTTCAAGCTCACTCTCATGTCTCGAAAATTCATCATCTTCTATGACCTTGTTTGCCCAGTTAGACGCGAGGGCACATGACACGCCTTCAGCTAGTGGAAAAGGTAATGAAAAGCAAACCAAAACGATTGTGTGCTTCCCTGGGATGCAGGTAGATTCAGGTGATGAACCGTCCTTTTCTGCAGGCGCAACTTTAGCATTTTTCTCTTCTAGTACTCAAATTAGAAAAAAATCCTACAATGAAGCGACTATGGATCTATGGGAGGAACTTAGAAGTCGCCTTTAGTGAATAAGCTTTTCATGTGCCTCTGAGGGAGACTGGAAAGCTACTCTTGAGTATCTAGCATCCATGTTCGGAGTTAGTGTTCGTTGACTATAAAAGATAAGCTGCCACAATGGCAGCGAACTAAGATAGAAACCTGTAGCTATATGTGGCGCATATACTTGAATACTAAGACTCTTCAAAAAACACTGTAACGCTAAAGTGACATGAGAAAATCCTTTTCTTGTCACAGTGATTCATTTAAATTGATTTGGAAAGACAACAACCGTCATGGTAGAATAAGATGGGAAGAACTCATAGTACAACAAGTCTTCCACATTTCCGCAATAGAAAAATATCCAAATAATTGTATGATCTGTCTCCACGAATCGCATGTGCACCAGCAACTAGTCAACGTGTGGGAAAACGTGACATGTGAAAACGGAGTAAATGCACAAAAATTTTCCACAAAAAATATCATTCGTGGAATTCAATAACTAATCAGCTGTGTATGGTTTCAATGTAATCAAGAAATTCGGGATGTTGGTGAGTAGATGAAGCTTTTTTCCTATAGGCAGACTCCTACAGCTTATACAGTTATAGGTTTTTAGTCAATCAAATAGCGTTAGAATGTAACTTATTAGCAATAGAATCACAATATCCTATCTTTTCGAATTTACTAACGAAAAGCAGATAAAGCGAAACAAGAAGCGAGTGTTTCGAACCAGAAAATGCTTTTCACATCTGCGAGAAATCTAATGTAGTTAACTTCTAGGCGCCCTGCTACAATAAACCAGACTTAGACATCCGAATAACGACAAGGGTGAGAGCAGCAAATCGTTGCCAAATCCACAGTCCTACTCAAATTTGACTATCTCTATGAACGAGAGTTGCAATGCGATGGAGGGAATTCGAATGTAAATATGATGTGAAGAAGGTCATCTGAAAACCTAAGTATAAAAATAGTATTGAAATCTTATAAAAATGTACCCAAGAATGCTGAGCGTTATGCAGAGTTCAAAATATCAAGCAGGATTAGTACCTGCGTTTTACCTTCGTAACATGGTACAAGTATGTTTACGAAGACAAATGAAGAAACGAGCTTTTTCGCTGGACAGGAGCTTTTCATGAAAGTGTTAATCAGTCGAAAGACTGAATCTCTGACTACTGTGTCACGTGCTACTCTTCAAAAAATCCCTCTTTATGGCGCTGTAGCATTCAAAATAATATTATGCTATACAGCGGCCGTGCTTTCACTGTTACTTCGCAGGAAGCACGAAAAACATATAGGCGTGTAGAAGAATTCTTGTAGTATCAGAGTCATGCATTTTATCTGGAGCTCCTTGGAAAGCGGTGAAAAAATTCCAGGTCAAGTAACAAAAATGTCACTTCACATGTGAGTCGATCATCGCGGCCAATCGATCGATCGCGGAACAGCTCATCGAATCCATGATTACAGACAATCGGCCTACACATCAGCCTCAACTCATGTCCGCTTATGTGAACCCGATTATATTTACCCTGCTACACAACAGTAAAACGCTCTTTCCAGAAAATAAGCATAGAGTTGAAGTGGTCAAAATTCACACTATCAAATGGTCAATAATATTTTGAAATAGAGTTATGTCTTGCGAGAAATAAGGGTACGTAAAACATAAATGTTTTCTTCCTGCTACAGCATTAGGGAAAAAAAATTTTGCAAAAGCAGACTGCGCAGGGATTTATGCTTTCTAATGTTTATCAGCATTCGCATGAAGAGTTCTTACCCAGCAAATTGATCGCTTCTTCATTAGTTCTCGGACAACATACTCAATTGAGGTTTTTTGCATATTATATATGTCCCAACGCTGACAGCTTATCCTACTTAATTGACGATATGTGCTTTCTAGATTAAACCCGTAAAGATTGGTTGCTGACAGCATCGATATCTTAAAACTCACAAAGGATGGTAGTAGAGCTGAAACCTTGGCTTTGTAGTAGTTATCACACATTCCAGGCAAGGATCAGACGCAAGTTCAACTTCTATTGAAGCATACAAGTCTGCACATTACTCAGCATTCGTCATTATGCAGTTAGAACATCATAACACTGCTATAAGGATAAAGGATGAAGCTCTCGGCGTTGATCATTCCCTGAGGGATGCGCCATGCATTCGACTTCAATTTTCAACTTCGTTTGAGGTGATTGAATGCATATTTGGCCTTTACAATGACTCGCGGTGGCCTCCCGCTGAACCGAGTCAGTGCTGCATATCCTCCCAGACAAGTCTAAGACCTGTCTGGTACCAATTTACCGACCCCGGAGGGATGGATGGCTTGGTGAGCCATGAGCGCGAGATCGAACCATTGACCTCGTGTGCGACGCAGAGCACCTCTAACCACTGCGCCACATGCGCTCAACACTCCTATAAAGGCGATAAAATAAGGCCGTCTTATAGATAACGAACATTCTTATGACACATAAACTGTCAGTTCAATAGTAAATTTCATGGTAAAAAATAGCATCAGCACAATATACAGCGAAAGCAAAACAAAAAAGTCTAGTGACGCATGAACTCGCTTGATCGCTTTCGTTGGCAGCATTTTTCTGCATGCACTAGTTTTGCGACCTAGAAAACGACGGAAGCTTTGAGCGCTTCTCAAGTACAGAAGCTCATTTATTTTCAGTAGATATATTCTCTGAGGTGAAAAAGTTGTAATAATAGCTAGTTCTCATTTACACTACTTGTGAATTAGTGAAGTTCAATAACGCTCAGTGAAAGGCGGAGATGGAGAGAACGGCAGTGGCACGCATGAATGATTCCGTAACTATGAACATGAAAATGTTTGTACTAGACTCTAATTCGAATGCTCTTGTTGTTTATCAGAGCAGTATGCATACGAAACTTTTATTCTGAAATAATTTTGAGAACATTTATCGTTCCCCCACCTGAGATGCGAAGGAGTATTCTTGATTCTGATTCCCAGATGTTTATTTATTTGAATGTTTCTTTGTCACTCTTTGATGATTTACAGCTTCCGTAGTTCTGCAACTACAAAGCATAAATATTCTCCAGTTTGCGTATAGGTTAAGTCGCACCACGAAAGCATGCCAACTTTCGTCTTCAAGAATATATTGAACGATAAATGAGCATGGCTTTTCTTTTTAACTAGAAAAAAGCTGTCCATGATCTTCAAGTTTATTCCACTGAAAATAAATGGGCCTTTGTGGATGGAAGAATAATTTGGCATCTCGCTACCATATTCTACTCAGAACGAAGCCGATTTCTCTAATAGCAACGATTTTTGCGATTTAGAGAAATCCAAAGCCTTGTAACCCTCTAAGAGCACTTATTAACGTGACCTCACGCAGAATAGAGTTGTTCAAAATCTGGCGATATCACCAAATCGACGTTGGTAGCCAACCTTTCTTGTTATAGGGTTACTTTGAGAAGATTATCCATTAATGTACTAACTTCCACGATGCGAATCGCGCCCATAATTACGAATCAATACCAGCAAAAGGAATGGGCTTTCAAGAACAAACTGGTGATGGAGATAAGAACAGCCAGAAAACTTCTGCAGAAAAAAGGATATGAATCGCAAACTCCCTTCCCAAGCTAATAATGCAAACACTGAAATATTATAGAATTTCGGTAAATTGGACTATTTTTGGACGTGCTTTTAGTCGCCTTTGCTAATGCTTGTACGCAAACAATTGCTAAGGTATACCGAAGTTTATTTGAAATGCCAGTACTCATTAGCAGCGAAAATACATTCATGAAAAAGATGTGTTGAGAACATTTATTGAACATTTTTATGGTATTTGATGTATTACCCACGCTTCAATCAGATTTATCTTTGCTGAGCAATTAATAGTTCGTCAAAATAGTTCTAATAATTGTTTCAAAAAATTGTTCTACTGATATAGCAGAAAATTTATAATCCCTATCAATACGTAAAGAGCGCGTGTGGCACGGTAGTTAGAGATGCTCTGCATCGCACACAAAGTCGATGGTTCGATCAAGTGCTCATGGTTCACAAAACTTTTCATCACTCCGAGATCTGCAAAATACTGGCACAAGGCTTGTATGGAAGGATGAACAGCAGCAACTTGATATATCAAAAGGCCACCTCGAATCATTGTAATCGCCAGATATGTATTCAATCACATCAAACGAAGTCAGATTGAAATAAAATGCTTGACTCATCCTCTTGGGGACTGATCAGCGACGATAGCTTCATTCTTTATCCTTTATACTTATACATATGTCCTTGCAGATATACATAAACATAAATACGAAACTGCACGCATGTATTTATTATTCTACTATTATTTTACATGACTCGTAACCACATTCATTGTTCGAATCTGAGCTCTTGTTGCATTTGATTCGTTATTTCGCATTCATCATTCAGAGAGATTACCGAACATTTTACGTAGTGTTCCGGCTGCCGCTTAAGCGCTTCACTTTCTCCATGAATATCGTGAAATGTTTGTCAATGGCTCTTCCTACATTTTTCAAAACAGCAGCGCTCAGATATCCTCAAGCAGAATGCGGAAGAGAGTATTAGGGGCGGGGGTGTGTGTCATGTAACTACACGTACTCGCACAGCTGCACAGTCGTAAAACTCTTTCAGAAGGTGTCTCACCTACTGTAGCGATTTCCATTTGAACTCTTATCTACATATATTGCACATGACGATGGACTCAACCGTATGCAAGTTTGAATGGGATTCGGCACTTGCTGTGCTCTGTCCTAATGACTTTGGATGCTGGTCGCAGTTTTCTTTGAAACTCCAATATAGTCAAGGTACATTGTAAGCAAGGCTTCACAAGGAACCACTCCAGATAAGTAACAATTCTTGGCGCTGACTGACCGATCAACTCTGGGACCACAAGACGAATACCAAGATGTAGTATATTGATATAAAATACTAAGACTTGATGTTCGTGAATATACAGCTAAAGACTTTGCAAAGACTAGCCTTGTTAGCTCGTAATCACACTACTTCTTAGTGCTGCTGTTAGCTTTTGCCAAGGATACTATGAGTACTACAATGTTTTTCACGAATACTAATTTATCATGGGTAAACAGGAAGCTCAATAATTGCCATTTGATTTTCGTTGCCAAAAAGGGGCTTTTAAGGCTTTTGATGACTGCAGAACGTTCAGTTCTGTACTATTTATGTATAAGTGGTTGAAGTCTCACCTTTAGTTTTTATTTGTTCATTTTATACGATCCGTGTTCATATCTGGTTGTACCAACCAGTACTTCTAGTATTCGCATCGACTCCTCGCATTCATCGCTTGCATAAGGATTTCGTCTTCTCCGATCAGATCTCTTTGCATCTCGACGACAGCTAGTGTAATGCGTTGGGTAGGGAGTTCGTTGACTGATTGCCGGAAAGGCTGGGCAGAAGGTGATAAGCTGATAGCCCTTCCGCCCAGCAGTATCGCTAACCACTCTGTTGCTCTCCGAATTTCAATTGCACTCACATTTTTATCTAAATTTTGGGCGCTTGCTAGAAGTTAGGGTGAGCCGCAGTTAATAGATTCTATTCCATGCATCAAGATTATGTATATGTAGTTCTGAACCTATGAATCTCATACCATATAATGAAGAGAACAAATCAAAGTTCAGTCTTCTAAATAGTCGAAATTTAGATGAGAAAATTGTGTTGGTGCGACGAATACTCGTACAATTTTCGAAATGCTTGAGCTAAGCCACGTAACTGCAGTCGAGCGTTCTATGCACAGCTCTTGAAAACTTGCATGTAATTCCATTTGACGGTCTTCCGCTGCTCCTGCACAAGTCATACAGGAAGTTGAAATAAATTCTATTTATACATGACATATCTTGATTCCGCGTGTGAACTCGACCACTGCTTGAAGATTAATGTTAAGTGTTATCAATAACCCTCAATGGCGATCGAGTCAGTTCGCCCTCGAATCATTGTATGGCCGTTAAGATTATGCTCCAGTATGGATTTGAGGGATGAACTGCGCCCAAGCAGACCTAATGCTAATTTCACGTTTTTGCGTTAAGTGAGAGTCTTAGTGAGACCCAACAGCGTCAAACCATCGCAGCACTCGAAATAAACGGCGTCGTTACTACTGCGTTAACTATCTCTCCAAGTCTCAATGAGCGACGTGAATTCACTTATTGTAGAGCTTATATTGTGTACTGGAATTGTATCGAAGTGTTTGACGAAGCAGGCTTTCAGGAGCTTGGATTAGTTCGGCACACTTCCCCAACGCTTCCTTTCAGTATTGTGGCAATTGTTCACCTCTGCTATCTCTGAGAAAAAAAAGGAGTCTTGACTCGGCGAACTCTTCACGATGTTTATGGGAAGACGAAATACTTAAGTAACAAGCGAAGTAAAAAGTGATCATTTGGAGACTTATCTTGCTTGGTTTACGTGAGGTTGCTAACAATAGTGGCAGCAAAAGTGGTAACAGCGAATCGACGGATAACGTTTAGACGACTTCGCTTTTTCAGAGCTTGGACTTACGTTGTACAGAATATTCGAAATCTTTTGAGTTCTCTCAAAAGATCGAAACCTTCGTGAAAGATAATTACGAGGAAATCAAATGAGTTAATGAAGTGCTTGTATTCTCAGTATAGATGTATGACTCGTCACGTAAAATAATATAATTAAAAAGTGAATACTATGCTATGAAATAGTCTTTCCATTTATTGATTATCATCCGACGAGTGATAAGCCACTCATTAATACTTTCACGACATGATAACTATAGATTTCAATGTCTCACATTGATACATATTAGTGCACAAAAGTTTTTCTTTCCGATACCTCGTATTCGATGGCTTGTCCAACACAGATGTTGTGGCGAGCGTTGCTCGTAGGAGTATGTCTTATTAATAATTCCTCACTTAAATTCTCATTTTCGGCGAGAGACTACTGCTTTTAAAGCGAGTGTACGACATAGACAGTGTGACGAGTAAAGAAGCACAGAAATGCCTGTGACTCCATGAATTGATATCGTGTGTTAATCGGACATTATTTTTGAAAAACAACTTGTTGGTTTCAAATTTTAGAATATAGTTATCTCAGGAGTAGGTATAAGCATGGTGTATAGATCACGGGGCATGCACGAGATAAGAATATAAGGGACTTTTTTTGAATTATAGATGAA
The DNA here is from genome assembly GCA_019055375.1 of Parelaphostrongylus tenuis. Taxonomy (NCBI): domain Eukaryota; kingdom Metazoa; phylum Nematoda; class Chromadorea; order Rhabditida; family Metastrongylidae; genus Parelaphostrongylus; species Parelaphostrongylus tenuis. The sequence goes on from JAHQIW010003240.1 coordinate 414,962, forward strand.
AATCAGTTTATAGAACAAAGATCACAAGAAATGACTGAGTTACAAAATTATTGCGCAATGGTCGACGTGAGATTCGGTGGTTGCACAGAGAGGATATTGAAATGCTAGGCATTGTCGCGGCAGTGCTGGTCGGTCGCTCATCAAATTTCCAAAAGATTCACGAAGAAGTAAGAGATACCAATGACATTTAGACTGGTCTGATAACTCATCAACGTTCTCATTTTCGACGATCAGCAACCGATTACAATGACTGAATTTCAGGCGACTGCGTTCAATTGTAGAGCGTACGTCGGGTAAGAAAACCTCAGGTAGTTAATTATACTAGCAATACATGGGTGAAGGGCAAATAGCGTCTAATAGAGACGGTGCTCGATAAAATTAACCAGGCCAGATGATACGACCAGTCACAATGTAATTGAGCAGCACCATTTCTGGGTGGTCGAGAATGTTATGCAGTGTCCTCTGAAAATTTATTCCGATTCACTAACCAGGTCTAGTTTCGGCGAAAAAAATCCTTGAAGTCGTCCCGAGATTCATCTTCATAATCAGCACTAAACGATATCTTCAAAAAAGATAACTCACAAAGAACAGTCAAACTTCTTCACAAATTCGAAGGTCGTCTCGTGGATAATGAATGAGAGGAAAGTAAGCAAATGCGCAAGTGTTAGATGACAACAGTATGCGTTACATGGTCACTTAGAAGGGAAAATTATCAGTGACGAATATTATCTGCTGGTTTTAAGTTAAGCGATAATATATTGTTAATTTTAAATTTGGAACACGTACGAAGTGTGAAAATGGGTATTCCTTCAAATCGGTGGTGGATTAAGAGTAAACAGCAAAATTTTTTCATTACAGCCGCAGTGTAAAGAATGATTAAAATATATATTGACATTTTGAGAAGAATCTTTACTACACTGATCACAACTGAATCAAAGCAAGCTTATTATAGACTTAATTTCGATAATCGTTTTCACAGGTTTAAACAGTATAGAAAAATTCAATGAACTTTTATGAGATGTCTATGAAAAATAGGCATGCCTAGTGTAAAAAATGGTAAATAGCGGAAGTAGGATTCATTTTTCTAATTCAGTAATTTATAAAACTATAACTAGAATGGTTTTTCTTATGCAAACGATTTTCACTAGATGAAAGAGCAATTTATAGCTTTGCTGAATACTGAAAAACCCGATAACCATCATTCACAGCAGAAAGCGAACACAATAACATCATATGTTACACAACAAAGTCTATTGATTCCATTTGAAACCTTTTCCCACTAAATGATTGCATTGTAGATATTACAACCTAAAGTTGTTCGACTCAGCGAAACTGAAAGTACTTTCTGTTTGATAAAAGTTCTCGGGCATTTGGAATCTGAAGTTACCAGTCGTGCTAACGCGACATACGAGAAGTCGAACGAAACGTAAGACAGTATAAGAGATTACGAAAAAGATTCAACATTTGTCTTCAGTCTGATACATTTTCAACGGCATGATATGAGGTATAACCACAAGAAAGTTGGGACATGAGGGAGATTCGAAACCGAATGTGGCTCCGAACCTGTGATCATTTCAGCAGGCTCACTGTGTTTTCCACTAGGCCATCGACCTTTTCCTGCATAACTCCTCGCCTTTTCTAACCTATTCGATGGTTGCCAACATTCACCGTTCGACGGAATTGATTAAGTGTACGCATATTGGAATAAACCCCCAGATAAGCCAAAGCAGTAGTGAGATCGTGGGGACTCACTATGTTCTCCACTAACCATTGTGACCCTTGCGCTGCCTTTCTCTTAACAGTGTTTTAACTTATTAGGTGGCTGTGCAATCAGCAATCAGCTATCAACGGGAATGGTCTAGAGAACTCAATTCGGCATAATACCCAGTCAAGCTGAAGCCGAGTTTCGAAACCTAAGTCACCTCAGATACGAAGTTTTTGCTCGTAACCCAGCATACATGTGATCGCTTTCAAATGTATCCCGCCAATAACAATGAATTAGGCAGAAAGTCAAGGAAAAAAATTGTGATTCCAATTAGAGCTTCAACATGCTTCATACATACTAAACACCTATGATTTTCTTCATCTCGTTAAGTGGAACAAAAGCTTCAAAGTTTGTCGAGTGTAACGAAAACTTGATGATCCAGTAGCGCAGAATTACGATGTGTTATCCGGGATCTGTGGTGATTAGAAAGACGAGGATCTTTTTCTGCAGAAACCACTTGAAAAGTGAAAACCAGGGAAAAGTAGTCAAACAAAGCTAATAAACTTCGCAGCTACTCAGATGCAAAAAAAAATATTTTATCAGAAGCGATAACAAGGCACGTTATAGAGCCCATGAATCGTCATGAATTCTCTTATTTAAATCCCTATTTATTTAAGAACACATGGTGAATCAGAGAATAAACAAGGTTCCAATAACTAGAAACGCATACGAAATTGGAGTGACTGAAATAGAAAGTAGATGACGGTGTTTTCTGCAAATAAAACGCCATAAACACTTCATCCGTCACAATTGAGCTACAAACGCAATTAGTGCGAATGGGACGACGAGCAGAATAGAGCAGACTTGAAATTATTGGCAAGTATGAAGAAGAGTGATGGAATTCACAATCCGATTATGAACGTGTTTCCAAGGATTTCAACGTCTTGAGGAATGAATTAAACTCAGAAAAAAAATCAAATTAAAAATGTATGATGGGTTATGGAACTTAGAGTGAGTTCTCGTTTCGAGATGATAGTTGACTTGTTCTGGAGAAAAATCTCATTAACCATATTCGCGTACACTTTTTCTGAGAAAAAGACATCAAAATTTCTCGCTTCCTCCCTGTGTATAAACATTTGTTCGTTTCGAATCACTATATTGCAACATCACATCGAGGGTCACGATAATTTAATGGTAGAGAAAGTTCCGTTAAAGCATGGGATGTCTAGTGTGGTCCCGTCGCTGCTCAACCAAGGTAAGCTCCCATCTCTCCTGAGCTGCGAAGTTGGCACCACCTCATAAATCGAGCAGATCGTCTATGGTGAGCTCATGAAAAAATTATGGCACGAATATTTAGGATTCCAGGAAGAACCAACTCGATTGGAGCAATCAGTGACATTCAACGAGGTGACTATAATTCCTTAAACAGTAGAGTATTCACGCCGCCTTATATGAATGTATCCGATAGAACTAATTGAATACATAAGGTGTTAGGAAGCGCATAATAATGACGTTGGAGCACGGAAAATGAGGAAATACGTATGTCGTTATTGTGATTTAATATCGAATATAAGCGCATACAATTGAAATACAAAAGTAAATCTTTTAGAGACTCCTATTGCAAGTCACAGTGTTACTCCAGCTTCTAATGCATAAAGAAAGTGTTGAATGTTCATTCATTTTCAAAATCGCAAACTCGATGCAGAGGAAAATACATGCACTTTATTGAATTGTTTAATTATCTTTTCCACTCTAATCATTCTTTTAATTGGAAAGTGAAGTTTGTGTACACGAAATTCCACTTAATGGCTACTGAATCCGCCCTCCGTCCCAATTCCATCTTTTTATCGGCATTACTCACTGGAAATAGAAAAATCATGTGGTAAGAAGGATCCATGGACCATTCAATTTCAGAAAAGGTGACCAGAAACCATGAAAACAAGAAGAGGCTATGGAATTTAGATTTTTCCGCATGCAAACTGAGCTATTGGATGAGAGAATAGAAGATTCATTCAACTCGCCTCCATTGACACTTTTTTAGAAAACTTGAAAGAAGATGTGCTCGCAAAATTAGTAATCACACTTGAAGTAATCTTCGAAAAGATCACACGCGAACCATGCTGCATGTATTCTTCACACTCTTCTCTAATCCCCTTTGAAAATCCGCTTGTTCTTCATGTTTCCATCGTCAGATTTCATTTGTATGTTTTATCAAGAACAACTAACGGCTCTTATGGACACGGTGAAAGCTCAGAAAAATCCAACGCTAATTTGTGATTCCTTAAGAGATGAAGCTAAGGTTGTCTAGCGCGGGTTCACGCGTGTATTATTGTGTGACAACTCTAGCTACCGTTCTTACAGCGCATCATATCATCGTTATACATAACAAATGTCAATATGATTAGTAGTAATGAACAGCTATAAAGGGGGAAAGTGAAAAGGTCTCGTAGTAAAAAAATCTAGAAGATTAGCATTCCACCAGCTTTGTAAGAGAAAATTCCAAGGCCTCTTCATAATTGAGCACGAATTCATGTTCAGACGGCAGACTATTCCGATCAATTGTAAGTTGATCTTTTCACATTTTCACTGAATGATGCTGCTGATGGAAAGAAAATAAGCAATTTCTCACAGCGCTCTTTTAGAGTTCTAGCAGCATCAGATACTCATTTCCTGTCGATATTTTTAAAACTCAAAAGTACTTAAAACTGCTCTTAAGTTATCTGGAAGTGTCTAGGAAAAACGTTATACTTGTTACGATTTCCAAATAATATAAACCTTGCCACTGTTTAACGCAAGAGCTACTTCCAGCGGTCGTCTTCTAGTAAATCTACAGCTAGAAACACTGTAACAGTGCTCTCAGTGTCGTTTGAGTGAGAAGATATTAGCTAGCAGAATGCGAGTTACGGGACCAAATGGTACTATTCTCTATTTTCTTGATCTCCATTGTGATTAATAGATTATGCAGGTATTGTCAAGTGTTTTACCTCTTGAGTGAAACGTTTGAAATAGTGTTCAAGTTTTGAGCAGTATTGGATTGAGGTCGGTGTTTACCAGTTGTGGTACGCTCGGTGAGTTCAAGTGAATTCAACCGAAACCCTGTTATTTAGCGCGCAAGCGAAAAGTGCACTTTAATTCTATTAGAGTGAATTCTCCTATGGATCATATATAACTGCATATTAGAAAAGTAACGAAGCAATAATGATGGGAATAAGAAGTTCTATGATTCATTTAGTCTGCCTTAGAACTACATATGAACTCAATTAAGCATTGAAAACAATTTCACAGAAAATTTCTCTCATTTTGGAGCATGCACTTTCATTCTACTAGGGACGCAAAGATTGGCTTTCACGACCTTCGATAGTAAAACATGTCATCAGGTCCCTTAAATCTTACGTACGCTTTTCAGTCTCGTACATTGCTCGTTGTAGTTATTGTGCTTAGATAGCATGTCAGTCATAGATATTAAACCAAGCATGACTCGGCAACGCCTTCTCTCTTACTTATCAATTTCACAAAGTACTCTCTCAAAAGTCAACCTTTTCAGGGTGCAAGCTATCAAAACTGAAAAGAGTATACAGTATAGAGATCGTGGCTGGCTAAGAGGCGCAGAAATGCCTCTAACATTTGTGGTATAATGAGCCGATGAACTACTGCGAAGACTTCCTCAAAACAGTGTGATGCGCACAGAGTACGTCCTCAAGGATAAAATTGAGTGCTCTCCTTAAGACTAGTTATGTTCCTCTTACTGCTTTCCATCTATTTTCATAGGTCACAACTTATAAGCAATGTATACATACTACATACCGCCTGCCGCCCCCCCCCCCCCTGATCGTCGAGTGACTTAAGTGGGTACCAGCAAAACTTCCATTTTTTTTCCTATCGCGCGAAGGTAGTCTAGCGTTATCCTTGTCTGTCTCAGGGGTTTGTTGAGCATCACATCTTTTTTCTAGACTTCTGTTGGAAATCGCACCATCAGATCGGTGGACTCTCTGTGGTGCTCTTGAAATTTCGAGAAATCCGCTCCGCAAGGTCTCTTGCCTACTGATTGTTGGTCAAGCACACTACTTGTACGACCCACGCTATCTTAGATAGCTTGTCGTACGAAACGGTGATTTTAACTTTCGAATGTTTACGTAAGTAATTAACATCCTTTCTCTCATTAGCGAGATACACGACAATTCTAGCATTGACCTTTCATCTGCGCATTCATTGAGAACAGGTAATCAACTATCCTCCCCACGAAGTGACCAAGTTTGTGATGTATACGTTAGACCAGAAATAATAAGCCGAAAAGATAGGCATGAAATATTGTGTTTTGCTATTTTCACTGCATTCCCAATATGTTGAACGCTCCTCAAGTTGCCCGCTGCCACCTTTCTCAACTCTGGGGCTAGGTCGTTTGTTATATTCATTTCGCGACCTGGAGAGACGTAACTGAAGCACTAAGAGATGTTTATTTCGTTACGCGTGATTGCACTCGAAACCAATCCGATTCTCATAAACATCGTTCTCGTTATATTTAGTTGGAAACTAGTCTTCCCAAGGGCATTGTCGAAATCTTTTAACATTCGTTTTATCTGGCTGATGCTTGGTTTCATAAGATTTCCATCAACGAGACCACGGTGATGTAAAAGTCGGCGATTTACAATCCCGTGTTGTCCCATTCTGTTGTTTTCATGGCGTTATGAAGAGTGGTGGTGAACAACTCTAACTAACGAGATGGTATCCATTTAGACAAGCCCCTTTTCTCACATCGAAAGTATTATCTTTATAGAATGGCGATTTTTTGGTTGTGCAATCTTTGCATAGCTCACGAAAAATCGTTATGCATAAGAACGTCTCAGTTTTTCAGAACATCTATGATTGTTTTCGCTTTGATTGAATCTAATGACTTCCTCAGACCGATCAAATGAGGCAGAGCGGTTTTTTCGTATTCTCATGGGGCTTCATAGGCATGTCATTGTGTGGATGTGGTCTGTGATACTAAATCCTTTTCGAAACTCTGTTTTTTTCGCATGAGTGTCTTTCGTTTAGTGATCTGTCAGTCCTATCAAGGATGTCACGAGTGAAAGGTTTACAGACCACGGACAGCAAGCAGATGGGAGCAATAGTTTCCATTGTCGCAAAGGTCAACGTCTGTAAATAACAGAGCGGTCTTGCTGATCATTGACTGGAAACTTTGCATTCTGACAAGTAACGATCAAGATTCGAGTCAGTGTCCCGAGTCATGAAGAGCCGAGTCGATTCTAATGAACACTGGTGGAAGGTGCGTTAGATGTTCCACTCTTACATCGTGCGGACCAGGTGTTGCCCTATTCTTCACTAGCGAATTAGTGTGCAGGATTTTGCGATGGAGCATCAATGGAACGTCACATTCATCCTCTTTTGCATAATAACGGGATTACGACGAGACCTTTGAAAATATTTGAGTAGTGTCCGTGGATGAATTTTAGGGATCTCCTTCATTAAGAGATCTCTGACCGGTTAGTCGCAAAGCCACGTGGCGCACCCCAGATGGCGGATGGAGGGATCAAACAAGAAGCCACTTGTGCCTCCGAAAAGCGCAGGACTCAGAATGCAAGTTCCTTGTTTCTGCAAAATATTTGACATTTCTGTGTACGAGTCAGATTGGCCAAAAGCTTGCACTCAAGCGGCTGAGAGTTAAATCGGAGACGATTATTTCTTTGATCAAGTTAGCTTGGCGAAGACGATGCTGAAGCTTTCTATATGAACTTGAAAAAGCTGTTCAGAAAGTACCATAGATTCTTCTATCATTGCTTGAGATTTCAACGGAAAAATTAAACAAAGAGAGCCTGAAGAACGTCACATATGAAGACACGGGCTAGAATAGTACGAACAGGGTGAAAGGCTACTTGAGTTTATCATCACGACCACAACAACGCTTGGCCACTCACAATTCCAAAAGTCTTACTCTCAGTGATGGACGTAGGGGCGTCTGAATGATGAGTACAACGGCGAAGCAAATCACATCTTATTGGGTTGGCAAGAAATTTCCCGGACTTCTTGGTTTTCGTTCAGTATTTTCCATACATTTGAGTTTTTGTTTTTCTATCGTTTAGAGCAGCTTTTTGCTACTATTTTTATATGGAACACCTGTACATTACAGTATCCTCATAATCACTTTTGGGCTATGCATGAATTCTTTTAACCCTTGCACATTTGTTCCAAGATGGATTTGCCCCGAGAGCAAAACGAATGTTGATGCTACACGAGTATCGCTCGAGTCCAAGTGCTACTGAGGCTTTCCGCCGCATTAACGTGGCAGTTGGGAGAACTACAGTTTTGATCGTTTCAATTTCAATGAATTCAAGGCTGGAAGTGGAAGTTTGACGCACAAGCAGGGAGCCGGCCGCCCACAAGAAATTGACCGGAAAGCTGTAGTGAATGTGACTGAAACGTCTCTGTCGTTGCTGAGTCGCATGCTGGCCGACGATTTTGAATCATGATATTGCGAAAAGGTGGCAGGAAGTGATTGAGGTTATACGGGAAAACTTTGACCAATCATTTGTTATTTTCATTTATTAGAAAAACCAAACAAACTTCCGAAAATCGGAAAATTTTGGAAGAATTCTTGTCAGCCCAATAGTAAATTAGGATTCTGTCTTATCGATGTAACAACCGTTCAGAATTTTACAAGGGGTCACAAAACCGCCTCATTCGCGCAGCGCTCCATTTTTCGTGGAAAGGAGAGAAAACCGCTAAGTTTGAATAGCGAAATCTAGAACTATCGTAAAATTAGATGTATACAAATTATTAGTCGGCTCTTGGAAGGTACGTCATCAAGAACTTGGGCGAGGAATACGATCGGCTAATTCAACAACTTTGTATTGGCATCATGTAAGCCGAAAGTCACCAAGAAGTTATGCCTTCACAAATACTCCAAATAATGAGCTAAAGTGGGATCACACGTGCAGCAGACAGTTTACAATATATCTAAATATAGATTGATGCAGAAAAGCAACAGAAGAATGCCTAAAAAAGAGAGGGGAGCGGTTATGGCCAAACCTGCTCACCTGGGAAAAACAATCGCCAAGCTCATCAGAATTTCGTCAATTACAAGACTAAGATGATTACACTCCGACACCGTAGCAGAGCAGTTGCAGCTCTCTGAAATGCTCTGATATTTATACGTAACATATACATACATATATATAATATAGAGCTTTAAATATATATATATATATATATATATATATATATATATATGTACGCACAACCACAAACAACACACATGCATGTATAAATGTATATATGTGTATATGTATATAGGTTCCGTGTGGTTATGAGGGTAGAGATAGAAGACCGATCTCATGCGCTGGAGAGGAACTTTTCATGAGAGTATTGGTAACCGTTCGACACTTGAGACTCCAAGCTGTAGTGTCACTTCGTCGGTTTTCGAGCAAGCCTTTTTTTAACGTTGCTACACAAGGAGATTTCTTGCGTTACAGAAGCGCATATTTCTCACCCAACAAAGTTCCTTCATTGGACTATTGGTAATCATTCAACAGCGTAATTGTTTCTGATTTCAACGTTGAGCTGATATCCTGCAAGGACAGTTTCTCTGCAGCGCAGCAGGTAAAATAAGTTGAACTCGCATGTGTGAGCAATTATCATGGGAGAATTTTTCCCTTCAATCCTGACACACCGTTTGATAGCGCAACCTTTGACAATTCCAACGTATTTGCTTTTGGAAAGACCGTTCTACTGCATGCAACAGGAAAAGTAAGACTGAACTTCAAATGTTGCGCACTGCTTGTCGGCAAAGGTGGATGGGTGGTTGTGGATTGATGCGCGATCTACAGACAGAGATGAAGGGACCTACATGTGGAGTGTTGTCATTGAATTTAGCATTTTCCGCCTCATCAAAAAAATTTCCATATAAAAATATGACTTGGTACTCGAATATTTTTCTATACGTTTACATGACTTTCCTGCATTTGTTTAAGCTGCTTGAACTTACGCTCTTCAGCGCGCGTTAGTCAGCGGAATAAAATGAAAATGGATAGCCTGAGCCTATAAAATGATAGAAAAAGTTTATTCTTCAATTCAATGCAAAAGTTTCAGAAATCTCTACAAAACAGAGAAGAGATCTTTGAACAAATAGCCAAAGTCCGTGCGCTAACTTGCGACAACCGCAACGCTTCTGGAGCACAATTTTTTTTCTGCTACAGTGTCTTGAAAACGCCTTTCTAACGGGTATTCTTTTTGCTTTTGCAAAACGTTTCTGTATTATACCAATAGCTGAAATCAAGTGAACTTCAATGGCGTGTTTAATTTCTCAAATAGCTTATTTTTGGCGCTGTAGCAATCTAAATAAGATTTTTTTCCTCACTCGAAGATTTCTCACTGGATAAAAGTTTTGTTGTAATAAACTGTGCGCGTTAAATAGAGAAAAACTTCCCGATTATAATGGTTTATTTGGCTTTCGGAAAAGGCTCCTTCGAGCTTTGTGAAGACCGAAAAAATATTGGGTTTTCACACTCAGTGGGTACTTCTAGTCGGCTAGGGTATGTGTACAGCTGTAATACTAAAGAGCAAGACATTTTCTTAATTAGAAAAATTTGCTCTATTTAATGGTTGAAATCCTGTTATAGAAAAACTTTTATCAGGCGAGAAATCTCTAAATGTGAAACAAAATCTCATTTTGACTGGTACGGCGTTAAAAACGAGCAATATGAGAAATAAAATATTTCTTTGAAATTCACTTAATTAAGCTACCAGATAATCATACATTCGTCAGGTAACAGCAAAGAGTACGCTTTTACCAAAAACCTCGATTGGATCGCCATAACAGAACAGTACCTCAGATTAATAATGTTTGACAAGGTTTATAAAAAAGCAGTCGAGTGGAGAGGTATGATCCAATTCAAAAACCACAAGCTCAACTGCCAGTCACTACAGCGCCAGCTAGTTCCATCATTTGATTTACGGTCACTTATCACACAGCGTCGATTCCTTCCTAGCGGAGTTTAGCCTCAGAGTCGGCTGACCCGAGTACGGTGCTACTGATGACCCTGGTAGGATGTAACAGGCGCCTGTTTAACACTTAGACCTTGATAACAGGAAGCATGTCATATCCTCATCAAATATTTCTTGAATAGGACATTTTTTGAAGAAGCCTTTTAGTAAGAACTGTAGCAGAAAAGAAGCAATCGTGTTTCATGTACGCATATTTCTCACAAAACAAGATTTTTCCCTCAAATTATAGAACACCATTCGATAGCAATTTCGACGATTCCAACGCTTTCCTTATTTTTCAGAAAGATCGTGCTTAATTTCATGAAAGATATTCACTGCAGTGTACCATGAAAAATGAGATCGAGTTTCACTTACGCGGCGCATCTGTCAATCGGCTAGTGTATGGGCTGTGTGCCGTGCGTGGATGCGATACGGCATTCCGCGATCCATCGATCGACCGCTGTTGGAAGACTCTCATGTTTAGTGCAATTTTTGTTACTGAATTTGAGTTTTTTCCCGCTTTGAAGGAAGTTCCAGGTAAGGGTTATGGTCCTGATACTACAAGATTTCTTCTGCACGTTCATATGCCTTTCGTGCTTTCAGCGAAGTAGTAGTGAAGGTGAGAGGCCTGTACAAAACAAATCTTGTTTTTATGCTACAATGTTATGAAGGGGTTTTCCCTAAAAAGAAGCACGTAACGCAGTATTGAGAGATAAAACTTTCCGATGATTATTGACATTCATATCGAAAAGTTATTTGCTAAGAAAAGGGATAGCTTCTTCATTTGTTCTTGGATAATACACATGAACCATATGCATATATATATATAAATATATATATATATATATATACATATATATAGATAGACAGATACACACATATTATATATATATATATATATATATTTAGTCATTTATGGAGAAGACAAATTCCTTAAACAACACGTGAAATGTTTGGAAGCCCTAGAAGATGCATGAGAGGTGACGAATTGAGTGACGGAAATGCCAAATGAGACCCGGATTATGGGATTCAGGAAGTGAATTGTGAGAAGGGTTGTGTGAAATGAAATAAAGTAGAATCATAAGCAAACAAATAAGGGGCATATTTGCAGCGTAATTTGTATTTGTCACATGTACTTCACTATTCTAGCCTGCAATCAACAATCTTACATTCTTTTATGTGCAGTTATGATGAGTCAAAAGCCTATTGAAGCCTTTTTATCAGACGGTCGTCTCCCAATTTTTGAAATTTCCCGCTATTATGCAACTTGGACTCTTGTTCGACTATCTTCTGACCTTCTATAAGCAAACTACTTGGAAAATCCTCATCTGGTTTAAGCATAGCTGCCATTAAGATGGGCATCGCATCGCTCCTCAATGAGTCAACAACCACAGGGAGATTCGTTTTACAATAAGCGGCGTAGAATCTTCTTCTTCACTTAGTAAAATCGTGCGTACGCTTCACTACATCACTGTCTGTTCTGACTCTAATTCAGAATGGTTTCCAGCACTATCAATGCTTGTGGGCGTAGCCATCTCTTGAACCCAACTTGAATAAAGCTCATGTTTACGCTTAGTGACGCAGCGCGACTCCACCTCTAAGAGATATGAGGCAATCAGGTCCTGAATATCACTTGGACATTCATTACCCGTCTACACAATAATTTTTTTAACTGTGCCGATCCCAGTACTTTCAGCACTCGAGTCGTCTTTCTTCGTCGAGGATAGCCTGGACGTAGCGTTTCATGAGACGTTGTTGCTGAGTGCCGGAGAGAGTAGGGGGAGGCATGGAGCACGACTCCACGCACGCCGCGAAGAGCATCACAACCACTCGGCCACGGCGCACCTATGGTCTTGAATATCAATCACAATGTTCCATGAGTCCTTCACTTTCTGCAGCCTAAATTTAATTCCAAGGACGCCTCTGAATTCACAGTGGCTGAAGAACCGGAAGTTGTGAGGCGTCACATCCCATAACTAATTACAGCTCGCTATATCAACACATTATCCTCTTCGATTCATATTCGTCGCTCTCATTAACAAAAGCACATAGAATTCTATTTTGTTTTTCGCTCCACCAATTTGCCATAGTTGAAAAAATCCATAATTAACTTGAATGATCAGTCATTCGAGTCTGGAGTTGACCGTTAATGGACATGTGATTTGAACCATAATGTTGAGCTCTTGGATCGCGAAACGAAGAAAAAAATCTCAAACCGACTGTCTATTAACCTCAGCATGCTTCAGTTATTCTTATTTTTTCTTTCTTCTTAAGCGGAGCACGAGGTGTTAAATCCAAACTCTATTAACACAATCAAACCAGCTAACGTTTCGGCAAGTCGCCTTCGTCAGAGCCTGGAAAGGTCGAAATAGCTTACAATCCAAATCAGTCCAACACTTTCATCACTTTTTCAAAAGATTTAACAGCTTGTGCTTCGCCTCAGAAGAACAGAAAGAAAAAACTTGTTGTATACAAAAGTTGGTGGCTTCGAGATGAAAGTGATTGGCAAGAACCAGAAGAAACTAGGAAGAAAAAATTGGCAGAGGGAGTATGTAATAACATTGACTTACAGGTGAGAAGGAGCGTGCCTCATGTACCTTAATCTTTGATATAATGCAACTTATATAATTGATACAGTTAGCTCAATAAGTAGCAAATATGTAAATCCACTAATTGATTAACACTTATAATCGATGCATGATCGGGGGCAATTCCTATAAACAACGTTATCGAACTCAGCAAAAATTGACTGTTTTTTGATGAGAAAACACGAGGTTATCAACGGTAAAACTTATTCAGTACAAAGTAAGCCACTGTTCTAGAGGTCGTTCAAGCAGTCAGAGCCGGTAATGATGTTCACTGTAGGGTGGAAAATTGCGTGTCGAGTTTCTTCCGCAGACGTTTCTGAAATATTTGATGAGTAGACTGCGCGACACTTTGACTTTTTCAGGCTCATGCATACGCAAAACCTCTAGAACGTTAACCAAAATCGCATGAAGAATTTAGCTGCTAACAAGCCCATGTCTTTCAGGTAAGAAAACAGTGAAACAAGCAAAGATAGTCAAAAAACATACATCGGTCCAAAACAGTCTTCAACAATTGAAATAAAGTTACCGAAAGGAAGGTTTTTTGTAGCAGTACTAGTGTTTTTCTAACGGGTTGTAAAGAAAATTTTGATGCATCTTGTGCGAATTTGAGTTCATCAAAAAGCTCTACTTCTTGCACATTGGACAGTATATCGTTTGTTTAGACAGTCTTCAAAATGGAACTGTCCAGTTAGGAAATTCATCTGCTGCTGCATTTCCTCTGCAAATCGGGTGTCAACGCTTTTGAGGCTCATCGAGAAATCTGCAAGACATATGGCGCCGAAATCTGCGATGTACGTTCAACTCAGCAGTGATTCAAGACGTTCCATGAAGAAGGAGGCCACCCACTATCACTTATTCTCCGATGGAACACTTTTGAGAGGCAAAAAGTTTCATAATGTTCTCGAAATTGGGCTAAATCTTTATATATCCTTCAGATCAAAAAACCGCATGTCTTACCGCCGCGGAGATTTTGTTCTTAATGTAAAAGGGGACTATCTCGACTATTAATTTGTTTTTGTCTGAGCTTAATTGGTGTTTCATATAGACTCAAGAGAATTGAGTGGCAGGCAAAAATACAACCTCAGGCGGTAGTCGAACCCGCGTTTCATTTGTACCGGGGGCGCTTGCTACCACTACGCCACCGAGTTACATTCTCGTCCACCACTCATTCTTCAATATCTTTACGATAGCTTTCAGCCATCAACCTTTAGCAAATTTGGTCTGGTATGCGATTTCGCTTTAAAATCCAATTGAACTGACAGCCACAGTTATAACTAATACTCGAAATTTTTTCTCACCACTCAATTCTCTCAGGTATATATGAGACAACATGACTATGCGAAAAAGGCAGTATTTTGAGTCTCAATTGGTGTACAAATACAATTTTCTATGCAGTCTGAAAACACGGTATAACTTTTCTACAACCTATTGCTAAATGTTGGAAATCTAGTTATTTCAGATATTTTGAATACAATAAAGCTCGCAACAAAAACTACGCTTCAAAAGGTTGTTAGTTTTATCAAGATGGTAAAAGAAACATCCTCTGCAGCAGTGTAGAGTTGCCAAATCTATAAATCCTTCAGTAAGAGAAAAGTGTCGTTTCTCCTCATCAAGGCCATACAAATTTTTTCAATTGTTCACTGATTTTCGAACTTACAACTGCCGTGATGAGACAGTGCCATCGTATCAGGAGAGAGATTTTTAGAGAACAAGTCCAATATATGTATTAAAACACTTCCATATGCTGACAACAATATGTTCGAAGCTGAAGTGTAGTTTAATGCAGCATGTAACAGCAATATCATACCACATCATACAATACAGCAGTGCCGTTTGAAATCACAAGTTCACAAACAGTATAGGTTTTTAGCTGTCGAAAATGTATCGTTGATTGTCAAAAAGCCTAAATTGTCGTGTTGAAATTGTAAACACCTTGCTCTAGTCACAGCCTTCAAACATCCAACAGTGATTGTTTATGTATTAGTAAAGGCCATCACATTGGTAAATGCACTGACATTAACGCCTGACAAGGAAATATGGTATATAGTTTTGATGAGTGAGGTAGATTACTGGTCCAAGTGATTTTTGCCCGGTGGTCCCCACTCATATAATTCAGTGGAAACTCATAAAGTCATGAGTATGTTGGAAGTTGATTTAAACGTCAGCTGTGTAAAAAAGTATTGTTATAAACCCTTGTGTCTGGCTCAAGAAAAGAAATAAAGAATTAAAGTCGGCTTCTCTTATATGATTCAGAGTTACACTTAGTACACGGATAGCACTTTTTCCAATCGACTCATTTTCTCTTCCCAATCACTTACAGGGAGATTCGGGCATTTCATATAAACTTTCCAGAGCCGGAATGAAATATAGGCTTGATGGACTCTGCTTAGAGTTAAATCAACATCCTGTCCGTAAAGAGCGTTATCTTTACCTTCGATCATCTTCGTTCTGAAACTGAATTACATAATGAAATTCCCTTTACATGAACATAACTCAATAAATATCTCGGACTGCCTGTCCTAAATGATTTTCGACGAGGATTTCTACAAGCTCGTAATGTCGAAGAATGCTTATGATTTCTTGCACTCAAAGAGAAGATAGTTCATTCTATACCTGGCATTGCTAGGTGTTCTCAACCAAGAATGTGAGCTCAGGAAAGGAAAAATTTCGCGTGCTGCTCTCAGATTAGTGACGCCTTCCATGAGGAACTTAAATCTTGAAGAAACCTCGTTTTTTGCTATTGTTTCAAAATTTCCACTCGCCCTGTTCATCAGCGATTGTTATGCCCGAAATTACGAGACAGAGACATCCCATTCTCATAATTTACTCCCATAATTGTTAAGACTACATTCTCATATTTCATAAGCATATGATTTTCATTAAGTCTAGGAACACTTATCAATATTAATACTATGAAACGCACTTCAATTGTTTATAATCCTTTAGATTCTTATGATCTCCAGCTTTCATTCTTCACTTTTGTTTGAGCTTGTGAATGCGCTCCCACAACTAGAAGTTGTTAATTTTTTTATCCTCTCTAAATACCTTGGTGCGCTTCGTGTATAGATGAATATATGACAGAATTACGACTGCTGGCAAGCACTAAATAAAAATAAACTTCTAAACAACTCTGTGCAACGCAAAAGTTAATTTGAATTGTGGAACTTGTATTGTGTGATATTCTTCACCATTTTGAAGATCGATCCTACGCATCATAATTTTACAGCTTCAATATCGCCTAAGATTATTTCCACTCCACGTCCAGGAATATCATGACCTTATTCACTTGCAATCCTTGTTGATTAATCCTTAACACGATGTTGTTAGAAGAAGGTTCTATTCGGCAGACGTATCGATGCATTTCGTCTTCCTAAACCAATGATTCGAGCAGATCGTTTACTGCGTGTTTCATTCTCGATGTGGATGTTCGCTTTCGTTTCGTTCAAGTTGAACCTTCTTTGGTGGAGCACCGCTCCAATGAAGAACCTCGCCGACTACCGACCGAACACCGACTTCTGCAGGATAGATCGCCAGGAGAAAAAATGTATTATATGAAGAGCGAGTCATTAGCTAATCAGCAGGACAAACGCTTATTAGCATACGCTTCATCACGGGTAATAAGGAGTTCGCCGATTGGGAATCCGGTGCTGCAACTCAATCAACAAAGAAAATATGATTGACTGGTTATGGCAGGGTTAAAGAAATCGGTTTATCCACTCTGTCCTTTTTTCTAATCGTGCACTTTCTTTCAACAAAGCGGGCTTTATCAATGGAACTTTTTGAAGTGTTCTATTTTTTGAGTAGCACATTTCGCAACTGAGGTCAAAGTTTATTATTTCATTGGTTACACATATCGTCCTTTCTCATCTCAATGTTGATTAAAACAGTGCGCGCACCAAATATTTTCGGCTTTCCATTTCCTTCTCTGAACAAAAGCGATATGCGATCACTGACCCTTCGGTGTCCGGTCGAGCCCACGGCTTCCATCCATCATCGCGACAATATGGATGGGCGCTAAGGAAGCATGAGATGATTTCACAGAAAAATCGCAGTTTCTCTTTTCCGCTTTTGGACGTGTATTTGATTTACGATGAATCATAATCGCATCAAAATAGCAGCGAAAAAGGCATCTAGATAGTCGACTCTTCCGAATTCATCGATTAAAAAAAAGCGTCGAAAAGCGGTACTCTCAAAAGATGCTAAGATTTTTATTAGGTATAGATTATGACTCCGCCGCTTTTTTGCTCTAATGATAGCGAAAATAAACATATACAATGTCTTCGCCGGGAAGTGTGTCAAAACGCTATTTAGTTATATGCTTTTTATGTATAGGATATTTTCTGTAACGATTCTTATAGGACTTAGAAAATGACGACTTTTGTACCTAAGAAGTACCATTTGCGGAAATTTTACTTTGCAGATTTACCAATCAAAAGTAATTGAAATAGCATAACTTTGGTTTCGTTAAATCGCACATTTTTCTTGTGAGCGTTTTGCTATGAAATTTACATATACTTGCTTTAAGATGCAGCTGTCGAGGGAACAAATTCGCTTGTTACTCATGCTGGAGTGGCGCTTGGGGAAATACCAGTGAAGCGGCTCACAAGATTAATGGAGCCTGGAGCGAGCTTCATCCTAAAGCAGGTACAGGTAAGTTATACAACGAAATCTTCGCAAGAATATGATCAATATGCTCAATCGAAGGATACCACGGTCATGCATGCTCATTGCAAAAATCATATTGAAAACCTAAAACGGCACGAACTCCACAGTTTTGCTGCATGATAACGCTCGAATTTATGTTGCTGAACCGATCGAAAACATCATAAGAGATTGAAATGGGAGGTTCTCGGAGATTTGACCTTGCCCACCTTATTCTCTCTGCATTGCAGTGGCAGATTATCACTTGAAATTCACAAATCAAAACTACAAAATGGTAAATAAAAACCATCATATAAACTATTTTGTATATAAAAAACATATAAATAAATGGCGCTTTTAGCGCGCTTTCAAACAAAAAAACTTGTATATCTCTAATGTTACTACTATTACAGAAAATGAACGGCTGAGTCATACTTGTACACCTAATATTTTCTAATAGAAACGGCATGGAAAATAGAAAGGTTTTTTTCACTATGGCGATAATTTTGAAATACAAAGAAATCGGGCCATCAATGAACTTTCCTGGTCCGTATCATTTGAAAAGCAAAGTCATCGTTCTGTACGCTATTTCTGAGCAAAATCCATCAATCCGGCTAATGCTGTGCGTGGAAAGGCTTGCCCACGTCGACCGCCAATAATCCTCTTTTTTCCGTACATCGGATTCTCAGTGAGCGATCCGAGAGTGATAAATCCATGAGAGGAACCAGCTCTAAGATCCTAGAACCGCACCTGTTGCAGTTTTGAAATCTCACCGAATATCTTCGAGAAACAAAGCACCATTTAAAGAGAAAATCTGACCAACGTCTCTTTTAGTGTGGCAGACCAGAACAAACACTTCACTTTTCAGTTCGGCTTCGGCCCGTGCCATCATTTGATGTATTGAAATGACCAGTGTTCCTTTCAAAAAAAAATATTCCTAACAAACTCTGTTCAAACCGTACAATTTTCATCTATCGTCGCTCATTCGTTGTTTTCAATGTGATCCAATGTTTTAAAACAGAGGAAAAAGGCGGTAAGGTTAAAGTTCGGATAAGTAGATTTGTTATCTATCATACAATCTCTAAGTGGTTTCTTAGATTGTTTTGATCCACCTGTGCATAGCATGCTCTCATGAACACTTACCATCATAATATAAAGAAGCCGTTCCTCAAAGGGTTTAAAATGAACTTTGGTCGTGCTGCGCTTTCGTCAAAGTTAATCAAAACTATATCACAAAATATTCAGTCAGTTTCTCACTAAAATAGTACACATTAAAACTCCTTTTGTAAGTTTACCTTTGATGTTTATAACGTTGTATGAGTGAGCGCGGCATGATTTTGTGGTGATAATTTTGGAGAAAAGATAAAGAGATTCAATTAAGGGCATATGTTGTATATTCGTATATCATATTTTTAATTGAGGCATTCGATGGATTCCTTCAATGAAAAAATGTCATTACAACAGTTTTCTTCTGTTTAGCCTTTCCGAGGTGCTAATGATATAATTCATTGAATATAAGTGTAGCATATAACAATACAGTTGATAATGCAGCATGAATATTACAACACTCAGGTGGCTTACATTTCGGCAAGGTTCGCCATCTGCAGAGCCTCAAAATGTCAAATTAATTCGCAAATCATTCAGTCATAAGCCTCCATAACCTTAGCAGAAAACGTAAGAAACGAATTTTAGAATGCATAGTGAAAACTTTATTACAAAAACACACTCACCCTCTTAGATGTTTTAGGGCTTTCAATTATTCATTGAAGACCTCAAGATTTCCCTTTTTTAAGGAATTTAACCTTTTTCGTGGAAGAATAACTTCACACTTCTTAAGGAGGAGCTGAAAAGTTCTTCTTTTCTGTTTTCTGATGTATTCAGACAGAAAGCACAAAAAGAAAAAATTGTCGCCTTTTTTACTTCACTGAATGAAGACTCAAAACTGTTACACTCAGCTACCATCTTATTAACATCTTGCAGTCGTGGACATCACGAAGTTCAGTTATCTTCCACTGTCAAGATTGCCTGTCATCCATAGGCTAATTTTGTCTATCTGGATAGCAAAAATTTTACCTCATCAACCACGCTTGCCAAACCCTTTTGTAGCAACAAACACTTCTCCAAGAATTCTCAGCTCCACTTACATAATCCAGAAATGAGAAAAAGAAGATTGAAATCGCTTCATTAACGACGTTGACTGGATCCAGGATTTCATGCAGCCAAAATAAATATATGAACATATTTTAATCTGAGTTATGTTATGCTACGGTAGACGTAAAAATCGTGTATTGTCGAGCGGCCTTAATAAAACCTTTTTCTGATTTATTCCTGTTAGCTCTTCGTAAGATGAGCCAATCAGGCAACCTTCCACCATCTATAGCAAAAAAGCAAGAGATACTCAGAAAAGTTCATAACGTCCAACGAATTCCCATTTTTGATTTGTGCTTTCCCGTATTCAGGTTTTTTTCAAACTGCACAATATGCAGAATTTTTTGACATTGTTTGGGCATAACGCTGGGGCTGGTCTTTTGCTCGCTAACAAAATTTTTCGATTATTCGTGCAGTTTAGAGGTGGAAAAGCACAGAATTTTGTAGTAAAGTACTTGCTTTGCCACGTTTGCCATATGTGCAATCGCTACAAAATAATTTCCATCGTCAATATACCAAAAAATAGATTTTTCCTAAGGAGCGAGAGCGAAATACAAACTATCGAATTCTTAATGTATGCTGTAAACGATTGAGCTCAGTTACGTTCGTGCTTATATGAGAATGCTTCACAGAAAAACAAAGTAAAAACGCTCCAGAAGCGAGAATATCATTCTAGTGCGCTATAGCTTGCATATATGTTAAAAAAGTACGTGTCGACTGTCATGTGCTAATCTAACTCTTTAGATGAAACTTATGTTCTCAAGCATGTATATTTCCTCTAATGCTCTCATCCAGTCACTTTGGCATTGCTTGATGAAGACGAATATATGATGGAGCTCTTAAAGACTTTTTGACACTGAGCCTTATAATTTCATTTTTCATTACTAGATAAAAGCCATTTGCACTCATTTTCAGTTTTATGCTTACATTAACCACGGTGCAGTTCTTCTATGCATCTATGAATTCCAAAAAGGAGGGAAGATATGGAAAAATGCTAATCCATAGCTAACACGCGTTTCACCACACTTTCACTATCGTGGAGAATATCTTATTGCTAGACAAAACAACATCTCACTTCAAATCGGTCTCTTCCATTTTTCATTTCGTCTTGCTCTGTTGATTTTGGAATCAAATAACCAATTTACCAAATTTGGGAAATGAACGATCAATGCACCAATAGTTCTGACCAAAATTATTTCACTTTAGTACCGTTTATTTCATATATGTTTTCACTGTGCGCGATAGCGCAGAATAAGATTGCTCGTGATAGTACATTTCCTCTGGAGAAAAAAATGAATTAGATCTTGGACTAACACGTAACAACAAATTCAGCAACATACAAAATCACAGTTTTTGGAATACCAGATCATCATTAGAAGAACAAGGAAATCAGTGAGGTTTTCTTGATTTTTATAGAGAAACGAGTTGTAGTAGAGCGTATATAGCTCAGGTAAAAACAAATACATTTTCCAGAACGATTAAGAATCTAGTTAATCATCCAATCTAAATATCTTACACTCATCTACTTGTCCAGTCATTTCCCACTGGCATACTTCTTAGTTTTTTGTGGAACCTCAGTTAATATATACATTAAAATGGACAGAGCGATAACAATAATTTTTTCCGGAATGCTTTATCTGCTCACTCTATATGGAATTTTTTTATCCACACGAGCATTTCTTTTTGGAAATAGCGGTTGCGGATGTGCTCCACCGCCTGTTTGCCCACCACCACCAGTGTGTGCTCCACCACCTCCTCGTTAGTTCTTTTTTTTTTCAAAAATAAGCTTTAACATACAAGAACAAGCGAAATGTAAAGTGGTAATGCCTAAAATTTTTCAAAATTTACAATACGAATATTATGCTTCATGATGTTTTTATGAATGACTGTGAAAATTTCTGGCAACTGGGTTTGCAGAGATTTTGACACAGCGGTGAAGGTCGCCTTGCAATTTTTTTTGGTCCGATCTCATGCCCGGAATAGCCATTTTTTATATCCATTGACGATTTCTAGGTGGATATGTCCAAAAATAAGAAGCGCTCATTATCGATTGGGTGCTGCAAATTGTAAAGGTCGACATGCATGCGTCAGTCTATACAAAACCTCTCGGAACCAAGTGCTTAACACATCGCTAAGAGATTGATTAACGCCCAACATTTATTTCTTTGTCCCTCCGTTCAGAAGTGAATCCACTTGGTTGCGTTCCAAACCAATAATTCTAGCGCGAAAAGCAGCAGAAAGATGATGGTGATCTTTGTTTCCAAGAATAAATAATAAAAGAGCTTTTAGCACCCTGTCCACCACCGCCAACGTGCGGCGGCGGCGGCGGCGGCGGCGATGCCTCGTACCAACAAGCACCACTTATTCCTCCTCCTGCCTCCTCCATTGGAGTACGTTTCTTTATTACGCTATACGACGCGAAATTTTACACGCACTAGAAATATCAGGCTGATGAATTATTTGACATGAATTCGCTTTTCTCTGTCATAAAAGCTTATCAAAAACAACAAAATATATGACCTTATGAGTAAATCCATCAAACAATATTAGATAGGAATAACTGCATTGTGGCCTTGAGTCTTTTCCATTATAATTTTTTCTTCTGAAAAACCTTTTTCTTCAGGCATCATCTTATTCGCAACCGGTCTTCCCACAGTCTGCACCGTATCAGATACCTCAGGTGATTCTATATAGAAACTCTCTCAGTATTTAGAATTCGAGAAGTGAATAACTCTTTATAAAAAACAGTGGAAGATTTTTGCCTTCCTGTCTAAGAAAATTCGAACTCTGAAAACTTTTATATGAAAATCTCTGTATTCAACTAACTAGTTTGAACACAATGGAATGTTCGTGAATTCATCTCTCTTCGAAAAAATATGCAGCTTTTCATTATTTTTGAAGAATAATTCAGTCAAAATTTCACAAATTGACGCTTTTTATGAGATTAATCACTATAGGCTCCACAATTTCCCGCTTTACCACAAGGTAACCATGTAGTTGCGCCATATTCCGGTCCGTCGAGTGTCAACCACGTCGCCCCAGCATTTCCCGGTTTTCCAAATGGTAACCACGTTGCCCCACCAACAAGGCCAGTGGAACAACTTCCAGCTCAAAGCTATGAACAGGTGCATGATACAAATGTCTTAAAATACGATAAGGAAATTCGAGAAAAGAGAAAAAATTGTCTATTTTTGTCTTTCGTTTTGAGTGTTTCTCGAGACTACTCTCAAACATCAATATCCTTGATAGTTGTTTTTTGAGCCATGGATGCGGTTTGTTATTGGAGCTTATACAGATCAATACACGTGTATCGGCCTTGCAGCCTCGTCACCTGCGCAGCCCCTTTTGGTGTCATAACAGACCACATGCTTGGCCAGAAAAAAATAACTATCAGGCATATTGAAATTTGAGCGTGGTCACAAGACACTCAACGCGAAAGGTATGACTTATTTGACGATACCAGCCCAGAGCAAGCGAGCGTACAACACTGCCCGTTCGATGATTTTATAACATATCAAAACATGTGAAACGTTCGTCATCGACTTCTCTATATAAAGGTTTCCGAGGAAGTGACTGAACCAAAAGGCACCGTGCAAGTGACGAGGTTGCAAGGCCGAAACACGTGTATTGCACTGCATAAGTGACCATAACAGACCACATGCATGGCTAAAAAATAACTATCAAGCATATGTCTATTTCTATTTCAGACATCACCGCACTTCCAGCATCAACCACCTCAAGAAGTAAAGCCTGCTCGTCAGGTAAATGCTCAATCGCTCATATCTGTTTGAAAAGAAATCTAACAGCTTTTGCTGCATCCAGTGCAAAAAGAAAGAAGGTGAAAATGCCCAAACCCGCATCGACTGGATATGTTTGATGCTTCTTCTATTGTTAACCATTTTAACCACTACACCCATCCATCTTGGCCACATCAACCATTGTACAAAGCTGTTGAATCCTGCTCTTCAGGGTTCTGATTGTTTCAATTACAAACGCCTTGGGTAAAATTATTGCATGCGAACGGGGGTGAAAACGCTCAGTAATTTCCGTTCCTTAAAGAGACGACATGCATTCGTATTCAATCGTGCATAGCAGGGATGGGTGCATGTTCGGCTTATACAATAACTTACACAGAGATTAATGTGCCAAAGCAGTTCTTCTTGTCTCAAACGAATCCACGACGATCATAGGGGGTCGGAGAGTTCAATTACCACTCGGTGTGGAATAGAATTAATGACGATGTCGTACGGGCATCTCTAACCCCGATACTACACTTTTCCTCGATAAATCTTGTGTTTTAAAAATATCTTGCCAAAATTACAATAGCAATCTCTAATGGAGCCATTATCTTTTCAGGAAATACCATCAGGTGTTGATCAATCCTACAGTGAACATCAAAAGCCACAATATGTGAGATTATTCTTCCAAATTTACTACGTTATTGTTCTGTAGTGGAAAATAATTTCTTTTAATGAAAATTACTTTTAAGTAGATAAGGGTAAGAAAACGAAATCAATTAAGGTATTTGAATAAAAGGAGATGACGTGTACTACCCGAAAATAAGTGCTAACATAATAAAAACTAAAATAATTTATATGAATGATAGAATGATGACATCATAAATGATTGTTGATAAATGATAAAACACGAAACTCTGAAGAAGGCAAAAAAGCCGGAACATCAGCTGTTTCAATGAAACATCTTATAAAAACCATGAGTTTGGCTCTACAAAAAAAAAATTATTTCTTTTTTATAATCTGACGTATAAAGTAGAGACAAGTAAGTAATATGTGCACGTATGACGAGTATTTCAATGGTATAGAAGTTTATTTGATCAAAGTAACAGTAACTATGCGAATTGAGAGCGATATCATCAAAGCTAAAATTCTGAAATCATCCGAAAAGACTTTGCAAACAGATGCAACATTTTGCCTTTTCAAGAATGTCCAAGAGGAAGCGGCATCAGCTGCTGGGCAGAAGATCGAAGAAGTAATTGAGGAAGAAGAAGGAGTCACAGACAATAGTGTACTTGAATCCACAGTAAGTAAAGTAGTTCACGGAATATCTTAGAATCAGCTAAATAGATTTTTTGATAGCTTCTTTCGGCATCAAGGTTTGCGATCATATACGCTAAGTGTGATGGAAGTATTATCAATTATTTTTATATTTATATTGTGATGTCCAGACGGAGACCCAAATGAAGCTTTACTTAGATTGAAGCATTAATTCACCAGTTCACCATAATTTGTGTGTTCGAAATTTGATTTATATACTAATATTCATAATAATTTCAGGAAACTTCAGTTAATACCACTACCACTAGAGATACATCAGAGGGGCCAGTTAGCATTTCGAATCTGAAACTCACCGATGACTCTCTATGCAACTCCGAAGAACTCAGAAAACTCATGCTTGAAGTGAGTGTAGGCTTAAAAATCTTTGAAAAGTGATTATTGGGCTCAAAAAAACTGCGTCGCGATATGAAATGTCTCCAAGTCACTTAGTATTCGGTTGCTCTCTAGATATCTGGTAGACTATTGGCTGTTTTTTGCACTAATTTTGATACATATAGCAAAAAATTTAACATGAGTTCATATAAGACTAGATTCATAAGAAAGAACATAATACCGGAAGCGACATGGCATATTGTGTGACCTCGATAATTCTAGATTTGAATTGCTGACAAAATCACAAAACGTATATTCATTGTCTTAATACATTATATATATATATATATATATATATATATATGTATATACATATATATGCGTTTTTGCTATAATTATTATTTATAAGTATTTTTTGACGTTTATCTCATTGTTTAATTATTTGTTTTGTATCTAATATACGACTAAGTCGAATAGGCTAAACATGAGTTTAGGCTGATTACGTAAAATTTTCCAGAATATTGAAGACAATCTAAACAATTCGAAGCGATTAATCCAATTGGCGGCTGAAGCACAGTTCGGTGGGCGATTCGATGTCATCTGTGCCAATGCTGATTTCAGGTAAGCCATCATATTAATCTCATAGACTGACGTTTTGGAAAGAAAAAGTAGAAAAAGAGAATGTTGCTGATATGAAAAATAGAACTCATACCCAATGATTGGACTATTGAGAACATATTATACTTATTAGGTCTCTTTATAAGTTGTCACTAGAGCACTGAACACCAAAATCATAAAACGAAGTAATTAAATTGCTCGACAATACTATTCAAAGTATGCGCCCTCAGGCTGAACGCATTTCTGCATCTGTCAGGCAACAAATCAATACCATTTGGTGCAGAGTTTTCTGATTTTTCTTTGGTTTTGAATTTGTTTATACTTGGTTCACCATGTCCGCTCAACGAAGTCTTTATCACAATTTACTGCTTCACGAATACGAATTGGGATGCGATGCACAAATTGCTCTCCAGAACACCGACCGTGCAAAGGTCCGAGAATTTGTGTCTAGGCGAACAGCGTTCCGCTGCACTGCTGAGTTTTGCGCTGGCCACACCAGCTTGAAGGACCAGCTGAGCTTTGGACGTTCACGTGAAGTTGATCAAGAGGCCGTCATTGAAGCAACTAAAGAGGATTCAACTATGACTACCGAGGAATTGCCAACTGGAAGGACGATCAATATCAAGCGCTAGTGTGAGGGCTTGGATCGCTACAATAGGACCCTGTCACATCGACGTCGCCCAATCTCATCGGTTCAAGAGATCGCAAAGCTGCATGTTGCCAAATTGACAGAGGAAAAGTTGATCGGACTAAAGTGAGAGTTGCTGGATCATCAACCGTACAGTCTTGACTTGTCGCTGTTTGACTGTCACCTCTTCCGGTTGTTGAAGCACTTCATAAGCAAGAAGTTTGAGACATCAGTCATCTGCTTCGAGGGTTGACAACCTCCCTCAAATCCAAGAACGACGAGCTCTATGAACGCGGTATTGATTTCTTGCCTGAAAAATAACAGGAACGCGTTCGGGTGATGGCGCATATTTTGAATAGTGTTGTTAGGCATTTTTAATTACATCTACTTAATAAATTTTATGTTTATAGCCCTAGTGCTGAAGCTTATGTGAAGACCTAATAACATTATTTTTCATGTCACCCGTCCTAAAATTTTATAATACGGATACCTGCATGTCTTACATTCGGTTCTTCTCTTCACATTCATCGTCTCAAAGGTTTTCGAACATAGCGCACGATATTTTGACCGCTTCAATGTTAATTGGTTGAGTTGATTCACTCACACTTTAGAGTGAAGCATCACTCTGTTCCCTGACAACGTACATCACTAATCACTCGACCACTGTTCCATAGTAATATTTAAGCACCTAGATGCAATTCTTCACATAAGCTGAGAGTATCTGCGAGTTCAACACTTCCTTTATCTTGTTCCGCTGCCTTGTAACTGTAGCCCATAGTCCATAGAAATAATCTCTGCCATGCACACAAATCGGCTACAGATTTAGACTTGCCGCCTTTCAAGTTTCATTACCTTACTGAATTATCTACAGCGAGGTTTTTGGGAACATCGCGGTCGAGTAATTGTGATGTTCGTCGCGGCACATGGGGCTGGACCGCACACCCCAACACTATCCAGCAGTCAACAACGAACACCTTATGGGCCGCCACAGGCAAGAGCTATCCTAAATCCTAGAGATCGTTAGGAAGCGCACTAAACCAGCATTTTACCACATTTGAGAAGAAGGAAAAGTGGTTGAATGCTAGCAGTGTTGCTATCCGCGGAGTGAAGTAAAAAAAAAGAAGCTTTCAATACAAATCCGCTATAGCCATTTCAAAAGCTTACCGAGATCCTAATTAATGATTATATTAACATGATCTCTAGGACGGTCTACTAGAAGCAAAATGAAGGAAAAAGGAAAAAATAGGTTTTGACGAAGAAACAATCAAATCAACAAAGGAGGACAAAAAAAGAATTGTTTGTAATAGCCATAACTTCAGCTACGTGACGAATACTGAGCTCTTCTGCCAAGAAACGAAAGGCGACGTTTCATGCTACACTTATCGGCAATTATAATGCTACTAATTAAGTTGATATATTTTTAACTATTATCATTGATTTTTAGAATTATCTATCGTACTTTGTGAACTAATTGTTAGTTGACATTGTGGATGGTTTTGTCACAAAACATGGATTGCGCTCTGATTATTGTTTGAAAGAAATGTATTGTTTATTCAATAAGACGGTCAATTGTTTATGCTATCTATTCAGACAAAATCATCAGACACAGCTACCTGGAAGCGGAAGTCATGCTCAGGAAAGCTTGTAGTATGATGAATTATAGAGTATTGGAAAACATCTATAGATCAAAATGATTTAGATTTCCGACAAAAACACTACCGAGTCATACCATAACACACAAATGGCTTGAAGGGCTGTGCAGCACGAGTTGTATCCTTGATGGGAGCGCGACGTACGTAAGCGAGTTTTAGGATCGACATTAATCTCTGGAAATCTAGCCAGGAATAAACCGTACCACCAATTGCTACCATCCTGTCTAGATATAACAAATTCTATGTGCTGAGTGATGAAGATCTAGTGCAGCTCTAACATGAGTTTCGTCATTCCAGAGACCGAAAGTCTTATTCTTCTAAAGAATCACATATAAATTAGAATTGAGAACTCGAACGTTTGGGCTCTTAAGATGATAAGAAGTTCAATACTTGATTTCAAAAGTCCAGTCAAGGATAAATTTCGTCTTTGATTCACTACAATTTTGAGAAAAAAAGTGGTTGCAAGTCAGAATTCGGTGAAACTGAGCACACCTCAAAAAAAGGGTTTGATTAAGCAGTAAATTTCTGGTTGGTATATGACTGGGCCAGATGCATGATGAGTTCTCATTAATTGTTGAAACAGGTCATTCGAGTATTAAATTAAACATATTTTTGGGAGATATACTACTAACTTCCCGCTGTCACGTCCTAACGAGCTTAGCACATCTTTTGCAGTATTCAAATTTTCATTGAATATTTCTGTACCTCTGGTTTACATCAGTGTCATATAGTCCAGATCTCAAACTGTTGTCTCTAGCTAGTGCTCCACCATTTCCTCTATGATAATTAATGATAACTCATTAGCAGTCATCATTTTATGAGGGCTAAGTCCATCAACTCACTGTCTGCGATTTTACCTTATAGCAGAGGTCTCATAGATAGCGATCACTGACAATCCCCCATAAACTACTGTGCGCCCTTTAATTAGAGCCACTTGATTATGGTACGTCGATGTCGTATATTACTATAAGAAGAAGTTTCACATTGACTGGTGCCTCTCGAACTAAACTACTTCATAAACTAGCCACATTGGTGAATCTTAGCAAATTCAGTACTACTGCATTGATCTAAATTTAGTGCTTCAAGCAATGACATAACGTAACAAATAGTCATTTAAGAAAGTGGAATGGCAAGCAATAAATGACCTAAGCGGAAGTTTAACCCACGTTTCTCCTTCAGTGGGGACGCGTACTACCACCAATCAACCGAAGCCACGTCTTTGTTACCACTCTTTTTTCCATGGGAACTATAGTAACTCTCAGCAACCAACCTTTTAGCAGGCTTTAGTTCGATGAGCACAATTCGGTGTTGAAGCCAGTTGAGCAGATAGCTAATGAAATGTATTTTCTGTACATATTTTGTAATCTTTTTGCTTTTAACAGTGATATAACGTCACAAGTATGCTACTCCTTCGAATGCTAAGTGGTGAGCAAAAATTCGACCTCAAACAGAAGTTTGGACTTGACGCCGATATGTGCTTATCTGAGGAAACCCAGTTGGTTATGTCACACTTTAGAGTGTGTGGCAAATCTATGCGGCTACTGCTTGATAGTCCGGTAATCATGAACTAATCCAAGCAGATCTCCACTAAGCTATGTCCTTGTGCCATATCAGGATTGAAGTAGGTATAATTCACTTAAGAAGACACTTTGTTGTTAGAGACAATTTGTTCTCGGATTTCTGACGAGGAGAAAACGACGGAAGACCTGAGGTCATGCCCTTGAAGGTCAGGTATGTCACGAATGGCCTGAAGAGATTTTACATACTTACTTAGATTGGATGGACTGTCTTAACTGATAGTGTGAACCCTAGCACAGAGAAACTGCGGTCGTTTAGCTGTTTTGAGCCATAGAATCCCAATGTAAGTTTAGCCGAGCTTCTTCAAGTCGCCGCCTCATTCGCAATCGTCGGCCCTTGTAGATCAGAGAAAGATTACCACCTTGCGACTAGTAGCTACCGAAACGGCAGTCATTCCTGGTACGCTTTCACTCTTACCCAGGCTTTCCGTGTGGAAATGCTGGGCTCTTTCTCAACTTAGGTGGCTCTGCTGGGGGGTTAGACCCACCGGTACTTGCAGCCCGACACCCACGAACACCTCCCGTGTGATCATGAGATCACTTATCGTAAACAAAAGGATCCAGAAAAAAAATCTATTCATATGTCGTATATGCTATAAATGTATATATATATGCATATATATACTATATATATATATATATACTCTTCAAAAGATTCCTCAGCACCGAACCCGCAACCACGAATGTCTTATCAACTTGCATAAATTGCAGACATTTGGGCGAAAATATGTGAATATAACTATGTGATTCAAGAGATCATCTTTTTTTGGACAGCGTAAGGCCTATACATACGAACTTTTCCCCTATATATCGAAAATCTGGATACAAATTATGAAACACACTGGACCAATAGGGTGCGTGCGGTGCAGCTGTTAGTGGCGCTCCGAAAGTTGATGGGTCGATCATGTTCCGCTGTCAGAACCAATACACCATCATTTGCGCGTAGTCAGATTATACAAGACTTGGATAGAACATAAATGATTGATTTAACATGCCGAAAAGATTCAGAAGTTGTTTAATGTTTGAAGTTGTCAAATTTACCAAATATGTCATACATTTCGTTTCGAGTGTTTCCTTGAGACCACGCTCAAATTTCAATGTGCCAATAATCATTTTTTGAGCTACGCATGTGGTCTGTTATATAAGTGCTGACTTATAAAGTACGATACACGTGTTCCAACCTTGACGGTCTCACCAGTCGGGCGGCACCCTTTTCGTCTCTAGCCAATCCTCTCGAGGCGCTCAGTACCCTATACTAAGAGCAGGCGACGACAAACATTTTACACTGTAAGTCCACTGAAATTATCAGTGAACGAACAGCGTTGTACACTCGAGTGGTATACTGGACTGAGCGTCCCGAGAGGATTGGCCAGAGACGAAAAGGGTAGCGTTTGACTGATGAGACCGTCAAGGTTGAAACATGAGTATCGGCTCTATAAGTCAGTCCTTATATAATAGATCACATGCTTGGCTCAAAAAATGATTATCTGGCTTACCAAATATGTATAGCGGGTCCAAATCATGGTGTATCTCTGTTGAATAAATCCACGCCAAACCGCTGTAGCATATTACTCTTTATATCGGGGAAATGATGAGACACAGTGAACTTCTGAGGATACTCACTATACTACAGCATTAACAGTAAACATTTATTCAAAACCCTATAATCAAAAGCAAGAACCGAATCACACAAACAAGCTGACAGCAATATACTGGAATTTTAACAACATGAAAATATTTTTATTGTAACACGATCAAATGAGAAGCTAAAGACTTATTTGGATATTCGATACCGTGAAGCGTTATTGATTTCACAACCCACCAATACTTCTAAAAAAATGAAAATATAGCAGTAACAGGAAGAACAAAAATTAAGAGTAATCAGCAAGAGAAGTCGATGAAGGATTTTGAATTTCATGAGCCCTGTAAGCGTAAAACATTCTTGGATTACATAAAGTAGGAAAATGTGGTCGCTTATCGCAGTTTTACTATGCTAAAACTTTTCACCGATTTATCCAGCAGGACTACAACGAGAAATAATAAACACCTACAAATGCTTCAAGACAGCTTGCCGTTTTTCATTCCATATTTTCATGGAGAACTTAGAGAAGTTCTTCATTTTAAATTCAAGAAATCCTTCATTCACAAAGTACTAAACAGCAACAACGAACTTTAACGAAAAAAATTAAAGGGGTTTTCCACTGAGACCTTATAGTAATGAAGAAGTTTTGAGATTAAACTAGTTAGTTTGATTTGAAATCAAAGTCGCGATATCCTGATTTTTAGACAACTGAACTAGTGGAAGATACGAACATTTAATGATGAGGTCTATTCCCTGAATTAGGAAAGAATAATAAATGTATGCAGGGATAGTGAATAATTCAAAAAACCGTAGAATCAGCCTTCAGAACAATTGACGATGCCGAATGAATGGCGATCACAAGTGCAAAAAAACATGGAAGAGTGACGAAACCTGGAAGTTACTCCCCATAATCAAATGGAATAAACAGTTGCTTGACTAAAGAACTGTGATAAGAAACCAATTTTTGAAATTAATACTTCGCAAGGAATTCGGTGAAAGAATTTGAACAAAAAAAGCGGTTTGGTCTAATTATAAGAAAACACACGACTCTTTCAAATCCTTTTATGCCAGCTGAGATTGATCTAAGTTTGCAGAATCACAATTTTAACAATTAATTACAAACTAATATATATTTAAAAGTAGGGCATGATTTGAAGTATAACCACAGACATGCTGAGGTACGTATATTATTTCAAAACGGGATTAATGCCGGATTTGTGCGCCCTAGATCATTCTCGTTGACGGGTGATTCTTGGCAGCAA
Source organism: Parelaphostrongylus tenuis (assembly GCA_019055375.1). Classification (NCBI taxonomy): domain Eukaryota; kingdom Metazoa; phylum Nematoda; class Chromadorea; order Rhabditida; family Metastrongylidae; genus Parelaphostrongylus; species Parelaphostrongylus tenuis. Next base: position 447,729 of record JAHQIW010003240.1, read on the forward strand.
CATGAATAGATTAAAACACGGCTAAGACAAAGCGATGGCCTCGATAGTGTGGTGCGAACACAGGCTTTCCCGCAAAGATTTAGACACGGTTCGAGAAACAGCAGGTTACAAGTTTGCTCGTATCTCAGTACTCTTGTTGCATGATGGATAATATATGGAAAATGACTATTTTTTGCCCATAGATAAATTTTTTTGCAAAATTCAAAATTGTTTCCTACAACTACCAAGAATTGTTTATGCAATGTTAACAACCAAGCTTCAGTGGAATTTCGATTGATTAAGGATTTGAAAGACTTCTGGAAAGTGGAAAGTGAACTCTGTCAAAATTCAATACAGCGGTGATGAGAGTGGTCAGATTCTACAACTGGTCCATTTATCCACAAGGCTACGCTGTGCTTCATCTCCATGCATCCTGAGCAGTTCGAAATAGGGTATTTTACGAGACATCCTTAATTTACTATCGCTGAGCACATTATTCAAAGTACGAATTTATTTCAGTTACAGGAGCAAACCGACAAGCATCTCTAATCTTTGACTATCATGAGTCACGGTGTGAGTCAATGTGAAAGCCTGACTGCCAAATGGAATCTGACTAGAGCTTAGTCAAGCACAGAGTGCCAAAATGGCAGTTTTCAGTGCAATCCCTAAATGAGAACATTTTCAACAAAGAAATTACCAATGCTTCGAACTGTAGCAAATTTTATTTATGGATTTTTCCGAAATCGGAAACTAATCAGAGATAAAAGAGAGCGCATTATCGACCGACTTGGGTACATTATTCCGCAAAATTTAAACTAAAAAGCTTCTTGTAACAATGCGTGGCACTGAGCCGTAAGTTTAGGCGATGTTGAAGAGTGTTCGGCAACATATGCGAGGTCGTTAGCTCAATGCCTCATCTCAGACTGAGCAAACAAAGTGCCCAGTTTCTCTGGGGTTGACAAACTCACATTAGATTAATTACGAAAAATTGGTATTAATTTACCTCTATGGAGTTAATGGAGTCAAATAAATGACCAGTCCCTTATAGATTGATCAACGTCGAACGCCTTGCTTTAATGCAAAGCAGCAATTGTCATATAGAGGATATTTACGAGCATAAGAGGTGCTGGGTTATTTTGCCGGAAACATTGAGCGTGTGTGGCAGACAGATGGTCCACCAACACATCATACACATACATCCATTTACGCCATAGCGTAAAACAGGCATTACGACTACTAACAGAATCGATTTGGATTCACCGAGAAGCTTACCTTATTGTTTACCATTTCTTTCAATAACAAAATAAGTATAAATTATGTAAATGACTAAGTTTTGCGAAACTACTCCATCAGAGAAAAAATTTGGACAGAAGAAGTTTATAGTATTTTCAAAATACTTCCCTCCATTTACTGATTTTCTTGATCCTACAAGACAGATACAAAATATATGATAGAATTAATTGAATAACGTGAAAACTGACTGACCTCCTCTACTGTAGTAAGCACAACGATAGCAGTGTTGTAATGGCAAAGAAAGTTGAGCCTGAATAAAAAATAACCAAGTTAAATTTTTCATATGGCAACTTAGATTAATCACAGACATAAGAAATTCTGTCTAAAAAAAAATCTACTGAGTGACTCTGAGGACTGTATACTTTTTCATCAATTTACAAACAGTTGATGATTCTCAAGTTTTTAACTGCCAATCGATTCAATAAATAATTGAATGAAATAATTTGACTCTTCAAGATATCAAAACTTGCATTTGATTGCTAATAAATCCAATCAAAGAGAACGATTTAGTTGGAATCTGTCCGGAAGGAGAAGAACCGAGGCAGTAGTAATTTGCAATTAATTAAGAACAATCAAAATTTGAAAGCTGATCTAGTTGTAGCTCTTGGAAGTTTTTTCCCTCATCCCAGTTCTTCTTTTACAAATAGCATGTTGCAATAGAAATTGAAGATGAGATCTTTGCCATTCAACTATGGAATAGATATCTATGTCAAAACAGTCATGAATCGTCTGTAGAAATTAGATGTTTTGATATCTTGACGAAATGCATACATTATTTAGGACGAGAAAATGAGCAATACAGACGTATGAAAATATCAAATAATGTATTTCCAGCTTGATAATTAGCGCAATATGAGTAGTAGAGACCGTTCGGTAGAAAAATCCATGTACATCGCATGAAAAGGTGATTAACACATAGTTTTCATGAATATCAGGAACTTCGTTTTGAATGGCTTTTCTAACATTCATTGCAACGTTAGTAGTTTTCTTAGAATATGCACCTATATAAGTCAGTCGATCGGAAAAGGTTATGATTACTGGATTGTTATAAGACACATCTGCACTGGCTTAACCTAGACGTTGCACTGTAACAGATAGTAATTTAGGTTTCTAAACATCTGCTCCAAACAGCTAATTTGAATGATTAACGCGAATAACTGATAAAATCCAAATGATTTGAAAAGAAGTTACATCAGTTTTACTTCACGTAGCCTTTGTTCATTGACCCGTCCTGCTGCACCATTTTTGAAATTTCATTATTAATTTCATTATTGCCATCTCTAAAAGATGGATATAAGGATGTCTAGGTTACTGGATCTACAAACCTTAGACAATAGGTAGCTTGATGAGAACACGTCAAGGACAATGAGTGTTTCGATCTTAACCCTCTTATAAATTCTACTTCCGGCTATGATGTTGGTTAGCCATCCTTCGCCGTAGCCATAATACGGTTCAATTAAATGTGTAACGAGAGACACACAGCACTAATTAAACGATCTCAATCAGCATATTCTGATAGGAAATGACGATCGGAGACGGACAGGTGCCTAAGTATAATTTCATGAAACAATCGGATGATAGACCATTTAGAGTTGAAGAATTCCCTCAGGGATGCGACATGTATCCTACTACATTCAACCAGCATAGCAGAGGTAAATGATCGTACACTGCCCTACACAATAACCGGTGAGTGCCTAGCTATGTGACAAGTCATGACTGATTTACGGAGGAATCTTGTTAAACTTTCGCGAGATTGCTACATATTTCCTTGCGATAAAGGTCGCTGAAACCTCACCCTTTTTTCCAATGCTGAAACCTTGCGCAAGTTTGACTAGAAATAGCTCTTAAATAACATTAACCATTCATGTCTAGGTTGAGCGAAGGTTGGCCATTCGACTTATAACAAGTTAATGTTTTTGTCTCAAGTTTGGCACGAGAATATCTACCGCTGCGCTCTGCGAGACATAGCTGGCCCGGGAAGCGGTATCAGACCCACGACCTAGCAAGTATAACTGAGCTTCTTTGATCACTCTCCAACCGCGTTTATGCAAACTGTAGTAACCATGTGAGTTTAATGAGAATGTTTTGTAGACAAACTAGATGTTGTAAAAGGTTAAAAAATTCCAGAGAACAGCATGCTATTAGGTTGGTGAAGAAGTGATTGCGATTTCAAACTAGCTTGAAAGCGCAATTATTTCGTAAATTTTTTTAAATGACGAGAATTGTAGAATGGTCAACGTTGAGTTTTCCTACAACATCTCGTGCAGTCTCAAGGGGATCAGCGTTGATGATTGCTTCTCCCGTGACTTCTGATGAGGTTGGGACGAAAGCAATTGCGTCTGTGCTATGTTGAAATGCGTCTCTTTTACGAAACTTTGTGAATCACCAGCGTACTGTGCGTTCGTTAGCTGTTTTAAGCCAAATTGATATTGCGAGCTGTCTATGTTGCTTACGACTCGTCACTTATGGCCCTAGACCGCAATTAGCTTTGCATTAACCGATACCCTTTTCATAGTCTAAAATAGAAACATAACATACAATATGACACTAGCAACAAAAGAAAAACAAGAACTGCACATTAGATCTATGTATAACACAGCTACTTGAGAATACAATCCAGTACCAAACGGCTCAATTCAACATTGCATAAGCAGCTAATTTTCATTATCTAATCGTTCAATATCAAAGTAGTTAATTTCTTATCTAATGAAATGATCAAGCATATTTTTCCCCTTAAACAGTAGTTTAGCAGGGCCCACGCAAACGATATACCGGAATATAAGTGTACTGAACGTGTGGTTTTTGGAAAAAATTTATAGAGAACAGCTATTTCATTTCATTAAATCATAGATAAGTCAACATCTGTGGCTCTAAGACAAAGTAAGCACCTAAATTTGCAGAGCTGTATGCTATCATCGCAGATTTTGCGTTATGATATTGAGGCGATTTCTAATCATTTAACCCTGCAGTTTAGAAGTGATGAGATGAGCAAACAAAAATGAAGTGGCATTTCGAGTGTTCCAGCTTTCTAAGAAGCCTCATCAGCAGCACGGTTCCTCTCGGTTCAACCGAACCCTTACATATACGAGAATCGGCGCTGAACATCTCACACTGCACGCCGAAAGAAAAGATCACCTGATATTTCAGTGCAGTCGATTTCTCGATGGCTGGTAAAAGAAACATAACAATACCTTTTACTCGACTGTTTCTTGAGACCCAGCTCAAAACAGTATAATCTGATAACATATTTTAAGCCTTCGCGAGGCCTGATGTGACGCTCGGATTGCCATGTCAGACCTCACGAAAGGCTCAAAATGTGTATCAGATTATACTGTATTGTTTTGAGGACCCAAAAAACAGTCGAATAGAAGAATGAAATGCTTTTGATAATGTATTTTACGGTGAGCCCAGCCCCCACAATATAAATTGGCCCCATGCATAATCGCAGAGTTTTGCAGGCATAAAAACCAAAGAGATATTGTCGTTTGTTCCTATTCTTAAAAGCACAATAAAAATGTAGGAATTTGTTCAAAGGTTATTAGTGAGACGATCAACAAAATGTAGAATGGCGTAAGTTCATGAGCGACTCCAAGATTAACCAAATTTGAGTTGACCTTGAAACATTTGGGACGAAGCCCTTTTCGATAATAAACGAAAACATGCCTAGAGATGCAACATTAGAGGAGCTAAAAATTGCACATATCCCTAAGAGAGCTTTTGCCTTCTCAAAAAATTATATATAATTTTCTTCAGATTTCCCTTCCTATTTTTTTTCCCAGCTGCAAAATTCAACAACACATTGGGGACATCATCATGTTCTACTCAACGAAACACAGCTGGTGTTAAGTTTATAGGATTAAAATACGAGATTGACGATAAAGGATGTAGACACTTTTTTGGATCCAAAATGAAGAATTTGTATATTTCTAGGATAAGAGAGCTTCTATTATGCGAATAAAGATATATTTATTCAAATAACTTTTACTAAACGGGTAAAACTTGTTTTAGGTTGACAAGATTTAGCGGCCATAATCAGGATGAAGGACATAATATGACATAGAGTCACTGTGAATATTCTAAAGTGCACTTGTTGTGCTTAGATGTCTACTCTAAGCTCATCACTATGAAGATGGTGACCATCATTCTCATCTAATTCCACTCTCTCGCCGTTCAATTTCCCATGGGGACTGACTCACTCACATCTCATAGATATTATGACATATCTGTGCCAATGAAAAGCAGACATCTTGCGAGTGCAACCTCTCTTCGAAAATGTTGATAAAGGCGGACGATGGCAAGCGAGGAAAGCTAAATTGGATTGTAGGGCAGACGATTAGGAGAACCGAGAACTTGAGCTGAATTCAAATGACTCAGCTACATAGCAAAAACTTCCAATATCTGCGAGAGGGCTGTCAAGGCCAAAAAAACGTGTATCGCACTCTATAAGTTGCCCTATAACAGACCACATCCATGGTTAAAAAAATGTTTATCAGGCATATTGAAGGTTGAGCTTGATCTTACGAAAACACTCGAAACAAAAGGTATGATATCAGGATTTTACTGTTTTGAGTGAGGTCTAAAAAAACCAGTCGAATGAAGAGGTAAGAACAACTTCATTATTATGAGAAGCCATGGTCATCAATATACTTGAGACAACTGTAATATAGAAGGAAAGAAAAAGGCAGCAACTGACCGCGGTCCAGTTAAGTCGTAAGTGAGTAAACGAAGTATAGCTGAAACTCAAAGAGGTACCTATGAGACCAATACAATAAGACTTGTTTCCTCGTGGACTGATGCTGACAATGCCTTGACATTGCGCAGAGATGCAAAATGTGGATGATTCTTACTTGGGGTCGGATAATTATACAAAGAACATCCAGCCGATTATCCACTTGTTTCTTTACAAGTAAAAGATCACTGTGTTTTTGTTAAATGATTCAACATATGCGTAAGACTAATCTAAATGGATTTTTGAAGACGATAAATTTTTTTTGAAGAGAAACATGAAAACGGCACCAATATCTTGAAGATGAACACTACTCGACTATGTAGGACAAATAATCTTTTCGTTCACTTGAGGATCCATTTAACTGCCTCTAAATATCTATAATAATTCATAAAAAGTAGACAATTACTTTATTGGAGAGAATCAAGCAGCAGAATGAATCTATGGTTTTAGTGTCCGCATTAATCACTGAAGGTTTTCGCGAACGACGCTCTCGAAAAATTCTATTCGCTTCAGATTATTACAGAGATATGATACTTAGCAATGCTTTGTGATGATCCACAAGAAAATTGATTGTGCAAATAAAGATTGTCCAGCACCTACACAACTTTGAGTTGGCACTTATTTATAGAATAACAATTAGCTGCGCATTGCTTTTGTCATAATTTTCTGCTAACGGTATTGTTTTTATGATTTACCGGTTTTACTAGGAGCTGGCTCCTCGAAGACGGGCGCTTCTGTTGTCGTAGTGGTGGTTGTAGTGATGAGTTCGGTACAATTACGTTGTATGCAAACAGCGTCCGCACCCCCTTCCTGTAATGACATCTTGATAGATTCAAAGATTACTCGATTACCATGTTTATTCACCAAGAAAAGGAGAGCGAAATAAATCCAGAAAATACAGAACCTTTGCGGTTTCACGATATATTCACTTTACTATACATATACTACATAATAATCTACTCCTTATCTTAACATCTGTTATATTTTTAACCCTTAATTTGAGCATCTCATCGTATTTGAAGGTGGGATGTTTTAGAGTTTAAGCCAAATGTAGGAAGATGTTTCTAGATAAGCAGGGTCGCCTAAGCCGGGAACGAGTTCGACATCCATTAGAAAGCTTAGCTAAGAGTGCACAAGTGCCAGGAATCATTGCCATATTGGTATCGACATACTCGCAGATGGGTAGGTGATCATGAACTTGAAAGGCACAAGACAGACTTAAGGAGTATAGAAGAAAATGATCCAGAAATAACAAATTTTTGATAAATGGGATTTTCGCTGAAGGTCGCACGATTTTATGTGACTACAGAAGACCACGGCACACTCAAGTCATATCACAGTTTTGTGGTGTCCATAAATGAACAGCAGGAATTGAATTACGAGATATTAGAAATTTAGTCCAAGTCAATTACTTCGACCACGTTCTTGAACTGGTGAATAGGGTTGGAAAAACGAAGACTTTCTTATTTTGAAATGAAAATCATTCCATTGCCATTGAAGACAAAGAAGCATGCGAAGGCGGCTCTGATGATCTTGAATTCTCAAGAGATGCAAAAGCCTAATACAAGCGACGTTTTCGATGCTAGGAATGGGCTGATAGTGCAAAAGTGTACAGACTACAATCGCATTTAGAAAATTGGAGGTGGTAAAACGGCTAAACACAATGGTAATGCTTATGGAATGGATTGACGTTAGTTTCATTTTTTTCAAGACTTTGCACCATTTTCGGTATGCACTGAAATTAGACACACGCTCCAAATGGGAAGCAAGTAGAGAAGAGTCGCAATTGCGAAAGGGATGAAGCAATCAACAAGAACTATCTTAAATCATTTCTAATTCAGATTACTTGTTTTGTCTCATAAAGAAAGAACGATAAAGCTCTCGATGTTGATCAATCTCTAAGGGATGCCCCATGCATTCGTCTTTAATTTTTAACTTCCTTTGAGGTAACTAATGTTATCTGGCTTTTGTATGACTCGCAGTGGCCTCACGCTGTATCGAGTCGATGCTGCTTATCCTTTTAGACAAGTATGAGACGGTCTGGTACGATTTACCAAACCTGGAGAGATGGATGGCTTGGTGAGCCATGAGCAGAAGATAAAACCATCGGCCTTGTTTGCGACGCAGACACTTCTAACCACTGAGGCACATGCGTCCTTATACTACATCTCTATTTCTAAGAGAAAAAAACATTGTTTTCAAATAATACCTGACCTCTAGTGGAATGCACCGTTGTTCGTTTGTCTGGCATTTGTCACCATTGTTCGGATCGAACTGCATTGAGCAGCACATGTTGAAAGCATAAAGACACATGATAATGATGGAAGGAAAATTTTCAAAGAGAAAAAAAGACATCCTTATTTAGTATTACGTCGTATTGGGGCAGAGGAGCATAAGGCAAAGAAAACATGAGAAAAAATGTGAGGAAAACACGGAATATTTCGAGAAATGCTGTCACCATGAGTTAGATAGTTTTTGAAAAGAAATACTAGTGCGCTATGATGCTTTGGTACTTTTTACAGAAATTGGAGGATAGCCAATAAATCACGATAAAAGGTACAATACATGTGGTGAAGTGTACAATTTGCATTCAATTATGTAAAAATAATGCACGAATGTACCTTACAGTACTGCTCTGAGGTTGGTGCAAAGGAGGCGATCGAATGACAACTTTCGAAACGGTTTCGAATGGTTGGATCCCACTCTACTATCACATCACTGAAATCAATAAAGCCACATTAAAAATGCATTACAAGAACTCATCTGGTGTGAGATTACTGTACAGAAAAGTAGCTATTTTTTCAAAAATGCCAGTGGTCCGCAGATCATCATTAGCTATCATAATAGAATAGTTTCTCTTAGAACTTTTCGATCACATCAAAAACTATTATTAAGCGTGCTCAATTAATCACTAGTTAGATATCATCAACCACACACAGTCTGACGAAAAACTATGTGCCAGCAAAATAGTAAAAAACGAAGCATCCCCAATCGCATAGTAACATCATGCGCTGCAGAAACAAGTGAAGGACAAAGCGTTCATTGCTGTTAAAATCCTAAGGAGTACGCCATTCAGCTGAAATTGTAATACTGCACAGGTTATTGAATGTACATCTGGCTACGCCCGCATAAAGTTAACATTCCAAACTTCTTGGATATTATGGGACCAATTTGGTAATTAAGGAGGGAGAGGGCATTTATAACCCAGTGTATAGTCGAACCAAGAACCAAGGACCAACGGTGCATCATTCCGTCACATGACGGCTGCTCCTATAGATAGCACAATACTAGCACTCGAGTTTTCACTTTGTCACCAGCCCATTGACAGAGATTCAAATGAAATGTTAAAGAAGAGAAAACACTCCATTCACCTTTGTTCCTCATCTATTTGCCTTGTTATTCGAGAATCAACTGCGTTAACGATGATGATTGCAATGAAAATAAGCAATTGCGACATCGCTGTAGGTTATCTGTGAGCACTGACCTTCGAGTACGAAAATGTTTCAGCGATTCTAAAGTAGTTCTTCTTTTAACTAAGGATCACTGTTTTTTGAGTGAAATAAGAAGAAGGAAACAAGAAGTACTTGCAGATGCGATCAAAAGTCGTTTGAGTGTAGACGAAACGATCATATTAAGGAGCGTACAGATCGATCAATTCAATAAATGCGAAACTGAGACGTTTTACAAAAAATGTCTTAGTTACGATTATTGAGAACTCAAGATCAAGAACTAATTAACCATACAGCTAGAAAATGCAATAATTGAATTCTCTATTCTCCCAAAAACCCCTCATTTTTTCTTGAGATCGGTAGAGCATCATTTCTGAAATAAGTACTCAGTCACTTCAGCCTTGGTAAGCTTATGAATCCAACATCTTTCTCCATTTTCCTGTCACTTTGTGAGAATTAGAATAAAAAGAAGAAACGTATGTTTCGACCATAAGGGCTATTGGAAAGCCTGTCGGCAAACTAGCGACTCATTAGTAATGCAATCTCACGAAGGAGGTCATCAATTATGGAAAAGCCCGAGCTGGGAAATGCAAAGTGGGATTTGAGAGATGCCAAAAGTGCGAGCCAAAATGGATGCACTTTTATTATTGGCAATAATCTCCGTTCAATTCAAGGTGAAAGGTAATAAAGGACGATGAAAAGCATTGAAGTACCACATATGGTGTGGTATCGGCCTACGTTTAGTTGGCATATGTGAAATCTTGGAGCCCTATGCTGGTCTCCGATGATTACTGATTATCATCAAGGTAGAGTATGGAGAAGTTTAAAATTTTTTACACCTGTGATAAAAAGCTCTGCCCCATTATTTCAAAGATAAATATGAACTTCTGAATATGTTGTTTTATGTTGACGCCCTTATGAATAAAAATTTCGAGGTTTTAAAATTTCAAAATCTCTAGCTCAATTTTTTACAGCCTCAAACATGACCGATAATTCAAAAGACACCATCACTCTATGCATGGCCTGTTCTCACATGCTAATAGTTTTGTTTTTCGGACGTCCTGGGGAAAAACGAAAAGTATAAGATTTTTGAGCTTTGCAGAGCCACCATTTTTTCATGAAGGATAATAAATTTTGTATTATATCAGTAAAGATTTATGGTTTCTAGCGAGTTCTACTAAGACCAATGCAAATAATCCTGGGAAAGAAGTAATCCGTCATATAGAAAGACTCTTTTTTTTCTGCAGTGCGTAGTAGAAATCAATTCACGTGTCGGATGCTGAAAAAGTAGAACTGACGGAAAGGGAACCGACAATAATTATGCTGCTTCTTGTTAACTATCATAAGTGAAGACGACGGCATATTTGACTACATATGGAAATAGGAGGTTTTCTCGGCGAATTAGCAATGAGGAAAAAGTGCAACGATCGGCTTTTGAAGTGAGCCGTTAGAACATTTGATATTAATTCGGCGCTCTTGCTTGATACTATGGCGACAATGTATGGCTTATACTTGTATCCCTTTGAAAGTAGACATCCAATCTCTTTCGCAACAGCTACTTAGTCACGGAAATTTCAAAGTGGCTATTTAGTGGCAATCAATCTCATTAATACAGTACACCATGCGACATTATAATTTTAATTGGATTGTGTAAAGGCATAGAGTGGTGAGCGCTGATCTTACCATAGGGATAGTTTTGAGATTCTTATGATTAAATTTTCTACTGTTGATCTAGAAAACGTAGCAGCTTTAAAGTTCTAATAGAAATTCTATGTGACATTATCACCCAAGGGAAATAATATTAAGAAGGTATAAACGTTTTGAAGAATACATTAACTAAATGTCTCTACTCTATTGTTTGAAAGTCTTGACGGAAATTTATGACAATCTACTTAATAAGGACTACTTTAGAATATGGCAAGTATAACCACAGGGCTGTTTTCAGCCAGGTGTGTTGCAACTGATTATGGATAGAAATAAAACTCTAATTGTTAAAAGCTTTTCTCTTGGCAGAATCGGTGTCGATTATTTATGTAGCAAAGAGTGAGTCTTTGAAAAGAAATGATGACATAACCCGATAAATCATTCATTGATGATGGATACAATCATATGGAATAATCCCACATCGAACACGACCGATAGTCCCTAGACAACTCAGCATAATCATATTGGATCCTCGCAATTCGATTACGCGAACAACGCTCGCCTTCATTCGATCTCTCGAAGGAATCATATCTACTCAAAAAACATAATAAAAGAGGAAACGTTTGATGGCTGCCATCTCGTAAGGGATATGCTAGGCATTCACTCGATACGCAGTCTTGCAGACTTGATTAAGTGCATACCTAGACATACACAATCATTTTCAATGGCTTACCAATATATTAAATCAGTGTTCTATGCTTCCAGGCTGATGTACTAATTTATCAGCCCCTAATGAATGGAGCACTTGTTTAGCTCGAACGTATGACCAAACGAAGGACCACTATGTGTATTGTAATGGCACTTCTTACCACTGGGGTACACGCTCCAGGTAGCTACTCAAACATTCGAAATGTCATTTTGAACAGAAAGAGAGAAAGAGAGAAAGAGAAAGAGAAGAGAAAGAAAGAGAAAGAGATGGAGTTATTGTTTTACACAAGGATATTACAAATTACATCACCGATGCTTTCGCCTTCTTCTACTCTTTGTGAATTACTGTATGATAAAAGTAAAAATGATGGAATTTTTCCCAGTGAAAACTGGCATAGATATTGGAAGCAAAGTACAACGTATCAATTAAAGCTCAAACATTGCAAGATATTGCTTAAATATGTTTCAGTAACGTCCCCGTAAGACATGAATACGAAATTTGTTGCACTCAGCTACACGACCTCATAAAGTTTTGATGGGTTTTGGCGACGTTCCACCGATAAGCGATAATCTCGATGAGATCGTGTGGTATATTGAACTCAACATATGCATTTAGTTCTATCAAAATCAAAAGCGGTTTCATGAACTTCACTAATGGGCCACGCTACAAAACTCATAAATTTGCCGACAAACCTCAAGAAATCAAGACAACAAGAGCTCACCACTAACATGAATATTTTAACAATGTGAAAGTGCGCAAAAATCTGGAGCAAATCTTCTCATACATATGAAAATTTTCTTTCAACCATGAATAGGGTTTAAAAATGACGTTTTCATGGTACGACGCCGATTTTCAAAAGAAGAAGCTGATGGATTCAAGCGCAAAAAATGGCTGAAATATCGAAATTTCGAAAAAATGTCGAAAAAAGCGATTAAAAGGTGAGGTATGATTCATTGTGAAAGCCAAAAGGTCGAGTGCCAGTCACCATATTGTCAAGCAATTCCATCATCTGACTTACGGTGATTTATTACTCAGCGTCGATTCCTCTATAAAAGATTATTTAGCCTCAGGGGATCGGCTGAACCAAGGGAGGGTGCTACTGATGAGTCCGTAGGACGAAACAGGCGCCTGTACAGCTCTAGACCTAACTTCTCAAAACATGCTATATGCTTATCAGATAATATCGAAATCGTTGGAGGCAAAACAATTCAAATTAGAGCAAAGGCAGCATTTGTCGCATACATCTTTATGTGCTGTACTTAGATAAAAACCATAAGAATTTTGGTCAGCAAATTATGTTGCATCGAAGAGCGTTGAAATACACTAAGCTATGCCGGAATTGTATTGCTCTCTTCAATCTCGATCATTTATAAATCAACGTTTACACTTAACTTGATTTTTGCTTGATCACATAGATTATTACTTACAAAAAGTACTGCTCTAATTTTAGTTTTTACACTCAAATATTGTATAATAAATTTCGTTCATAAAGGACGTATTCAGAAATGCTACCATCGGCCAGTGCCACTTAGTTGAAGTTCAAGCTCAATGAGAGTGAAAAAGAAGTGACATTGGTAGAAATTTCATTTTTGATGCAGATTGACAAAGATTAGTCTCATGTGCAAATGTTTCAGTATCGTTAATATTTCTTGATGATACATCTGATAGGCACAAAAATTCCGCTGACAACGAAACATGGAATTTTAAATCATGGTTTCTTCCTCCTTTCATACCTTAAAAAATGCTGATTCTTCATTCTTATATGATTAGATGTGGTGGAGTTTGAATAGAAAGGCTTATACGATCATTACTTGCAATACTACTACAAATGAACTCAATTTATCATCAAGCTTCATCGGCTTAAAATTCTAAGAATAATTAGCCAAAAGCGTCGTTCCTCGTCGGAATCGATTTTCCTCCTGCATTAGAACCGCAGATGTCCTACAGATTACGCGAAAAAGCGGCCATTACTTTCGTTTTTTTTTTTGAGATCTCATGGGAGCAGGAAGCGTCATAAAAATCTCTTCAACTTTCAAAAATTTGTTGGACGCCATTCAAAAGTTGAGGCAATTGAGCTATGTGTTTTTAAAACTCCTAAGAATATCTTCAAAATCAAGTTCAAAATCATCATCAAATCAACAGCAATCAATTTCCTCCTATATTATTGAGCCAACAGGAGGCTGTCATAAAATTTCACTTACTTAACGTCCCGACATCTTGGTCTTCTTCAGAGTTGGACTGATCTGAGTCTCAAGCAGTTTTAGTTTTGCCCTAAAATGACATATCTTCCTGGAAAAAGACACTTATATATGTTGTTTTCTAGTTAGAAACCTTTGGTTAAAATATTGCTCTTTTGCTTCCCAATGACAAAATTCTGCCAGACTGAAGAAGTTTGAATTATGCATTTGTAACGAACCAACTGAGGGCGGGGTAATGCGTGGTTAATGGTGCAGTGTATCAAGAAGCAAAATGAGAATCAAAGGGCTGGTTCGATCTTCTCTTCTATTGCTTTCCGAAGGCTTTGGGAAATGCGTTAGCTTAACTGCCTCCAAGATCGGAGGTGAATCGTTTCGACTAACATTCTATGACATTCATAAAAAGGCGAAATTCTCAGGCGGCAGCCTGAGCAACACGTGAAATATTTGAGACTATTTATGTAGGATGTATGCGAGCAAGAGAGTCGAATGCAAGTGCTGGGATTCGCACAGTAAGTTGTGAAGGTGGGTAGTGTAATGAACGAATTTGAAGAGCTCACTAAAATATGCTTGTATACTACATAGCATATCAGAATACTTTTTTATGATGATATACCGTTGTCACAAATTACTGTGCGGATCCCAGCACTTGAATTCGATCGTTTTCTCGCATTCGTGCGTCGAACCTTTTTATTCGAGTGTTTTTTTTTAAACTCTGGTTGCTGTCTAAGGATTTCATTTTTCTTATGAATGCTGTAGAATGGTGGTCGAGGTGATCCACCTTGTAATTGTGAAGGTAGCTAAGCTAAGGCGTTCTCTGTAGCGTCCGCTAATTGATTCTAAGAAAGTGTCGGGGAGGGTATTGAACCAACAACTCGCTTATCACCTTTGGTTCCTAATACACTGTATTACTAGCTAATACGTTACCTCACTTCTTTAAAATGTACGATGAAGTGAAAATGGATTAAGAAGTTGAGATATGATAAAAGTAGAGCTGATGGGGAAAAGTGCTAGATCAACACATAACCTAAAAGCTGCACTTGTGTACATGGAGAAAAATGGGCGAAGTGCATTATTGCACTTAGTGTATTTCGTTTGCAGTGATATATTTTGCTTCTCAGAGCTTGCTTCACGTTCTGTATTTGATCAATACCTTTTGATTACATTTGTATTAGTCTTGGCCAAACCTCCACCAGTCATTCACAAAAAAAATTTTGGTAGAGGTCGGTAGTGTACTGAATGGTTAGTGACTCACTTCCAATCGGTATGATGAATCTGACTATCGCTAGAATGGGTGGGGATAGAAAACACGTGAGCGAACTTAATATGAGTTAACAAACACTCTCAAATGCTGACGACAACGTGATTACATGATGAAAATAGTTCCATAAATGTTGTATATATTCCTAGAGCAATAAATCAAAGCCTTATATATATTTGGCCGACATCTGTTAAGACAGAAAATTATCTAGTCAAGGGATAAGGGCCTTGAAGGAGATCAGTTCTTGAGGTATACGCCGTTCATTCAACTTTATTACGAATCGTCTGAGGCAACTCAACGCATATCTGGCTTATACAATGTTTTGCAATAGCCCATCGATGTATTGAGAAAGTGTCGTCATCCTTTCAGATAAGTCTTGTACGAAATGTCGACCACGGAAGGATCGAAGGTCTGGTGAGACAGAAGGCGGAACTGAACCAGCAGAATCACTAGTGTTTCGCAGAGTACCTTTAACCGCTGTGCTACAAGTTCCTATCATTTAATTTTTAAAAAAGTTATCAAGAAAACCAGAGAGTTTTCAAGTGATATGAAATCGGACCTTGTACCACGGAAAAATACAAGGGAATGTTGATTCTCAGTGAATAATTTTTTCCAAAATTGCTTCACACAAAAAATCTAACTTATCCGAGTGCGTCATGTGTCGATATTAGATAAATGTTCAGAAATTCTTCCTTAGCGTTTGTATTTTCAGTTATCAAGTAATTTAACCAGAACCACTCGTTAGTGGTTTAGTGGGCTCTTCTCACCAAAGCTATGCGCGAAAAGCATCATACGCTTTTTGTAAGAAGCATGTTGTTCCGCTGCTCATTGTAAGAGGAAAAAAAAACAGAATTTTCGAGCTCTGCTATCGCATTCAAACAAAGCATATTATACCTAATCTAACCGCAGAATGAGTGAAGAGATTTTTACTAATGATTTCACACTATCACAATCATCTTAAGTGAACTTTCAGCGTCTAACTGAACGTGCAGTGACGGATTCATGAACTGACTGAGTCACGCAGAGTAATAGAGAATTACTTGTTTGAAAAAAAGTTACTCAGTCAAGAGTGAATCTATATGGTGAAATGGTGTTCTACTCTGAATCACATTCCCTCGAAAGCAAAATAACAAAAATGTCAAATCATATCAAAAATGTTACGGATTTCGTCTTCTTCCTACGAGCTATTCAGCGTTGCTGCCTATTGTGGACGAGTGGATTTTAGTGGTTTTGATCGGTTTAGTAGGTCGTTATAGCAACACGGGTGATAGTATAAAAATATTGCTTTGTAATTATGCTATTGAATTTGCCATAATATAAAGGGTCACGCTTGACTATTCAGGTCCAAAATGGAATAAAGTTTCTCATAAATGCCATGCAGCATAGACATGAGCACCAACTTCTAATTGAGGTCAGCCGATCAATTTTGCATCCAAACGTCCCATCGCTTAAAGTTGAGAAAAAAGCCCACTATACTAACACACCACTTTACAGCATTCCTATTCAAGTGAAATAGATCATTTTACATAGCAGTCAACTATCAAGGTGATGCAAATGCTCACCATCCATGAATAAAAAAGAAAATATAGTATACGTAGTAATAGCGCTCAAGCATGCTTTCCATGCACAATTTTCATTTTAGATATTTTCAAAACATTCCTCGGATTTGTGACGCAGTGGCTAGAGGTGCTCTGTGCCGCACACAAGGTCAATGGTTCGATCTCGCGCTCATGGCTTACCAAGCCATTCACCCCTCCAGAGTCGGTAAATTGATACCAGATGGGTCTCAGCCTTGTTTGAAAGGATACGCACCACTGACTCGATACAGCGTCAGGCCGTCGTGAGTCTTTGTAGAGGTCAAATATGCATTCAATCACCTCAAACGACGTTGAAAATTAAAGACGAATGCATGGCGCATCCGTCAGGATTGATCAGCGCCCAGAGCTCCATTTAGCTTTTTTCTCAGATTTATGAATCTCGTTAGAACTATACTTTCCTCATCAGAATGCAGAAAGAAATCCTCAAGAATTGATTCAAATTTTCGAATGTGTGGAACTCAAGCTCTGAGAAATGTGCACAACGCATTTTGCAACATGAGTGCTCATCGAGTTCATGGAAATTCTTTATTACGCGACTGGATTACCTTTTTATGACAGTCTATGAAAAACTGCACCCAACTGCAGCTATAATCAGTTCGTGAATGACAAGAAAATGGCATGCGAAATAATTCCTCCAACCTATTTTCCATTAGTTTTCCATCTGGATTGTCATATAGCATTGAAAACACATAAGATAATGGTTACTTTATTGTTGTGAATAAGGAAGCGACATATAAAAGAATGTTTATTGAAGTTAGAAAGATGAAATGTTCGACGTTGATCAGTGCCTGAGGGAAGCGTCATAAATTCGAATCCATTAAGCATCGTAATGTTCGCTGATTGCATACTACTCTTATATAATGAGTTTCAGAGGCTCATTGATGCATCTACTTAGTGTTCTGAATCCCTCAGACAAGTCTAGTGTATATTTCGATTTCAAATAATAGCGCTTTTGCATGGCTCCGTATATGGTGCCGGGCCAACAATGATATGTTCACAGTACGAAGTTCTCACTAGGCTGACATTAATAGTGTTTCCTTTTCAGATCTATGAAACACTGAAGCTAACGAGAATCGATGGAATTTTAGACGAGAATCCAATGTTGCATAGAGCCCGAATGAAAACAAGGTTATTAAAGCGGGTGAGCTACTTCATATAGATATAGGCTTTCTAAATAATCAAAACCAAATGAATTCTTGACTTCTGTTACAAAAAAAAATTCAGTAAGACTCCCTGCGACATTTTTATTGAAAGTTTTCGTCTGTCAAGAATGATGTTCATAATTTGAAGTTCATGGGCAAAATGCCTTATCCTTCCAGCTACCGCAGTGATTCTGACAAATGCATTAGGACTAATATCGATCTTATTCACTGAGAAAAATTCATTTCAAGTAATTTTAATTTAAACATTCACAAAAGAGCTCTCCTTTTTGTTGTGCGTCATGATTTGATGGCATAGAAGTGCAATGAAAAGTACATTTTTTCGCTTAGACTGGATACTTTGGAATTTCTTCTAGTGCTCAGTGTTTATGAATAGTTTTATGGTATCAAAGACCTACGTATAAAGCACTGACGAGGTCATGTAGTTGAGATGAAAACTTTGATCGAACCTGACTACTACGTTTCCAAGTCATGCGATCCTACACCTTAGATGTAATATTTCGAAGTATGTTAACAGGATAATCGAATACTGCTAAGGATGTGATTAAATAAATAATTCGTGACGATTACGTATATTCGATAGCTGTGAGCTAAATAGCTTGCTTAGCACGCACCCCCGGTATGGATAAAACGCGAGTTCAACTCCCGCCCGCGGTTCAAAGTGCTGCATATCACTTAACATTATTATATTCAAATTGCATAGAACATCGTCGTTAGCACTCTATACTCGTTCGAAAAATCTGTCCTCTTATCATTGTTGCACGGATATCCTTTTAGAATTGATTGTACAGACGTCAAACAGCAGAAAAAGCAACCGGACGAGACAAACAATGCATCAGCTCGCTCCAAATTGAATTTCTTGGATGAAAATTTGTAATCATGTCAGCCACTAAAGAGCAGAAAGAGAAATAAATAACAAAACGTTTGACTTTCATATATTGTCTCATAGAGAAGGTAATTCTTTATGTCTTATCATACCAAACGAACAGTGGAGCAGAGATTGACCAATGCGCTCAAATAGCTGCTGCGAATCGTTCTTCATTACGCTACAGTATGCAGTTACTGTGGAGACAAGTAGGGTTCGGAGACGATCGACTATCCGACATTGCACTTATGAATGTGTGAGAAAATTAGTACAATGAATTTATTCGGCTGTTGTCGGATTCAAGTGTCAAGGCAATCAAAATTGACATCGCAAAATGGGCTCACGAACCAATTAAAAAGGATTACGGAATGCAATTTAGTTGAGGTAAACCTAACGAAAGGCACACTATCATTGGATCAAATTGTACTTTACACTGCATAAATTGGTTAGGAGTAATAAAAAAAAGGTTAAAAATGGCGCTCAGGTATCAACGCTAAATCAAGTTGATTTTTTGAAATTCAAAAAGAAACATTTTTGCCGTTCACTCACACATTTTTCACAGAACACTGATACAAGAAAACGAGAAAGATTGGGCGAAACGAATGCGGAGAAGATTGGAAACGCTCAGGAAGCGACGTCCTGTGCTCATGCGAGTGTCTGTTGGTAACGCCTGATCCCTTAATGGGAACCGCGCTCCTCCCACAACGACCGACGGAGAGAGCTATCTATTCGGTCACGCCTACTAAGTAGTGGACATGAATTCGTTCACGCATATGAACATCGTATCTCAATTTACTAGGCATTTCAAATTTTACTCAGATTCAGCTATCTCGAACTTTATCCGAATTTTTCCGAATCATCGCTAACAGAAAGGAAATAGCAATGAATCATTGCTAGCTTGTTATGCACTATTTCACTTGCTAGTTAAAAAACATAATCACTGACTTTTCACGCTCAGGAAAAACAACCTTACAGCAAAAGGATTAGCTTGAAGTGTAGTTTACGAGGACAAAACAACATCTCGCTGATCTCTTTTGATTTCACAGTTCCGCTTACAAGCTTGACTTATTAAATCTTATGAAATCATTATTGCGACAGTAATGCTGCCCGTTATTTGAATCCTGGCGAATTTCTCAGAATCTTTTCAAGTAAATCACTCATTTGAATCTTTTCTAACAAGATTGCCTTGTCTTGTGAGAGTTGAAGCAATTCTATTGTTGAGTGAACACATGATGGTTAACACGTGCCTCTGGTTTTCGATGGCTAACGTTTCTTGGCTTCTTATTCATCATAGTGCAAATTTTTTCCAACACGGTTTTCTTAATTCGGCGAAAATTAAGTTTCGATTTTTGGACAGCAGACTCTTTCTCTATTTCTATGATGTTTAAATAGAATTTTACATCTAGTCTGCGCAACCTGTAAGCTGCAAACAAAGTTCATGTATTCGCACTGTTTGAAGAAGTTTAGATATATAGTAATGTACGGGCTCACACTGATTCTATATTCCTTAACAATCTTACTTTCGTATCAACTGAGACTTAGCCTATAACGCAGGGAAAATGAAAGGGTAATGTGGAAAAATTGGTAGCAATTGACGGATGAAATTGCGAAATATCATGGAAGTAAGCAAAGCTATCCGCTGAACTACTTTTACTTTCGGTAAGCTAATTTGACATGTAACCAGCGTGCTGTTCTTTCGTGAATAAAGTGGTTTGATTGAATCCTATCAATCACTGCTAATATCGACAGCAATAACTTATCAATTGTGTCCTGGAAAAATAAATTTAGCTCTTACATTGTTAAAGAACTTCACTCTACATAGTAACTGCAAAATATTTGGCACTATTTTTGAGCTTACTTGGGATTTTCATGACAATTCTATTGCGCTGACGAAGCGACGCCTTCTTCTCCAAGCGTGAAGTTTGAATTGATTGTTCACAGTCATTCGTCCTTACAAATGATTCTTCATAGTCTCACCGAATTGAATCTACTGGTATGAGGCATCGTTCAGATAAGATAAATGGCTTAGCAATGACCTTGAACAGAATGTAATTTCCGCGTCCTTGCTTGGCATCTAATATAATACAAACTGCTGCAGGATGAAATGAGCAGGATGAAAATCAATATCAGCGAACAATTAGTAAATCAGTGGCTATTCTATACAAAAGAGGAGCGCCGAGTTAGCTTATTTTATTTAAGCTGTGCTCCACTCCAACACTGCACTCGGTGAGACTTCAAGGATCACATCACAGGGACGAGCGGCTGTAGACAATCGACCCCAATCATCACGGCTGCAAAGGGAAACGAGGACGTCAAAACGTCAGCTTACTAAACCTAGTAAGGCAATCTTGTGTAGGTCATAACCAAAACAAAATATTATCGATCACTCCCGCTGAAGATGAACGAAAATCGGGACCCTCAGGAGCGAACTGAACTCGCGCTTCTCCCATAAGGGGAACATATGACCACCACACTAATGAGGCTGTCGCTTTGCTGCCACTCATTTTCGATACGGTGCGTCGAAGCTGTCAGTAACTAACCTTTAACGGTATATATATATATGTATATATTCATTTGCAGGTAAAATTTTGTTTTTTGCTGTTAGGGCCAACGTTATGATGATGCATGATGTTGACGTGTGACATATGACGTGACGTATGATATTATAATTACAGCTTCGAAAATGCTGAGTGATACGCAAAAGTTTCGGCTCCAGACAGGAGTTGAATCCGAGTTTTACCCATGCCAGGGCAGTGGCATCGGTGCTGTAGTGGTAGCATGCCGCGGAAACGGAAGTTCAACTCTAACGTAATACGACAGTTTTGTTTACCACTCACTATCCCGGATGATGTATTTATAACATCTTAAGAATGCTGTAATAGTGGTAGAATCGAATGCACAATAACAGTTTCCTTTTTGACTAAGTAAATACCACGAGACTGATAAATAAGAATTATTTCGCTCGTCTCGACGTTTCCACCTTCTTCAGAGCTGATGATTCAAACTGATTGTCCGTCTACAGTCGTCCGTCCTCATCATGGATCTTCTTCTTCATAGTCTTTCCAATAAAATCTTCTCCGGTGGAGCACCGCTTAAATAGAGAGGCCTACCCGCGAGAACCTCGTTCAAAATGTCAACAGAATAAATCTCATTGATCAGCATCATGACATTAGCTCAATCAAGATCAGCTGTTATCAATTAGCCTTACTGAGAATTAACAAAAATCATCTTTCAAAAAGTTGTTGCGCCTTGTGCTAGCTGATAATGACACCGACAACTGCAGGATAGATTGTTGAGAAAATAAAAAAAACAAGACAAATCTCTGTAGCCACGTAACACACGATTCGCGGTCTATGTGAATACATTGCTTACTAGGTTTCTTCATTCGGAAAAAACGGTATTGTCAACTAAAGTAAATTCTCTGACGACCTAGCTGATCCAGCGAGGTTTACAAACAAGACTACTCGGCTAACTTCTCAAGTCTTCTTCTTCTTTGAAGCTGATAATTCGAGTCGATTTTCCACGGTTGTTCGTCCTCGTAAAAGCTATTCGAATTTGTTGTCTTGAGTCAATTTTTCTCTGATGAAGCTCGTAATCAACACACGAACTGTCCCCCACATAAGGACATCGTCGGATACAGTTTTTGATTCAAGCGTTCCTCCACAGAAGAAGAATCTATTTGAACGTCAATGAAGACAAAGATCGAATGACAAGAACGATCGATAGTGGACATCGACTTGAATCATTGCTCTGAAGAAAACGTCAATACATTAGCCCAATAAATCTTGCTAATTTAGCTCGCACTATTAACTACATAAAAAAGGTACTATCACTTGTTGATAGTGCCGAAGTCTAAGGAAAGTCGATCTTCAGAACAGAAATCTACAGTTCTATCTACACAGGCCACAGCACGAAGTTGTTTTGACAAAATTTGTTTTGACAGCTGACGTTTCGGTGGTTTAAGTTTGTACATGAAATAAAATAAGAAAGCATAAAAGTCAGTTAAGACTGCACGTTGGAGAGTTTTTTAACTTTGTAATTCCTGCCTAATGTTTTCTCATAACAAAATGGCAGAACGAGGGTCTTGCTGGAGCAATGCATATATGTGATTCGGAAAGTGTTATCGTGGGCTCAGCGCTTTTTCAGGTTCCGCGTATTGTTTCGATCCCAGTGTTTTCATTGTAAGATAATTTTAATAGAATAAAGAGTATAGACCAATAAAAAAAGGATAAAGCTCTCGGCGTTGATCAATCCCTGAGGGATGCGCCATGCATTCGACTTCAATTTTTAACTTCGTTTGAGGTGGTTGAATACACATCTGGCCTTTACAATGACTCGCGGTGGCCTCCCGCCGAACCGAGTCAATACTGCTTACCCTCCCAGACAAGTCTGAGACCTGTCTGGTACCAATTTACCGACCTTGGAGGGATGGATGGCTTGGTGAGCCATGAGCGCGAGATCGAACCAGTGACCTCATGCGCGACGCAGGGCACCTCTAACCACTGCGCCACATGCGCTCTTATAGACCAATATTATAGATAAATAGTATAAAACAGATGATCAAAAAACTAAGCAGATGTTTTTGTGCAAGAGAAAACTGATGGAGCCTAATGCTCTTTGAGACGTCACTCCAACCGTGTAGTTTGGTCTGTCTCAATGCGCCAGACAATCCAAATGATTGCTCATCACAATGAAACAGATAAACTACTTTTATCAATGCATCGTATTACATTATTTTATTCCGCCATACATATTTTCTCAGCGTTGTTGAAGAAAACCATTCCTAGGTGGACGCATATTTGTTCTCACACATATGTAAGAGATTAAAAATACTCGTCTTATGGAAGGCTGAATGAGAACAATGTTGGAGTGTGCTCTTCAAACTTCTCAGCCTCTATGCTGTTCGGCCATGCAGTTCATCGGAATCACGCAGATTCTTCTGTGCGCGTTGAATTTGTGATACAATCCTTGTGAAATTTAAGCAGCATGAGAAGTGTCTAGTAACAATCTTTGAAGAATCATCATCAAACTTTGTCATTATCTGTGTTAACGGGATGTCATTATAGACCATTGGTGTAACTAGCACCTGCATAGATACCATAAACCTCGCAAATGCCTCATCAGCGTTGCACCGTGGAATATGAGAGCCCATCCATATCACCTGCCCGGAAAGCAATTCGACGCGACAACCGCGATGGGGACTGGGCACTTAACATGCGTGTGGGATGAGGTACGTGAAATGAAAATTTGCCGAGGTCAGAGATAGGGCAATGACGAGCGCTGGCAGCGCATCCCGCATTCATGACTGGATCTTGGTGGGAAACCCACACTAATGCTATTCAGACACCTCAGCGAAGATTATCTATGATAAAAATAAAGAATAGATCAAGTGCATCAGAAAATTCACTTGGCTAATTCTTTATTCCGCAAAGTATTACAATTGAAAAGCAGCGTAAACGTTGTAGCATTTTCATATCCGCCCAAGCAAGCTTATTACTATAATTCTATCCTGGGAAAGATGCGGGCTTGCCTAGTCCTAGGAAATCGAAACGAGACCATATGCATCATAGGTCAACTCTAACCATTGGCCTTTTGGGCTTCTACGCTATTTGTAGAGGTTGATAAGGATGAAGAAGGCATTTTCCTAGTGATTTAAATTTCTTTACTCTGTTTTTGCAATCACTATGTACGCATTATAAGTTTTGTTGAAGCGTCAACTTTACTGATGAAAGAAAACGCAAGTAATCCAATAAAATTTGGCAAGATTCGAAGAGAAGACTAAGGATGGACCAGTGAGTGCTGCAGAAAAGAGGGAGTGTATTGTATCACTCATGATCAAGGAGGAGCAAGAAGAAAAAACTTGACTTCTTGAAAAAGCACAAGTGAGGGGAATCAACATGAACTGTAAGAAAAGTACGATAACTATCACAAGATTTTGATCGAATCTGAATTGTATAGGTTATATCATTTTGATAGTATATTATCATATATCAGATTATATCAATTTGAGCGGGTCTGTAAAAAGTGGCTGATAGAAGAGGTATGTTTCATTCAAACAGCTACGCGTTCGATTGCTGGTCACCACAATCTCAGGTAAGTAAATCATCTAACTTGGGGTGTTTTCATACTCGGCGTCGATTTCTTACAGAGGATTATTCAACCTCAGGGGATCCGCTGAACCGAGGGACGGTTATACTGATGAGTCCCAATAGGACAAACCAGACGCCTGTATACCACTGGACCTACCAGCTCAAAACACGCATATCCTCATCAGATTAATAGGATAATAAAAAATATGCTGAGCGCTGTGATTGCTTTCTTCACTTCTTTACGAGCGCCCATTGACTACATCTTCAAATCTTTTTAAATATACTGCCTTTTATTTTCCTTAAGGAGAAGATTTATCCAATCGTGAATGGGGTGCTTGAAAAACACTCAAAGCTACAGAGGCACTAATCGAGTATTTAACGATCTGCATCGTGCTGGTCATCGCCATCAGCCGCCGATCCACTGGGCTGCGATTTGTGTAATTATTCATGACATGTAATCTGCCAGATGTCAGTGGTTTGTCGCCTGCTATAGAAGGAATTCCTTGAATACTAAATGTTCTACAATTTAGAATTATAGATTTTCAAGACCATAGAATCCTTTACATCAATAGTGTATACGAATGAAAATTACAAGTACATTATGCCAACCACTGAACGAATGCCAATAAATTCGAAGTTATAAGGCTAAATATAGAAGCTATAGGATAAATATCAATAATAAAATGGATATAGCAAAGTGCAGTAAAAGCGTTCAAAGATGAAGCATTCAGCGCTAATTAATCTCATAGGGATACGCAACGCTCTCCATTCTTCAAACACCAAAGCATAACTAAATACATATTTGGCCTTCAAAATATTCGCACGCGATTACTGATGCATCACTTGTGTACCTATCAATTCTTAACTTTTTTAGTCAACGCGGGGTTGGTATTTATAGCATTAGTATTAGTAGTGGTAGAAGTGCAGTTCGCTGACTGACGTTTCGGTGACCGCGCCCTATTAAGAGCTGGACGTCCAGGCGTCCACCATGTCAAGGCGTGGGATCAAAGCAGCGACCATGTAAACATTAACATGTGTTCACTGTGCTTTCCTGAGACACAAATATCATGCGTGATCTTCTCATTCCGCTGCACCTATTTGACATCATTTCCATATTTTTGTGCAGAATGTTTATGCATGAGCATGCGGTAATGATTTCCCATATGTATATTGTATTTTAGATGTCACAGAAAAAGGAAATCTTTGGGAAGCGATCGCGAATTGCCCTTAACAAGGAAAGAATGTTCACACTGAAAAAACTGCGGACAATTAGTGCATATATCCCTACCTCACACTAGAGTATAGAAACCTATCTGTGCGCATCAATCGCCAAACACGGCAAAATGAATGGTCTCTTTTATCTGACCTGAAGAAGCTCCTGTACTATTAATAAAAATAATGCTATCCGATCACAAATGGACGTCTGGTGTTGATGAAATGTGGGCACATACCAAGTATGACAATCTTCCTTGTCTATGTTTCAATACTTTGACGCCATCGAAAAGGAATTATTTTGTATGTCTTTGAAAAAGCTTTTGAAAACACAAAGTTTTCCAGTATACACAGTGTCTATAAGACTATCATTGGCGGATCCATTGTTGAGAGCTGGACTCACTGAAAAGGACTAGGAAAATCGAAGTCGATAAACAAGTAATCTGCTACTCAAATTAATCATGATGACCAAGACCACGTCTGATTACACATTATTCCATAAGCATTTCTCAGCGTTGAATGAGAAACTTTCCAAGAGGAAGTACAATAGTCGACCATGTTTTTGTAAATCTCACTAAATACGCCATATGTTTGAAGATATTCAAGGACTTGATAACTGACTTCGATGTTATCTCACAATTTCGAAAGGATCCGGATCAATGAATTCGCCACAATTGACTTTTTTTTTTACAAAGATAGAAAACTTTGAAACCAGAGGAACGCAATCTCAGTATCATCGTAAATTGAGGACTTACTTAAATCATTGATTATGTTCTGAAATAGTGTTGTTACATACAATATTTATGACGAATATTTGATATCTTCATGTTAGCATAGACTTAACAATGCGAAACTATGCAGTCATAAATTTTTGCAGCCATTCTTAAGAACGTCATGAAAAAGCACAAATGATGAAAATGAGAGCTAAAGTGGGTAGCCTGCAGGTGTATCATTAATGGTTTGCATGTTTCCTATAACACTGAGGGTTTTCCAGACGAAACGTATGCTGGTCGATTCCCAGAGTACAGATATAAGAATCTGTTTCCGGTTTACGCTCAATAAAATAATATACTTGAAAGCTTTATCTGTGTGTAACTCTAAATAAACATAGTATGTTATTTGTTTTGAGAAATGAATCAAGTAGGGACCCATGAGCGATTTGGGAACCGTCTAAAAACGTTTAGGAAATTATGAGGAGGTTATCGTTGTCCATGTTGAACGAAGTTCAAAAGTTCTATAAAACAGTTCATTTCAGCAGCTAACGTCATTGTGCTTCGCTTTTTCGGATCCTGGAAAGGTGATTCAACTACAGCCTAATCAACCGAATACTTCCATAACTTCAACAGAAACATAGCGAGATCTCAATTTTGGACATGCTGATTATGAGCAAAAAGAAAGTTGAAACAGGTAGAAAGAGAGTAGAGAGTGGAAAACACAAAACTCGGTTCAAAATATAGCCATTTTCAGTGGTTAGGAATCTTTAACCCCTTGGAGAAGACTTGGAGAAAGTAGTACGCTTTAGATAATTCTTAAAAATAATTCTATGATTCTGAGATTCTAAGATAAGGATAGAGTAGTTCTATAAATCTAAAAAGAACAAAGTTCTGCTCAACATGTCCTTTATTTCCAACCAAGCAGGTATATCTAACAAACTTCAAAAAAGCAGACTTACGAGAATTGATAGCAATCACCGATGTACCAGTAAACACAATAAGACTCCAACTAGTTCGTAACCACTGATGTGACCGTATGCATAGTGCAAAATTTAATAGTATGCGCTAACGGTAGACGAGGTGATTGCATGAGCTCAGGTACGGTTCAACTAATCTCCTCTAAGGCGTGCAGTGAAGAAAACATTGACAGAAGCGGTAAACCGCTTTGCTTCTCTGTAAAGAACATCTAATCGATAACTCAAAGTTAAGCCATTTTTAGTGGTTAACTTTAAGTTATATTACTAATACTCCATTTTAGGCCACCCGTTTTCGCAAGTTGCTTTGCGGATTCCAGTACTTTTTGCAATCATTTCGTTGCCTCGAATTCATCCTCCACAACGGCCTTCAAGCATTTCACGTGTTACCTCGGCTGCTGCTTGAAGGTTGCGTTTGCTACTGAATGTCATAGAATACTGATCAAGACGACTTTCCTTGCAAAATGGAGGTAGCCGAGCAAAGGCGTTGGATAATTTATAATAAAAGAGTGCTGGAGGAAAGGATCGAATCACCTCCCTTTCTGACATATTGCATCATTTAAACACAGCGCTAATTCATAAAAACTGACGCTATAGCAGAACGGCAAATAAACTGAAAAGAGTTTGAGTTTTATTGCACATCGAAACATGACTTTCGATCTCAAAGATAAATGCATAGTGAAAAATTGTTCAAAAATGTTCTCCAAATTTACCTCAGACAACGATTGTCACTAAGCATTTATGCTTACTCGATATTCTTTTGTAAATAAAATTTGAAAAGTGCAAAGAACAGTGCAAAATTTAACATTACCATGTTGGATTGTAGTATAGAAACTGTTGCGTTACGATGGCTTGATTATGACCATATCATCACCATAAAAAAGCGGTGACAGATCCGCCATTGCTTTACATCTGATTATTCCGTTTTATGTTGAAATTCCCTGTTGAAAAGCAAATTCTTTGCTGGATAGTTGAGGTTCGATTCAAGACGAACCAATCGCACTGATAAATAAATCATCATAGTGGAGACATTTTCAATAGGAGCATCAGTAGCAAATAGCTAGTGATAGTTGTATTTCGATTAAAGAAAAATCCAATGTTACTGATATGCCAGTGATTAGTGGCTATTGGCGAAAATCTCTAGTAGCAATCAGTTACGACGTTGAGCAGCTCCTGCTGTGGTCATTAGGCGGATCAGGATTATTCACATGGATTTTCCGCTGGCGGTCACGTCCTTTGATGTTTGCCTCGCAGATTAACACCGACCGATCGCAATCCAGCAATGATTGCACGCACATATTCGTTGATGTGCACCCTTGGAAAATATTCAGAAATTCTTAATTTGAATAATTTAAGAGGTAAGAACGATTGAGACACGTTGATGCGTATGTCTCCAGCGCCCAAAGCTGTAATCAGCCCTTGTAGTCACACAATTTTTTGCATACGACCTGTAATTGTTTCTCTCTAACCGTGTCGGATACCGGCATTTCTATCGTTTCCCTTCATCATTGTCCCGAGACCGTTTATTTCGACTGTTGTCTTAGAATTCATTTTGCGCCATGAATCTACTAGAATAGAAATAGAGTCAAACCTCCTTGTAATTCCGATGATGACCGAGCTAGGGTCTTCCATGTGAAATGCAAAGGAGTGCTGGTGAAAGGGATCGAAACAATGCATGGCGTCCTGATAGACTGCACCACTGGCCATTGAGCATTCATATCACTTCCAACAGAATATTGAAGACTCCAAGCAGGAACAATTGCGGATAAGTTTTCTCAGCACTTGTGATCTTTTCACAAGAAGCGCTTGATTGCTGGTCAAGCTCTGAAATTCATGTAAACTCAACTCAGATCTCGGGCAGGTGGGTCACAATGATGACTCAGCTTTGATGTCTTGTGTGATATTCGCTTTTGTACTGATCTTGTTTAGCTTAATCATTTTCGTTCGTACTAGCTTAGGAAATATAATTTATGCCTCGAACATGGTCTTTCATGCAATGACGCTATTCCCCTGAGGACAATATCCAGTTTTCGGATATACCATAAATAATTAGATTGATACACTCTGATTAATACCGTGGAAATAGTACAGCAGCGTCACCTATACATGTTATGGAAGATTTGGTAGCAAAGCGAATAATGAAGCTGAGCGTTTAAGATTTGGTAATAGTGATGAAGAATCATCTTTCAATTGCCTTTTAATTGCAATCAGCCAAAGCCACAGCGTACAATAAAGCTTGTAATGGAAGGCCAGTATGGCGCGTTCATTGGGCGCTAAGATGCTCTCATCACCGAATAAACAAACACTCTATGTCAGTTCAAGTGGCAGTTGATGTGAGTCGCCATATCGAACCTGAACATATGTCAAGGCCATGGCATGAAGTACTAAGCGAATTCTAATGGGTGAACGTAACGATAAGCCATCAATCGCGTACATTTTGAAAATCATTGATTGCCGGATGAGCAACGCTGGAGTTGCATCTGATAGCAATGGCTGCTCTGCATGTTGGGCTATCCCTGCAGTTCGAAATTATGCTGGAAAGTAGACAAGATGTATCAATTCAATCTGAACGTCATTGTCATTTTGGATTCATTCAAAAGCACTATATTCATTAGAATGATTGCTGGCAACTTACAGACTTGATCTGTTGACCATAACATACTAGAGTCAGTCTTCGGAGCCTGAGAATTTTTATGCTCAGTAAATAGAAGAGAGACTAATATGAGATTATCGTGAATGAACTGTAATAATGCGCGAACTTTCCTCCGAAGAAGATATAGTAGAGAACCACTTTGTAGAAATGGCCTACTGCGACGATGACTGAACGAATTAACTCGTAACTAATTTCTGACGAGTAAAAATAGTGTGTGAGAATCCATTACTTTAACATAAAGGGTCATTGGAATTTGCTTGGATACTTAGATATCATCAAAACCTCATCGCTTATCAGCTTAGAACCGACATCTTCAGAAATGCTTGCTTCTTCTAAAGCACAAGCATCTGTACTCTCTCTTCGACGATATGTTGAGTAAAATCTTAACTTACCTTATTATCTGCGATGAAATTGCACTCATAATTGAAACACCTATAACTGAAAACGTACTACTTCTCCAATTTTAGGAAATCTCTCGCTACCCACAACGAAATTTCTAGACTGCCTGAAAAGGCCTTTTCCCTTAGTTTTCTTAGAATTCACCGTAACCACGTGACTCGAAGAGCCACAAAGTTTTGTTTTTATTTTCTGATTTGCATTGATAAGCAATCATCAGAGAGACATCTCAATTTTGTGGGCAGTAAGGTTCAATAATTAGAAAATTAAGATAGCATCCAATAAATTCTTGTTCTTGCCTATTCATCACTTCCCTAATTTTCTTCACCTCACTGTTTTCTTGACATTTTCTCAATTTTCTCTCCGAACATGTTCTCATTTTAGGAAGGTTTTTATTCAACATAATCACGCAGTTCTATTAGCATTTTAAATATTCCAATGGGATGGGCAGAGTATATTTTGCGCGTCCGTATATTTTTTGATTTTTTGCTCGTCTATTTATTTGTCTTTTCATTTTTCAATTCATAGCAGTGTGTAATGTGTTGGTGAGAGCATAAAAATTTCCAGCGTTGATCACTCCGCTATGGATATTATGCCACGTGTTCCACGTAGATAGAAGTGACTGAATACATTTTTGCTCTACTTGACTTGGAGTGATGTGCCAAAGTGTGAACGCTAAAGAAATGGAGTAAGTAACTGCATGAGGCATGAGAACGAACCAGCAACCACCTGCTTGTACCTAAAACCCATGCGCTGCAAGCTCCTTGATGTTTACAGATCATTGTCCTACCGACTGCCTTCCTTCAGAAGTG